>JBBPDH010000036.1:1923342-1934161 GCA_037974565.1 Clupeocharax schoutedeni | reverse complement strand
CATCACACTTCCCCTCACACGCACACCTGGACTGTGAATAACTCACTCTGTTACACCACTACACTTTCCCCTCACACAGACGTGTGATCCTACTGATTTACTCGGTGTTTTGTTCAGATGTGGTAATGCAGACGCCATTGTTGTTGTACGTGCACGAACAGGGGGGTATTCCAGAAAGCAGGTTATGCTGCCTTCTGGAATACCCCCAGATCAATGACTTACTGCTGGTTTTCTTCTTTGATTTTCTGTGCTGACTGACTTGTTGCATCCGGTCTGTAGTTGTGGGGACAATTCCACGCCCCGAAACGTGATGGTGAACGAAACGAACTGTGATTGGTTGATGACATGTCGGTCAAACGGCCTTATGGGCGGGCCTTGGCCAAACAAAGCTACTATGAATTCTGGCTTCGCGAGACTAGAGGCAAATGGCTTAAAATTTTGTTTTAAAATACTTCACTTCATATTTTTGAATGTGCTTTCTGCGAGACATCTACATGATGCAAAATGATGCCAAAGCCTTTCAATGGCTTGTTCAATGGCCTGTTGATCCAGCATTGTTAGACTATGTAGACTGACAGTTTTCCATTGATTCTTAGCATAATAAGCAACAGTTTTCAATCGTTTTTAATATTTTAGTAGCCTAGTGTAAACCTTTTCACAAGTTTCTGAATGTTATAACTCCATACACGTAGTGTTCATTTGCCACTTCACATTTGAATTTTTAGTGCTCAGAAAAAAAACAGAAGTTTGAAGATTTTGAGATGCTGTAACTTGTTAACCCCACAAGTTTTATACCTGTTGTCAGTAACAGCATTGTGCTGAAACAGTGCCATTAAACGGTCAACGCACTCACCACTGGTGTTTGTTGTGGGCTGTATTTCTAACGATACAAAATGCAGCAGTCTATTTTGAATCATTGCATGGCTGCTGTATTCTGTAGTTTATTTTGATACAATTACAAGTATGGTATTTGGTATCTTATTTTAA
This sequence comes from Clupeocharax schoutedeni, assembly GCA_037974565.1. NCBI lineage: Eukaryota > Metazoa > Chordata > Actinopteri > Characiformes > Alestidae > Clupeocharax > Clupeocharax schoutedeni. Next base: position 1,933,174 of record JBBPDH010000036.1, on the reverse strand, counting down.
AATACATTTTGATGGAACTCGCCGTCCCCGGACTGGGCAGTGTCTAACTGCAGTTTCAGGACTTTGCACAGCATCCAGTGGTATAAACACTTTTATTCCCTTGTTTTAAGAAGGCAATCGTTTTTCTTTTGTTTTCTTCTTTACATACTTCTTGGCAAAACAGAAATGATTCAGAAAATAAAAGTTCTAACACACAAAGGACAATCACTTTTCTGTGTTTCTTGAATGCTTAAAAGTACCTCTTTGGTGTGGGAGGGTACCTTTGACTCGTGGTACTCTTGAGACTACTGGCACACAAACCGCTCCCCTTCAGTTTAGCGTGAAGCTAAAGCAAAGCACAGAACACAGCTTGTGTCCACATCGCTCTCAGTCCCTTTTTTCTTTTGAACATATTGAGGTGTGATGAACCCAAAGGCCGATGAAGGAGGAGTCCTATTGGTCGTCCAGCACAGCGCTGGCCTCTGAAGTCCACTCCCATTGGCAGGCACTGGATTTCAGTCTTTACGGTCCCATTTAGTGCCAAAAATCACTTTACAGAGTTTTCTTTACAGAGAAGACCGTGCCGTGTTGATTTTTTTAATTTCCCACAAAGTCATTTGAGAGCTGGTCCAAACCGGTCTACAGTCTTTTCATTATCCAGCATGTTTCTTTTTGTTACAAGATTTGTATGTTTTTTGTTTTTTTTTTACTGTGCAGGGCTGGGGGGCGGCCAAGTACTGCTCACGGACAAGTACTGCTGAGAAAAAGCGACATATAAAAACAAACAAACAACAAAATGAAATGAAAAAAACATCGGACAATGACAGCACACACCAACAGCTACATAAAGACAAAGAAAAAAAAAATATACAGAGGCAACCCACAAGAGGGTTGTAATCTCAACATAGTTTGCACTTTATGAAAACACAATCATCTCTGAATGGTTTAAGGGCACATTTTTTGTTTCGTCTTTGTTTTTTTTTTCCTCTGGTTTTGTCCTCAAGGTCCAACACTGGCATTTCTCACAACAGTCTTTCATTATTTGTCATCGTCTCACAGTTCTCCACCGCAGTCTTTAGTGTTACCTCTCCCTGTCGTGCCCCCCGCAGCTTTACGAAGGGTTTGCATTCTCCAAAAGCGGCGGCCCGTCCCGGTGCATGGAGGGGTGCGCCGGCTCCCTTTTGTAGGTTTTGGGGGGCAGTTTGGGGATGGCGGTCTGCGACGTGCTCTGTCGGGGCGGTAGAGGGGGGCCTGCCGCGCCCTGCAGTGGCTCATAGTCCAGGGGCACCAAGGGCGGCGAGGGCAGTTGCTTACGGGGCCCCAGGGGGGAAGGCGTTTGAGGGGGCAGCGGTGGGAGGAAGGGCGAGGTGGGGAAAAAGTGGCTCTGCTCGCTGCGGCGGCCCTGCGGCGGAGGCTGCAGCAGCAGTGGGGAGCTGGTGAAAACGTCGGGCGTTCGGACAGGCTCCCGCGGGGGCAGCGTGGGCGGGCTGTCAGGAGGCTCTGAGACTGAAGTGCGGTCTGTGAGGGAGTAGCGCGGGGAGTAGACCTTGCCAGTGGGCTGCCTGGGGGGGATTGCTGGAGGGCTATCCAAGTGCTTTGACATCATCTAAAGGAAGAGAGAAGGAAGAGGAGACGTCAGAAAGAATCTGAAAGCACTTCATCTGCACCAATTAGAAATCCTTATAATTAAAAGACATCACAGCAGCATCAGTGAGCTTCAGGGCAAAAATGAATCTGCTACTGGAGTAATAAATAGAATGAATGTAGTCTAGTATAGTCTGAAAATACACACCAACACAGTCATGTCATCTTAACAGGCTGGAGGCTGCTATTTCATTTGAAAAATAAGTTTCTATCCTTAATAGTCTCTGTGTCAGTATCAATATATTGTAAAACTGTACGGTGCAGATTTTTATATATATCATTTATTTATTTATAGTAACATGTAGAAGTCTTAAGCCACCAGCTCTTTTCTTCATATTTCTTGTATTTTTAATGTGGTCCTGAGGAACATTTCTCCAATTCCCTGAACCTGGCCAGTTTCAGAGGAATGTTTTTTGTTTGTTAAACCACACAGTGACCATTCATGTGTCACAAAGCATAACAAAGACCATCTAAATAAAAGCCTGAACCAGTGAAGAGACAGGAGCAGATGATTCCAGAAGATCAGGTGGTGATCAGTATACTGGTGCTGGAACTCCTTTATCTAGACATCTTGTATTTTAGGCACTTTGCAGCCTGTCACAATATAACATTTGTTCCTTTTACTTAAATAAAGCTACTCTGTTTGAAAGTCATAAAACAATATTTTTGCACTGATAAAGTGACTGAAAAGCAAAATACAAAGAAATAAGAAATGGCTCAGTAATTTAATTGCATCAAAATAAAACTCTCATCATACAAAAATAGCTTAACTGAACTGTTGGGAACTTTTCCCAACTGTTGGGAGCTAGGCTGAAGGAAGAAGGGCCAACATTAGAAAGCCCAGGTTAAAGACTGACTCCTTATGTTCTATGGCACAAGGGGTTGCACAGTCATCCAGTGTCCACTAGTCAGTGCTGTAGGACAGTGGTTCTCAGTCCTGGTCCTGGATGTGCAGGGCAGGGGGCCATCAGGTCCAAGGTTGGGAACCTATGCTGTTGTTTATTCATGTCCACTAGTCAGTATTTTAGGTAACTAATGATTGTTACTTAGTGCTATAGGAAAATTAGACTCAAGACAGTGCTGTAGAGTGCTGGAAAGAACATATCACTAAACAATCTAAAGACTTAACACTAGATGCACTTCTATGTTGAATAATCACATCAAAAATAAATATATGCTGCTAGTTGTTAATAGCAAAATGATGTAATGACAGAATTAGGCAATTTCTTGATTTTCTGACACTGTATAGTACATACAGTATCTATGAAACCATTGTCAATTTATTTTTGACAAAATGTCAGAGCATAATTGTGCAGGATCCAGAGATAGTATATCTGTGCAGGAGGTTTTACCTTTGAGGGCGAGGACTCGGCTGGGGCTGATTCAGGGCGTCGCCGGGGTGGGACAGGGGGAGGGATGGGGGGCTCCTCCGTACTCCTGTGAAAACTCACCATAGAGGACACAGACGATGACCCTGAGAGTAAAAAAAAAAGAAAGGAAGACAGAAAGAAAGAAAAATATGGTGAATAAGACAAGGTTCTGTTACAAAACATTACATTACGGATGACCGGGGCATGAAAGACAATGAGACACAAACAGACACATGATCTTAACCCAAGACCCCCACATTCTATTCATTTACACAGTGGAACACCGCCACAGACAGTGCTGTTCTTTCAGTGGAGCCCAGTGATCTGAGGTCCCTGTGGCTCTGGCTGAGCAGGACGGTGGAGGGATAAGAGTGGGAGAAAGAGAGGGACACACATCTACGTGCAGACTGAACATTGTGGCTAGACATGAATTATGAGAAGGGCTGAGAATCCTTCACTTACAGAATTTGAAAGCTTGTTAATTAGTTTTTCAGAATTTTCTAATTTTGTCCAACTGTATGTCATAAAGTGTCAGAAACCACATAAACAAGTCTTTCTGAGAGGACTGAAGATTTAAGAGGAAATTACTTGATTACTTTCCGTGAAGTGTTGTGAAGATTTTGCCAGGCGATATTAGCCAATTGCTGGACATGAGCTTTCAGTAATCGTTAGCAACATTAGCCTCATAGCTCCAGTGCAAAACAAATGAAGTAAACTGTGGACACCAAATGTGCCGGACTGGTTGTGAGGGGAAAACTGGAGTGTTAAAGTTTGCCTTCTCCTGGTCAAATGACATGCTGTACTGAGAACACACGTTTTATTGTCTGAATTCGTCCATTTAAAAAAGATAACACCAATGTGTGGTTATATCCAAAATAATATACGGTTCTGATGAGGTTGGGGACACAGAATGAACATGATGTAAATGTGTGATGCGAATGGAAGGGGGGAGAAAGAGAGAGACAGAGAGAGAAAGAGTGGAAGGCAAAAAGAGGAGAAGGAGGTCTTATACTAACGTGGGCCGTGCGGCAGAGAAACCGGGGCAAAAATGGTGTCGCTGTCTGGCAGCAAAAAGAGAAAAGAAGAGAGAGATTACCTGAGAATGGGCCAAAGAAAACCAAGCCTCGGACACAGAGAGGCGTCCGGCTGAGCAAAGCAAACCTGGGATACTGATGCTTGCATATACACACACACTTATTGTATATAGAAGTATGCAAATGCAAACATTCAGAACAAATTAAATGTGGCACTTTCCTACGGTAGCTAAAACACTCAGAACTTAAGGGGACCAATCAGAGCACCTGACTGTCCAAGTGTTATTCCAACAACCAAAACTAAATTTGCAGACAGGCGTGTGTGTGTGTGTGTGTGTGTGTGTGTGTGTGTGTGCTGCCTCACTTATTCTACTTGAGTGAATAAAACTATTATGTATCACATTTGTTTAGATAATAAATCCTGCAAGAGACTCATCCAGCTGCACTTGCACTTGACTGGACGCAGTAGAAGACAGATCAATATATCTTGGTTGGCGCCCCCTTGCTGCAAGGCCTAGAATGCAGCTTACACTTGCAATGTTTTGCGGATACTTGAAGCAGTCGAGCTCTTGAACTTGTGTGAAGTACATTTCTCGCCTTAATAATCCATCTGTCAATCCATTTGTCCATCAAACAGAAGCTGTGTGCAGTAATATGTAGTAATATGCTGGTTAAATGTAGGAGAAAATGTATAATGAGTTAGTAAAATGTATTAGTATTAGTACAACAATCCACAGTCTTGCATTCCACAGATCCACAGAGCATCATAGTGTGTGAGCATGTTTGTCTTAGCTGCCAGTTTTTTCCAGTTAAAAGTCCACTGAAGGAACTGGAGAGCGCAGACACCTGTGATTTAAACCTCCTATTGTTCTCTTTTTGAATGGCATGCAGTGTGAGCATGCATGTATCTGTAGGCGTGTGCTGTAAGTGTATATACGTACTAGAGTGAAAGGGGCTTGAAGGGCCTTGTGGAGAGTCGAAAACGCTGCAGATATCAGTGGAGCTGGAGGCTGCGGACGCGGGTGGGGGCGTGAGGGGTGTGCGGGGCGAGTTTGGGGCAGAGGCTGCGGTGCTCTCCGTCTCGCTGTCTGGAATTCGGCTGTAGCTGATCTTGCGAGGTTCGTTCTGCAGCGGCGTCGGGTGCCGCATGGTGCCTGGCCGACTAGAGGATGGGCGGAGACCTGGAGACTTCATTGGACAGCTGTACTTCTTAGGCTGGGGGGAGATATTAAGGGGGAGGCTTCAATAATGACATCCATTGTGTAATAATTATTGCAACTTTAGTTATTTTTACTGAAAAACTTTCCATTCTTGAAGTTTACTTTGTCAAGTTGATCATTTGCCATAAAGGAAAAAGATTAATGGTCTCTGGTTATCAAAGAGGAGAAATTCATTAAAAGCTGCCGCTAGCGAATGGAGAAACATTGTCTGATCTCACTATGTACCAGCATGCTTTTTTGCTATTATAATTTTAGTTATTTTTGGTTTCCTCATTTGAGTGTAATTAATTTGAGTGCATTAATAGTTTTTCTTTATTTAGTTTAAGATTAAATAAAGAAATTAATTTCAAATGGGCTATTTAAGAAAAAAGGGGTCTTATTACTGGGGAATTTAAGCATTGCCATAGGAGTAACAAAGATCGATCGAAAACACAAGAACTACAGTATTTTTCTCTCATTTTGAACTGGATATACTTTAGTTGTCATGTTTTGAACTCAGTTTTTCTTTTTATGCTGGAATTAATGTGTCAAGAAATATAGCCAGGTAAGCATAGACCATTACTAAAATCAGGCAGCGTCCATGACTACTCCCTGCGGCCCAGAGCACCAACTAACTCATCCATTAGTCAACTAGACAACTAGTCGATGCCAGTGGTTTTTAAAGCGGGCCGCCAGACAGCCCAGTTTTTCTTCTCTCCCCACGTGTTATGAGCTGGGTTAGAGTAATACTCAGGCCTGTCCCAAAGGACTGACTTGAAAAGCACTTGTCTATGCAACTCTTGTCTAAATACAGCAGATCTAACTACATCACTTACAAATCGAGGAAGCGACCGTGCATTGCGAGGCTCGATCTCTAGAGACTTGTTGAAGAGATAGTCAGCAAACTCCTTATCCATCATATCCTCCATCGGGTTCAGGTTCTCAAAGAACTTCTGCATCATTACAAGCATGGTGGATCAGCAGACAGAAGCAGAAAGATTTAATTAGCGACAATTTTGTTCAGTTTTATGAATACATGGAGGAATTTGTTCATTAAATAAAACAAAAAATGGAAGAAAAACCCAGAATATTAGAGAATGAAATTATGGTTAATACAATAAAATCCAAACCATGCATAAAACAATGAATAAGACTTTTGAGATTATACCAGCAATTATAAATATTTTCTTTTAATGCAACTTTAAAGAACTGAAGCAAAACTGACCCGAATGTCGTTCTCCACCCGTAAACAGTATGGCTGGTTCTGGTATTGCTGGATTTCGCCAGTAATCTCAGCTACTTTCCGTCTCTTACTGAAATTGATCAGCTCTTTCCCGTGCCTCTTGAGGAAGTCTGGATTGCCCTCTTCCGTTTTCAGAATATTTGTTAAATATATCCCTTAAAAAATGAGATGCATATATAAGAAACGTTCACTGAAAATCTGAATAATAAATCCACACAAAGCTATTCTCATCTGAATCCTACGGGGCCAAATACATTTAATCTTATATTTTTAAACATTTTATAAGATACATTTAATCTTAGAGAATTCTCTTAATTCTCTTAGAGATTAACTTAATTAATAGCAAAATAAATCATTTAATCCAAGTAAAACACAGAACTTACCAAAGAAAGGTACGCATGGAGGGTTAATGGACCTGAGTTTGGCTATATATTTTTTATAATGGTCCTCACTGAGTTCATGTGCCTCTTCTAGGATCTTCCTCTGTCTGCTTGGTATTTGCTGGAATAAAATAATTAAAAATCAAAGTAAACACACGCCAAGCAAATGCATGACAAAGTCGAATACAGAAATATTCTTCAGAGATCCTTCAAACAGACTGAGGGGAGGTTCAGAACCCTCGCTGTGTCATCTGCCATCTGCACTTACCTCGAACGTGTGGTCGAGTCGGTAGACAGGCGAGGAGTTCATGGCACTGACCACCTCCAGCACACCGTTAAAGTTATTAAGTTCCTGAAAGACCTGCAAGATCTCGATGATGCGTGACACTACAGCTACTCTCTCCTCCAGATTCTCCGTCTCTACAATACACCTGAGGACACAGGCATTCAGTCACTGCTGTTACACGATTTACAGAGGACTTAAAATAAAGCTTCTCTCATGGAAAATAGTACAGCACAAGAAAAAGAACATTAACAATGTTTATTCGAATATACAGGTCTGAACTCATCTTAATATTCATTAAATCATTGATTAGGGCTGCACGATATTAGGAAAACATACAATTTTGTTGAGTGTTGCGATGGCGATATCACATGCGATACGTAAGGAAAAATTTAGCCTTTACCATGTTAATGTTTTTCTGCTTTGGAATTGCTGGTTATATAGACTCCAGACACTGACTAGTCTATGCAGAAAAAAATGAAATGCCTTCCAACATGATTGTTGTTTAAAGAATTTATGTAAAAAGAGCCTCCCATAAAACATCTGAACCATTGAACACTGTTGAAAAAAATCTGAAAATATGTTTTTAATCATTTTAAATCTTAAATAAATGTAAACATAATTTGAATTATAGTAAGTTCTTAGCCAGAAAACAGCAGCACAGAAGATGAAGAAACTGCCCAGTGATTTTTTTGCCCTCTTCTCTGTGGCACTGGTTGAAAAGTTTTGGAAAAACACAATTTACTGCAGTTCAGTCAGTTTTTCGCGATATGTATATTGCGCATGTTGAGATCGCGACGAAGCTAAATTTGCGATATATTATACAGCCCTATCATTGATTATTATAACAAAACATGTGTGGCTTGGAATTTTAATCAGGAATGCCAGCAAGTTTAAAGCATGTCCAGGTTTCAGTGTCTTACCTCTCGAACCACAGTGTGAGGTTGGTGGTATGGCGGATCATGCGGAGCAGGTTGGGGGAGTTATGCTCTTTGTCGTCTCTTGTCCACACACTGCCAACCAGCTCCGACGGCTGGACTGCCCTAAAGTAGACAGAAATCAAAACGATCAAGTAAGAGTTCAATAAAGTCACCAGCTTCTCCCGGTCATGGGTGATTTAGACAATAATTAAATTGTGATAATTGCACACATTATAAAATATTAACTATATTTTTTATCAAAACACTTAATACACAAATATATTTGAAAGACCTATTTATACAGTAAGGGAATACAGTCAATAAAAAACAAGTTTATTTTGGCTAATTCGCTGACAATTAATATACCTGAGCAAAGTTTATTCTAACATTAACTTCTGGATTAAATTCTAAACAGTTTCTGTAGAATTACCACATTCAAAATCAATGCAACCACATTTAAAATAATATTAATTCCACATAATGACCCCCATGCATTTTTCCAAGCATGAAAAAATAACCACAGCAGGGCTGTCCAGCTCTCTGACTGGACCATGTACTGATGACTAATCAATTGTGAAACCTTCAAAAATGCATATTTGTCATCTCACTTTAACTGGCTCTGGTGATGTCAAAATATTCGCACAAGAAAACATGTACAGGAACAAAGTAGTGCTGTGATGCTGCTGAACTGCAAAACATTTACAAGGCTTTAGCACATTCTACACTAGAAGTAGCCTGTAGGTACACCCAAGCTGCCCCCATCACACTCCCATAACATCAGTGACATGATGCCACCAGCACTGCAGGCACTGCTACTGGTGACAAGCATTTATCTAGAGTAAACAAGTTACAATTAAATGTATACAAGGTATTATGAACATACACTGCAGTTTTCGTATTTACTAAGGTAGTCGCTCCGCTTGTGATACAACCAAAGTCTCAATTTGGTTTTGAATTTATTATACAGTGCGGAATTCACATTTCCATAATTCATTTACACATAAACTCAAACAAAATTAGACCTAACTGGAAAACCCATCACTACTGGGAACAAACCAACATAGACTTTAGGAGTAGCCAAAACCGAGGCTCATGGGGAGCTTCAAGATCACTATAATCATAACACAAACTGAACTCTCCACCTCTCTGTATCTTATCTGCCTCTTACATTTAGGGCATTTAGCAGACGCTTTTTTCCAAAGCGACTTCCATTCCCTAACTACAGGGAAGGTGCTGAAGGTAGGATTCGAACCCATAACCTCTTGGTCCGGAGGCAAGTATCCTGCCCACTGAGCTACCTCCACCCCTAACGACCTCACTGTAACTCACCCGTGTCATTTAAGTCTATACATGAACCAGGAAAACCACACTGCCCTTTACAGCACAGACATTCTTCTTTGGTTACATTTTGCACAATTTAATATTCATTTAGTTGGATTATTCTCCCTGTGTATTTCTATGATCTGAGTTTAGACTTTCCAAATTTCTCTTTAACTTTGATAACATTACATGTTGTTATTGTATTTCTATGTGACAAAGTCTTTTGAATCTTGGCCCCAGACATGTTCTGGCATTATGATGCTCCCTTCCAGTTTCAGGTCCTCATGTTCACCATTACGTTTGTGCAGGCCTCGAAATTAACTTTTTTACTTGGTAGCACTGGTGCTCCCAACTTCAAAAAGTTAGGAGCACCAGCAAAAATGTAGGAGCACCCACCAAAAATTAATGAGCACCACAACTACAAATTGTATATTAACAGATTTCTTTCATTTGAAAACTA
>JBBPDH010000036.1:1901936-1917340 GCA_037974565.1 Clupeocharax schoutedeni | reverse complement strand
ACTCACTCACTCACTCACTCACTCACTCACTCACTCACTCACTCACTCACTCACTCACTCACTCACTCACTCACTCTTGCTCGCGCGCACACTCGCTCGCGCACACACTCGCTCGCGCACACACACACTCTCGCACACAGCAACCTCAGAAACACAATGATAAAATCCAAATGGCAGAATCAGAATCTATTAGAATACATGTAATGATCCTTGAGGTATAGATGCTTAAACATCTACACTGTACTACATTTGTAACCATAAAGAAACAAATATTATATTTCACCACAAAGCTGCACATATGACTATTATGTAACAAATGATGTGAAAAAAGTGATGCAACAAACAGAGTTCAGTGAATGGCTAACACTGGCTAACCAGATTGTGAAAAGTGTGTTTGTTTGTTTGTATGCAAGGTTTTGAGTAACAAGTGGCAAGCTGTCGACTGAGGAGCCATAACTCAACATAGAAAATGAAGATATCACAATTTGCCCTTTTCCTATTGGCTCATGCATCCGAGGAACACAAGATTATGGGTTAAAAGTGGGTTGAAAATACTACTTAATGCAATAAGGTATGAACTGCCCATGTGCTGATATTATATTGTATAAATACGTATGCATGTGTTTGTGAAGCCAATTATTTTATGAAGATAAGGCAAACAGTGTCCATCAATCACCCACCCAACCTTGTTTAGTGGTGGGGGTCCAACCATAAGGTGAACTGGACAGGAAGCACCTTTCCCCCCCCTCTCATAACCGGCAAAAGATACAAGCCCTCTCGCCCAATGCAACTCCCCACACACACCAGGCTATTTTCCTCAAAAATCTTGTTTCCCTCAGTCTATTAGAAATTAGTTTGGCGGAGGCCACTGGGATCTCTAGAGGCAAATATGGACCTATACTTACCCCACATGCTCTCAGACAGGAAGTTTATTTAGGGGTGTGAACAGCCTGGACCACCCATAATAGGAATCCTCTCTGACACACTGGAGCTCCCACAGTCACAGCACAATGGACAGATGAGCTAACCCCTGTTCAAACTGGGCAGCGCCTCAAAACTATCCCAGAAGAATTAGTAGACAACTGTCAGAAGTGCAACCTTGCAGTAATTCAGTTAGATGACCATTGTTTTGGATCATGAAATGAATCTGATTCAATTTTGAGGACATTGTTCAAATTATTGGAAGGGATATATGGGATCCCTGACATAACAGAATCAGCAGACAGTGTTTTCATGCGTGTTGAGCAATGACCCACCCGCCTACCTACACAGAGCTTGGAAGTCTTTCGGACTTCCAACGATGGGACCAACGTAGGGACAGTTTTGCCTTTCAGGCATCCAATCATCTGAAGTCTGAAGTTCCCCCTACCCATCACTCAACATGAGTCTTTTGAAATAACAGAAGCAGCAGTTATTGTTCTCCTCCAAGCGCGTTCAAACAGTGTTGCATTCACAACAGTGCAAACAGATTCATGTGACATGGAGAGTTCTAGCCTCCACTGTCTCTTAGTGTTGGAATGGAGTCCTAGCCAGTGAATGGACATAACTACAGTTTGGGAGAACTTTGCCAAAAATATGAATAAGTAATTAATAAATAAATCCAAATACTAGTTACAATGCATCAATGCATCCCCTAGATTCTCAAGAATTATGTTATACCCTAGAGCCCATTAATCAACTCAGACATCAGTAGTAATACAGATAAAGCTGAAAACACAGAGTCTGCACATTCAAAAGACACTGGTCTTACCTTGTGTTGCATCATTTGCGTTTCTGTTTACACAGTGTAAGCACAAAAGTTCTGTACTTTACTCTCCCCTTCTTAGACCTATAAATAGATGTGTAATGATTTATTGGGGCTTAATGGCCCCGTCGCAGGCTTGTGTTTGATTAGGTAAAAGCAGCCCATAGGAGGATTTGAGTTATTTAGGCCCCTGTTCTAAAGGATTTGCCCTCAGCTTCCACACAAGCATGCACACACACACTTCGGCAAGGTAATTAAGCAAAAGAAAGGCCTAATAACCCTGACAGATAGCGAGTTTGAACTTGGGCAAAAAAAACAGCCGTTTATCTCATTTTCTATTTTCCCCTTTGGCCTCTTATCAGCTTTTAAAAACGTTATCAGTGCAACAGTGACACTAAAACAAAGCGGGTCATCACACCATGTTCTATGACGTACAAGGTGTCCAAATATTTAGAGAGCGTGAGAAAACAGCCCAAAATAGGAACAAGAAGACAATCGGTGGAGTCGAACAAAGAGACCGTTGAGCTCCTTATTTTTTTTCACTGTTCGAGGTGGTGTCGTCAGACCTGAGGGGGTTGTGTAATAAAAGGGTAATGAGCTTTAGTACTGGATGGCAAACGGACAGAGGGGTCTTGGGCAAGTTTTTCAAGACTGATTTTTAAAAAGATTATTTTAAATGGTAAAAAAACTCATAACATTGGCATAATGGCACTGTATGAGTGAAATAGGTGTGAAAAGTAGAATCAATTACAAAAAGCTGACACAATTGTGAGAGAAAAAAGAACAATGGCACAAGCAGAGAAAGTGCAAAAATAATAATTAGATTAACTAATTTACTAAATAACTGAATAGTTGAACTAATAAAAAAATAATCATTAGTTGCAGCCCTACTTGCAAGCAATGTTCAAATTCAACAAGTGCAGTTTAGCTTTACATATTAACTTCAGTCAATTAAATCAGAAATACATTCAGTATGGTCTCAAGGCTGTGCCATTTGGGCCACAAAGCATTTGCACCTGCGCTAGTAATTCGCTTGTTTACCCTTGCTATAGCAAAGGGGGATTGTTACACCTCACAGTAGCCAAGATGGACGAACGCGAAATATGCTTAATGTTAGCTCTGCGATATGCAAAATTCACCAAATAACACCATGATTTTGAGGCGGAGAAGAAGGAAAAAGGCGATTATTGCAGCCTGCGCATATGCATCAGTTATTATGGCCTCGACCATTCTTAGGAACATCAGGATGCGTGAGAGATCTCAGGATTGGTGGGAGACTATTGTGGCGGGCTTTAGCGAGGAGCAGTGGGTGCGAAATTTTAGAATGAGCCAACTTTCGATTTGCTGTGTCAACGTTTGTCCGCATGTTTCTTATGTCTGTTGTTGTTGGACGTTTGCGCGCTTCCACACGTACTTCCCTCATGACATCATTAAATCGCGATGAAGTACTAAATTGTCGCAGTTAATGACGTACAGAACGCAATGCATGCCTAGGAATATCCGATCTGCCTGTTTACATGACAGTCGCGTCAGCACACATCTGATTTATACCTGATTTATTTTCACAAATGAACAAGACCTGAAACCGATCTCATAATAGTCAAATGCATGCATTTTTTTCCTGTTTACACTGTCATGGAACAGATCCGATCTGTGTCACATATGAGCCAAAAATCGGAATTGGGTCACATTTAACTGACAGTGTAAACGATGCCATACTCAGGAAAGGTCTGTTAATTAGCTGATGGTAACCCTTTGCTTAGATTTATTTTTATTCAGAATTTGCCATTTGTTCATAAATATTGAATCTTAATATACGCATTCCTTGGGTAGGTGACCTAGTGGTTAGGGAGTTGCCCCTGTGATCAGATCATGGTTTCGAATCCCAGGACTTCTAGTAGCACCACTGAGGATCCCTTGAGCAAGGTACCCTCCCCACGCACTGCTCCCCTGGCGCTGTGTTCATAGCTGCCCCCTGCTTCACTTGGTGAATGGGTTAAATGCAGAGGTTGAATTTCGTGCTGTTCACACTGTGTGCTGTGGTGTGTTCACGTATGACAGATTGATCACTTCACTTAAGGACAAGATATACACACCACGTAATTATGCAGGGCAGAAGTCCTACAGGATGGGAACGGGAAACCACTGAAATCACCTAGGAACAAGAAGAATACAAAACTCGTGCTGACCTGCATACATGTGGAAGGTGAGTCTCTCGATGAGCTTAAGCACTGTGCCAGCTTTGATGATGGGGATGCCCGACTTGGACTGTACGTTCTCTTCAAACACCACGTTCTCCTCTGAATCAGGCTCAGCGAAGCGGTAGATCTCTGCCCCAGGCAACCTCATCTGCTCCTCCTTCTCCTCCTGCAGCATGGCCGTGTCCAGCATGCGCTCCAGTGTGGAGCGGTACTGCAGTGAGATTAGCGCCGCCATCCAGCCGTTTTTCTCCTCTGCAGACTTGGCGGCGAACACCACGCTGTTGCCGTCCTTCAAGATGATCTCAAAGGCGTGTCGGTACTCACCCTCCTTGTCATCCTTGTCGTTGATCTGGACCTGGTAGAAGGATTGAATACCAGTCAGGGCTTGGCCTTTTGAGGTTAATGTAAGTGTGACTTCATGGCCAAAAGTTTGTAGACAACTGATTATCCAACTTTTGGATTAACAACAGGTTTCCCACCCATCTTTGCTGCAGCAACAACACTGGTGTGCATATTTGATTGCATTCAGCTACAAAGAGGTATTGGATGGCACTACATCTGTCATTAGAACTCAATTTTATGTTCAATTCAGGGGGTCTTTATAACCGTCTAGCAGATGCTTAGCACTGGGCATTTTGGATGCCAGAGGGTCAACTGCCAGAGTTCTTCTATACAGTTTATATAAGCTGTGTGAGCAGCAATTCTGTAATGATGCATGTATTTGTTCCTATTACCATAATTATCACCCTGAGCAAGCATCAACTAGCACATTTTTCTTACATTCCTACATTTGTGTATTTGGCAAATATACTTTTAATGTCAACCTAATACAATTTTCAACCCATCGCATATATAGTCAGGCAAGGTTTGTCTGATGTTCGCTTCTTTTGTTGTTGTTGGTAGCATCGTGCAAACCACACGTATAAATCCTCACAAACAAGCCACACATCATGGTAGCCTGTGAAATGTCCTCATACTGTGAATACATACTGTTACCTATTGATGTTCATCAGAACGACACGTTTGACCTGTTCATCGTGAAGTCTAAGCCACATTTCCTCCACTAACATTAATTTCCCTTCACTAGCGTGCATCGGAGAGATGGGGTAATATACTGAGATGAACAGATTTTCTATTATTCACGCCATTGTTTTATAATTTAACAATACAACTGCACTGTTTGAACATTAAACATCTGTGTGCTGGCTATAGCCTGTTTTCTCAGTAATATGTCAATCTTTGGTCCTAAATCTATATCAGCACAAAGATATTTACTACATGTAAAAATGCTGGCTAGTGTAAATAATATTAAAAGCCATGTTCTGTATTTTTTTAATGTAGTTTTATGTAATGTTTATGTAATATTTCATTTGAACAGAGGCATGTCCAACCTCTATTCAGAATTAAACAGGTTGTTTTTTTTACTGTGTCTTTATTTGTAAACTACCTCTGATAGACCAGACTGAACAACTATTTCTGACTTTGGCATGAATAGGTGGGGCCAATCTGCTGCATATGAGGATGTGTAAGTGATTTGGTGACATCATGAAAACACGTTGAAACATTGTTAACGTGCTGCATTAAACTCTTAGCTCAGAAGGCAACAGTTACGTTTTCCACTGAGGCTGGTACTGGAAGCACAGCACTCAAGGCACGCACTGCTAAGTTCTATCACTTACTATTCATCTTACCCCTGTTGACCCTTCCATCCACCAACTAGCCATCCCTCCAGTCCCTTCATCCATCCATTCCTGCTCACCTTCCGCATGAAAAACTTCTCCTTCAGCCTGTATTCAGCAGCACTGGCACCAGGCAGGCGTGGCTGCCCGTGATTGGACTTGCAGCAGATCATCAGGCCATCGAAGAGGAAGATGTGACGCTCGTGTTTGGCCCCGACCCGCGTCAGTGTGCCCTCCATGATGAACTCGTTGCAGCACTGGCCAATGTCTTTGCCCTCCCAGCCATCGATGTTCCTCTGAATCTCGTTCATCTTCTTGATGGCCAGGTGCTTGCCCTTCATCTGCTGACTGTAGAAGCGGCACGCCGACTCGCTGCCGAGAGAGGGGGGTGCAGGAAAAAAATTAGTGGTGGAAAGCCAAAAGGGAGGGAGGGCAAATAGAAAGGGAAGGGGCAGAGAGCAAAAGCATGGGTCTGTCGCCAGAGAGCAAAAGCATGAGTCTATCGTTCACACAATACCGCTACACTCTAACATTGTTCTAAAGCACTGAAAATAGAAGCCTTCTGAGATTGAGAGGAAGACTGGCTTTGTCTACAGCCACGGTGACTTAAGCCAAGTCCTGGAGGTTTCTCAACAACTTAAGTCCATGTTGAGTCTACCTAGCCTGATCCGAGCCAAAACAAATATCTAAGCCCCTCCAGAACCTGAAAAAGCACCCCAACAATCAAATCAGGTCAACAAACAGATCAGTTGTGGACTTCAGAAAACCCAATGACTCAACACATTCCTCACCTGCACACTGACATTTATTGTGAAGTGTTTTGAGTCAACAAATTTTCCTTTCTCTTTTTCCACCCAAAATCATTATCCGTGACAATCAACTGTATGGTACACAGATTAGGTTGCATAACGATGGAGTATCCCTTTAATGGAGTGAGTATTAATCACCTAATTCAGAGCTGGACTACGTTATTTCACTTCAAGGTTTGATTTCTTTCCTGTCTATGTGATTACAATTTTCTTGTGTTATACAAAAAAAGTCAGTGGGGGAATGGCGGTAGGGGGGGCGAAATCAGGAGGGGATTTACAAAAGCGAGTGGTGAAATTGCCGTCTGCACGGGACTTATCGTAAATAAGCGGGGGGGATTTATGAAAAAAAATAGCAAGAAAAAAAAAAAGGAAGCTTACTGTTGTGTTCTGGGACGCTCAAACGCAGAAGGCCTCTCTCCTCATACCAGCACCTCAAAGTAGAGCGCCAGCCTCACTCGGCCTGCCACCTGCACACTGCGGCGCTGCAGGCAGGGCACAACTACACTATAACCTCGATATTCAATAGTAAATGAACCAGAACAGCTAACAGACGACTACAGTATGAGTCTTTATTAGCTCTGTTCTCATTAGGCTTCCATTTCTCATGAAAATCTGCAAAATGTAAAGAAATTATTAACCTGTACTCTCATTCCTATATATGACAAGTGTCAAAGAATTCATAGTATACACTCAAAAATAATCTTAAATAAGATGCCTATTAATAACTAAATTACACCTCCAGTTAAAATAATTTATTTCACAATTAAATGACGTATCAAGCCAGGAAAAAATACATTTCAACCTCTATCTACATCAAGTGGCAGCACTACGGCCTGTTAGAGAGCCTGGGTTGCTTTGTTCTAACTCGTACACAAAAGAACGAAGGGGACGGGAAGGCAGCTATTAGCTACTGACACACCAAAGCAAAGAATACAAAATATGCCATCTTTGACGAAACAACAAAAAAAAACCCAAAAAGCACATACCGTAATGTAAGCCATCCTTTCCCCATAAAAAACACTAGAGCCGTGCAAAAATTTTAATCGCCAAAAATACCAAAAAAGAAAAGGAAATCGCGTTCAGTGTTTAATCCGCATCCTCCAGGTCCACAAAACAGACGAATAAACAAAATTGCCCAATCGATTGAATCAAAAATCTCCAGAAGAGAGATGCTGAAGTCTGCTTCACAAAGGTGGTTTGAATTCTCTTTCTCTCACACACACACACATTCACACACTCTCTCGCCTTCTTTTTCCCCTAGCCTGAGAACAATAACAGCCAGGCTGGACAGCCCAAACCCTGACGCAACATCCCTGGGACAACACAGTGCAGGCTGACCCCGGCACACCCCCCCTCATGCACCACAGCTATTTTAGGGGCAAGGGGGAAACTCAGGACTGAGGCTGGGTGGAGTGTGGAGGATGGGAGGGGTACAGGAAAAGAGTGTGTGTATGTGTGTGTGTGTGTGTGTGTGTGTGTGTGTGTGTGTGATAATGTGTGCCCCAGTTGAGAAACTGTTCTAGTTTGTTGCAAGACTGAGGACTGACCACAAGCCTAAGCACTTCAATCTCAAAGCATGAATGTTTGTATAACTGCTGTTGTAAAATATGGATTATTGATTATTTTAATTAGAATTATCCTGTTGTGTTACATTATATGATTAATCTTCTTAGCCAGAGAGGTAAAGTCTGGAGTACTTAATGGTGTGTAGGGATGCAACAGCTTGCGACTAGTTTGATGATCCATTTGTTTTGCATTACACTGAAATCTGGTGCATGGAAGCTCAGATAGCCAGAGCCAGCTGAAATTCTTTGTGAGGTTGTATGAGATGTGGTGCAAATTACAAGTCTGTGTATTTCTGGGGGGGAAACGTACAGATTTGGTTTAGATATTTTACACTGATGTCTATGTTCCCATGCATAATTAGCCCACAGTTTCTCATGCTTGTTTCCAAACTATCTTATGAACTTGGCTATGTGTTCAAAAAATCCAGCAGCACTGCTGTTGTGTGTGATCTACTCAGTGGAGCTAAAATTGACTAAATGGGACACTGAGTATACAGACAATATAAGTGTGCTTAATGAAGTGGTTCATCTGCGCGTGCGTGTTTGAGTGCATGTGTGTATACCTGAGTCTTCTTTTGGCTAAGCTTTTAGAGCAGATCCTCTCCATGCTGCTCTGTAGGTTCAGAAGTGCAGTGATGGCCTGCTTTAGACACTCTTTATCATCCTCATCCTCACTTTTCTCCTCTAGTTGCTGTACAATTACAGGAGAAAGACAGACAGAAAGAAAAAATGAAGGGGGGGATAGAAAATGGTGGTGAACTGGGTGGTGGAAAGGAGGAGGGCTCTACAGGATAAAGATGCTGTAAGGCTTTTCTCATGAGCCAGATTAGGCCAGAACATAACATGCCTGCTCTCTCTCCTCTCTCTCTTTCTATAATTTCTGTGTATTACCACTCCTTTATTAGCCCAAGAAAGTGCAACCAGATCAAACAGAGCAGCACTGACTGATACTCCGATAGGCACCCAGCGAAATCCTTGTCTGAACTGTATTAAAGCTGGGTACTGTGCTTGCTGATAGAAGGCAGCCACTCTGTGCTATTCTGAGACGAGTTAATTGCAGAGCGGCCAGGGGATTCTGAAAGGCATTTCAGAGAGAGATTTACATTCCTCCATCCCGTCCTGCAAAAGAATCCTGAAAAGAGGCTTATTGACGCAGAGCCCAATTGAGCGCTACAAATACTCCGCCAAAACAATGCTCTTCAAGGCACGTGGTGTGGCCCTCATGACTATTAGCAGGACTACTGAACCATATAGAAGAAATGTAAAGGAACGCAGCAGAACGCAGGGTAGGCAGGGTTAAGCTGGGCTACGGTCGCCTAACAATGCAAACACAGATTTACCTCACACAGACCTTCTACCTAGTGATCCCATTCCTCTGATGGCTGTCCAGCAAGCACTGGACTGTGTTTATAGCCAGCAGTGGTGAAAGCGTGCAAAAACTAATGTCATTTTGCAGGATCACCAGGTGAAAAAATTTGGAATTGAAAATGCACTGAAATTGTTTTTAAATGCATAAAGGTCTTCCTATCTACCACTTCTGCAAAACACTACAGTTTATAAGAACAATTGTATAAGAAGTCGCACCCATGCACATAAACGATAGACACTAAACCAACTTTGTATGTCACCTCACATATTTAAAACACGTAAAACAAAAAAACAATGGCCAGCATGCTCTTTTGTCATGCAATTGTTTATGCAATTGTAATGCTTGACTTTAGTGGGGTTAAGTACACAGTCCCAGTCATAATGGCAATATAACAAAAATTGGTATAATAATTTATTCCGATGTTTCGATTTTGTTTTTCGGCTAAGTGTTTCCTCATATTCGGTTTTGGCAAAAAAAATCCAGTGCATGCCTAGTAATTACCATCAATTATGACAATAATAATAATAATAATAATAATAATAATGTTTACATTCATAGGCAAATAGGCAAATATACCAACAAACCTTCCATATATGTACATTTTTACAAGATTAATGTAAAATCAATATTTAATGTTTCCTAAACCAGTTTTATGATTACAGCATGAAAAATTAGAGTACATTAACATCTGGATCATTGTAGGCCGCAAAGGGTTAAGGGTCTGTTTTCAGCATCAGGCTAGAAATTCCCTGGTTTTCAGTAATTGTGCAAATGAGCCTGGGAGGATCACACGTCGAGAGAAGAAACTCACCTTCAATATTTCAAAGTGGTGGAGGCAGTGGTAGACTGGAGTTAAGAGTAGCCGTGGTAACACATACTGCACAGCCTCTTTGAAGCCTTCACAAATAGACTGGAACAGAAAAAAGGATCTTGTCGGTCACAAACCATATTGCTCCAAATTAGCACTACAGCCTTGAAGCAAACATTCCTGCTGGATGGAATCCAAACTTTTTCTGAACCTTTCACCCACAGTTTCTCCGATTAAAGCAATAGATTTGCAGAAAAGTATCTTGGTTGATTACAAACAACTTGATTTTTCACAAACAAAACAAACCTTCAGCTCTGTACTGGATCATCCATAACAAATTGCTGTATGATGCAAGCCTGGCCTAACACAGATCAGTTTCTTCTTAATAAATAAGAGCATGTGCCAAAATTAGTGTGTGTGTGACTGTCTCTGACGACAGAGAGAGGTGTGCAGGAACCATGCTGTAACTGAACCGTGCTGCGATGGCACAGAAGTTGTGGCACACTTTGATTTCCAGTGTACCTCAGCCTGGTAAATGTGCTAATGAATTGCTGGCAGCACAATTATCTCCCCACAGTTAGTGTCTGGTCGTCGGCCTACAATTGTGTCCATGGAGTCATCCTAGCAGAAACCTTTTCCCGTCAGAGCCAATTACGCTATTGTGGTCTTTTCTCTGCACAGTTTTGCTGTGAATAACTAACCCAGCTAACTTGTTAGAGATGTCCTGGTACACCTTCGCATATCTCCCTCTGAAATCTTCAGCACAAACATAGTGTGAGATACTGCTTGTACTTTACACATTTTAGTTGGGAAGTTTACAACCACAATTTTTGCATCTTTCCAAGTCCTAGTCTGTTTGTTTTCATGACATTTTGACCAATCAAAACACAGTCAGCTCAGCTGCAGCCCATTTTTGGCCCTGCCATTGAGCAGGACCGTGACAACGAGTATGGAGACAGTTTGCTTTATTTGAAAAAGAAAAAAAAAACATTTGTTTAAGGTACGCCACAGTTCTTATGCCAATGGAAAAGTACCATGTGTGTGCAAAAAACCCCATGACCACTGACCTGGAGGTAGAAGGCTGCACCGGGCTTGGAGAGCTGGCTGAGGAAGTGGTCGTGGAAGCCGGGCCGCAGGATGTCCTGAGCGTACGTCTCGTAAGGATCGAAGGCCAGCTCCTGAAAATGATCCCCCTTTGAGAGTTAACAATGCACCAGCCTCACACAGCTCAAACCAGGCTGCATAAATAATAACAAATGTAGTACCTGGCAGCAAATCACATCTATAATCCTGCATGCAGATGTTCAAAACACTTTGAAATGCGTCTTTTAGTCCTAGAGCTTAGACAAGCAAAAGTGGAGCATTCATATCTTTAAATGAGACGACAAACAGACCTCAGCCAAGTCCTCAAAGCAGCTGCCCACCAGCGGATGAGGGCTTCCCTCATCAGTCATCTCCACAGTGTCCTCAATGAGCCCTAGCAGCTTTAGAGTCACCTCATGGATGTCCACTATGCGACTGAAGATGCTCTCCACATCCTGTAGGGGGCAGCAGACAAGAGCAAGAAAGAGAACAAAAGAGCGCATGAGAGATGGAGAAAAATATAACGTCCAATAATGGTTTTAAGCTATCTGGATGGAGAGTGCAGGGTTTTACCCTCGTAATGTACCAAAAATTTGGCTGTCATATACGTTTGCCTGAAAAACGGGTTGACCTAACTTGATTTTAAACTTGAATTTAATACACTGTTTCTTTTGTCCTCAAGCAAAGTAACAGCTGTTTTCCAAACCACAAACTGTACATTTAAGTTTTTTAATTGTGTATCTTTATTGTCGGCTCAGTTTTGTCCTAATGGAGGGGTCAACCAATCCTATGATTATGATTTAAGTTCTTATGATCAGTATAAATACTAGTTGCATAATAAATGCATTAATAAAAAGGTAATTAATTAAATGACCTGCTAAAAAAAATAACACTACACAAACATTCTAATAACCGAACATTTATACAGAAAAGGAAAGAAAGGTTATTGATCTTGTGAACTGGTTAGTTTGGTTCCTGCTGTCCCGAAGCAAGTCACTGCATGAATTATAACCTCTGTACACCTGACTCACCTTAATGAAGCACAGATCAGCCAAACCAGGAAAGCGAACACAGTGACGGGTTTAAAATTCTTAAAGTACTGATGTTTACTTACCACATAAACACTAGCTCCCAAAAGAAACGGCTTTAAAAATAATTTTCTTAGGTAGTGTATGATTTTTGTACAATATGGTATGTTTGTACGCAACAAATAAGGAATGGCAGACTCACGTGGTGGGAGAAGAGCATGACGTTGGAGGCAAAAGGCTCACGGAAAACTTTGATGATAAGGTTGAGGTCTCTCAGGTACTGCCGTACCTCCGCCATGAAAGCCTTCACCAAGTCATAGTAGGTCTGCTCCTCGGTCGCCGAAGGCTCCTCATCCATTAAGGGAAAACCGCTAATGTCCTCCTCATCCTGATGGAACATGTCCATCAAGACCTGTAACCATGGAAAGAAGAGGGGGGAGTACAAGTGAAAAACACATATGTATGTCATAGATTTTATTCCAATGTTCACAGTACAGGGTACAAATATGATGTTTTGTAAAGTAAATAAAGTAAAGTGGCTCCTTGTAGTCACGCCTGAATACACCACACTACAGTGTGAGCAATGTGAAATTCCTTCTCTGTATTTAACGCATTCACCAAGTGAAGCAGGGGGCAGCCACCAACATGGGCCACCCGGGGAGCAGTGTGTGGGGATGCTACCTTGCCAAAGGGTACCTCCGTGGCAACACCAGCAGTTGGGATTCATTCATTCCACAACCTTTTGATGGCAGGGCCAACGCCCTAACCACTAGGCCACCAAGCAGCTGCTGTTCAATTGATAAAAGCCATTGGGGTTTAATTGATAAAACCTGTTCACATTACAGGGTTGAAGTGCCATGTTTTTTCTAAACGATAGATCTGATTTTTGAGCTGTGTGAACACAAAAATCTGATCTTTGCAAGTTATCATGTGTGGTCCCAGATCTGATACATGTCCTACATGTGGTCACAAAGGTCTGACTGAAACCTATGCAGGTCCCGCACAGTGTGCACTTGTCTGTTCACACTGAAGATGCATAATAAGTCACTTACAAATAGAATCATGAACTGTTGAAGCTGTGAGATCCAATTAAACAATCTGAATCAAGCCCTAAAGCTTGTAACGTACTCGTTGTGTGTTTACCTTATCTGCGCACATGGCCACGCTGATATCCTGCTGCGAGATTTCATAGTGCCGTATGTTTCGTACGTAGTTTCCAGCCAACTTTAAGATGTCCGCTGAGATGTATTCCAACACCGCCACAATGTACACAGACACCTGGTGGTCTATCTTATAACCTAGTACCTCCTGTCACGCACGCACACAGAGACAGATGCACACACACACGCACACACAGACAGACAGATGCATGCACACAGACAGACAGACAGACAGACAGATTGACAGACAGACAGACAGACAGACAGACAGATGCACGTACGCAGACACGCAGGCCCACAGATACATGCACGCACAAACACAGATACACGCACGCACGCAGATAGACACACGCACACAGATAGACGCACGTACGCAAACATGCACGCACGCACACACACACACCAAAATAGAGAAAGTCAGTGGGGGTGCAGGGAAAACCAAAATGACCACATGAGATGGTGTGATGAGGTGTGAAACTTCTCAATGTATTTCGCAAAAATAACAACCTGATCCTGAACACATCAGTTTAGACCATGGCGATCTCCTTCTCTACACCACATTCTTCCCCTAACGTGTACTTGGCAACAAAAAAGTTTCAAAAGACCAGCTTATAGCTTATAAGATTTATGCTTAGTCACCAGAGGACATAAGAGTTCAGCTATATCCCCCTCTAGTGGCAAATTCAGATAGGCCTAGAAAAGTCCCACTAACAGCTAAAGGTCAGTTTTGTTACAGAGGTCAGATACGAGGAATGTCGAACCACCTCTTGTTCAGCTTATAAAGTAGACAGTGGAATGTATGAGAAAAGTTGAAGTACAAATTAAAATTTAATTGCTACCGCAGTCATTTTAAGGCTTTACAGTGTGGTACAGGTCTATACAAGCCCGGTGTCATCCAATACTGCACCAAATGCTAAATATTATATCGTGGTCCTACACACCTACCTGCCTCATATTGCAACATTACACCTGGTAATGATATTGCAACACTCCGCCTCCCCCAACCTTGGTTAAGGATAAACGGTTGGATGGATGCACGGATGGATAGTTGAGCATGGGGCTGAATGCTGAATCATTTATGATGTTGCAAGCCTAAAAGAGTGCAATTTTCAGAAAGCAAGAGCTGCAATTTGAATTGGATCCAGTCTTATTCAAAAACTCTGACTGGATACTTTCTTCCAAATTTCACAGATTTACCACGTCCTGAACAACATCAGAAAGTCCACATTTAAGACTCAAATGTGGTTGAAAGAAGTTTTGAGAATTCATTTCTCACTCAACTGTGAATGCTTGATAAGACATGGTAAATGGCTGGCCTGCATTCTTTTGGAATATACTGTTGGGTAAGATACTTGCCTCGGGACTCGGGAGGTCATAAGTTCAAATCCTACCTTCAGCATAAAACCACTGGGTTCCTGAGCAAGACCCTTAACCCCAAGTTGCTCAAGGGAGACTGTCTCTGTAGTTAGGGCACGAAAGTCGCTTTGGATAAAAGCACCTGCTAAATATCATAAACGTAAGATGCCTTTGTCTAGCAAAGCTCACTAACTAGGATGACTGAACGACCATTACAGGGTTTCTTTAGGAATTACTGATAAAAACGGTCATGGCTGCAGTTTAATAACCGAGAACAGCTTATAGTAACTGATCAAATTGACAACAATTAATAACTGAGGAAAAAAGCCATGTAGGAAACTGCACCTTGAGAAGTGGGTGGATCTTATCCACAGGCAAAGCTAAAGGGGCTCGTCTCTTCCTCTTGTCGATAGCCCCCTGGGCGTCCGCGATGGCCCACTTGTCGATGGGGTGAGGAAAACTCTTCTGTACACGCTCCTGGGAAAACCAGAGAGAGTAAGAGAGAACGTAAGTAAGGGAAAATAATTTACCAAAATAATTAAGTGGTAAAATATTCATGCTATACAGGGAGTGCAGAATTATTAGGCAAGTTGTATTTTTGA
>JBBPDH010000036.1:1845799-1859942 GCA_037974565.1 Clupeocharax schoutedeni | reverse complement strand
ATTATTTATGCGAGTTTTGCACATTTATCAACAACACAAGTCGGCATGTTGACCAAGTCCAGGTAATTTCACATAAAAAACAATGATAAACTCCCTGTAGACGAGGGGCAGGGCTGTGCAGTGTTGATATATCCAAGCCCCCACTAAACTAAAACAATTCTAATGAGATGTAGGAATCAAGGCTCTGGAATAAATTGGTTCAGTATCTCTAAACCGAAGATGAAAAATGTTATTTAGAGCAGTGGTCCCCAACCTTTATTTCGCCACAGACTGGTTTAATATCAGAAACTATGTTCACAGCCCGGGCTTTAAGGAGTGGCAGATAAATATATGTATACGTATTTATACAAATAAAAATTTTAAACATAATAATGGGGTATCTTTAAAGTATAATAATAAATGTAAATCCAGTGTGTACTCGCGGCTTTATTAACAGCATTTTCATAACAACGAGCCGAAAGCATAACACGGGTAACATCCACGTTTTTTTTATCCACGGTACCGGTCCGCGGGGGTTGGGGACCACTGATTTAGAGAAAGTAAGCCTAGCATATTCTTCAAGCACAGCCACTGTGAAAGCACCTGTCAAACTAGTTGAATGCCATTTTGTCATGTAGAAAGAATTACTGCCATTTATTTCATGTGAACATACATATACAGGTGAGTTAAAGTCCAAAAGTTCGGTAAATGTTACATAATCTTAATGACTGCCTCTGTTTTGGGCTTTAGAAGGCGAATCAGAATGTTCTAGATGACTGGAATCTGGGTTAATAGTGGCAGCGATGGGGATTGTCACCTTTTGAGCTTGTTCTGTATTTTTGGAAAGTTCAGCGTCAGTGATGGCAGTGGGAAGTGCTTGCTGCTCCTTGCTCTGCTCCGGTGTTAAAGTAGACCCTGTAGACGTCCTCAGTTAATGCTGTTTCTGGGAATGGAAGACATGAAATGCATATTAAAGTGTATTAATTTCTCACAAAGATGTAAGATTTGATCACTGTTTGCATGATCATGTGCAAGGCCCTCCAGCTCCCTCTTGTTTTATTTAGATTTCTTCTCTGAAGGCTAAGCTCCAATTTTTAGATGGCTTTTGGCATCAGAGTGTCATGGTTTATAATTATCTCAGGCTTTAAGGGCTCTTCTGTGAAGATTTTGGAGAGCAGCTAAGGACAAGAGCATCATCAGCCATTCTGGCAAAGACAGCAAGGTCTTTATAATAAGTTCAATGTTCAATTTCATGTTATTGATGTTCTCTCTCTCTCTCTGTCTCTCTCTCTGTTCTGCCTCTCTCTCTCTCTTCTGTCTCTAACTGCAAAATCTTGACCCTCTAGCCTGTGAGACGCCAGTCCCTGACTGCTCCTACTCCAAACACTATTTCATGGGAGGAATACATCACAGCTGAGACTGGGAAGTACGTTTGATGTAACTTTGTCCTTTAAATCCTTCATGAAATAATCCCCTTTGTATTAGTTCATGTGACAGTAAATCATTTTGATAATGTAATACTTCATGAGTGCTGATCTAAGATCTGCTCTAGTCAAGGTTCAGGTTTGCCTGTGGGTTTTTTAAATTTATTTATCTTAAAATAATGGTTTAGCTGACATTTCTATTGCAGTAAATGCAGTTTCCCCTGATCTAAGCCAATATTAGAGAGAAGCCAGAACCTCGATAAGTCCCTTTCTCTGAAAGGCTTCATGGATGGGACCCAGAGATTGCTGAAGTCTTTTTTTTAAGGACTTCTTCCCCACAAGTCCCATTTACCACATTGTTTACAAGAATGGCATTTTTAAAATATATAGTTTTAATAACCAAAGATTAGATTGATTGCTGGTTTTCCTTCTTCCAGGGCCCCCCATCTTGGAAGAGAGTTGGTGTGCAAAGAAAGCAAGAAAAACTTCAAAGCAACTGTAGCCATGAGTCAAGACTTCCCTCTGGGCATTGAGTCGTAAGTGGTCCTGTTGTTTTACTGGTTTACTGTTGTTTTTACTGTTAAAAAGACGCTTTAGAAAAGGAATCCAATCACATTTTCCTACAGTACAGTACTTATTGACTCCTTAGTACAATTTCTTTACATGGATGGCATGAGTGGATTGATAAGGGCTTGTTTCTCTCTTCGCAGGTTATTAAATGTTTTGGAAGTGATCGCACCCTTTAAGCACTTTAATAAACTCAGAGAATTTGTTCAGATGAAACTCCCACCAGGCTTCCCAGTGAAATTAGGTAAGACGAGACTGGAGCAATGTCTTATTTTATAATTCAGTGACTATTCGACTATGGTGAAGGGCTGCCTTTTCTTCAAAAGCTATTTGGAAAGTTCGTAGCAAATATTGCAAAGTATTTTTGCTTGAAATGCCCATTCTCTTCTTTATCTCACCTTCATGTGGGCTAACATTTTAGCTTGTGGTTAATGTATTATAAACGAGTGTGGCAACCTTTTCACACTGAGGCAGTTTCTGAAGGAATTTTAAAAAAGCAAAAGTGATGTATTAAAGTTTCAAAGCACTTGTGTCTGTGAAGGAGTTGAAATAAGGTTCCTGTAGCAGTACTGGTGGTAAATAATAAATAAGTCATAGAAACTAAAAAAGACAACGGTATATACATCTACATATATATATTTAAATAATAATTTGTCTTGTCCCTAATTTTTTTTTTTTTATATATAGCTGGACAGTTTGGCTCAAATATTAGTATTGCAACTGGAAATTATTTTTAATACATTAAGCTCCAATCCTTTTCTATAGACCTGAGGCTTGAACATTAAATATAGTGTCAGATTACCAGTTCTGTTACTAAATGCATTATTAGGGGTCCAAGCACGAAGTGCGTAGGAAACCTATTGTTTTTCTACTGATTATTTATTGTTAGATTTATTTATTATACATTTACCCCAATTGGAATTTAACACAACTTTGAAAAATGTCAGATATAATGAAGCCTGCAGCCCTGTTCATTTAAAAACACTGCACTCTCTCAAATCGTGATTTTGTGTTCAAAACAAAACAGTGCTTTTCTTTTTCAGACATCCCTGTGTTCCCCACCATCACAGCCACAGTGACATTTCAGGAGTTTCGATATGATGAATTTGAGGATCCCATTTTTACCATCCCCAACGACTACAAGGAGGATCCCAGTCGCTTCCCGGACCTCTGATCTTCATCTCCCCCTCTCTCTGTCTCTTTCTGGATCTCCCTCCTCCTCCCTTTCTCCCCTACTTTCCCTCCTCTGCCATGTCAGATACAAAACACTTTCTAAGGGGAACGTGATATCGGTATAAAGGGATCGTGTAGTAACACTCAAAGCTGTCTGTGTCGACGGAGGACTTTGTTAAAGCTTATCGAGTAGCTTGGAAAGCCAGCCAGAGCACCATCCTAATGCACTACATAGTGAAGCACTGTGCGGTGCTCTCCACACTCAGAACAGCGGAGGCTCCCGCGTAGCTCTCTGTGCTTAAAGACGCCTGAAACACATCGCCATGAAGGTGAAATCCCTCTGGGAACGTGGCAGGAACCGGGGCATTACAAGTCCTGTATTTATGTAAGCCTTGTTTTTCATATAACTTTGTACAAAAAACAACAAAAGACAACAAACTGTGTTAAAATCTTACTCTTCACATAAAGGAAAATGAAGAGGGGTGTGGGTGGACATCCAGTTGGATATGATTTGCATTATATGAAACCTATCATGGAATATAATCGGTATGTTCTTTCTACAGCTGAGAAAAGCCTTGTAAATACCTCTGTTTGGAATTCTTTCGGCGGATTGACCCGTCCACGCTCCGCCCACAAACCTCTTTCGTACGTCGCCGGGTTGAACAAGATTTTCAGAAAGCTCGCAGAAATCCCATTCAAGCGAATGAGAACCGGCAGCACACATTTGTCCATCATGGTATTTATTTTGTATTTGTTCATGTTCTGATGGATCAGATGTGCGTCTTGTTTTATAAAGAAGTTTATAACCAAGTTAACGTCAACGCAGTGGCAGGTTCCTCCTGTCTAGTTTTCATTAGTGAACCTAAATCCATTGGGTCGAATGGGATTTAGTTGAAGCTTGGTCGCCTTCGCAGTAGCTGTATAAGAATGTGTTTGTGGGCGGACCATGGAGAGGTCAGTGATTTTGGACTGGGCTGCGCGGGCAACAAATGCTTATTTCACCGGACTTGCATTTTGTATTTCGTCACATTCATTTTTTAAAGAATTATTACTGTTTTATTCTCGAACGCATGGGACCACGCGAGTTCCCTGAAGAGCACAGGCTTATTCCCGACTTGCCCAGCGAATTTGAAGACTCTCTTGGTACCCCCTCTTGTTGCATATTTGTCCCTGAAGTGGGTGCTCATTTGTAAATGTAATGTACAGTTTCAGAAGGACTTTGTTTAGAACTTGCATCAACTGGACTTCAGTCTTTGGATGCACATTCTATTTCTTCATTTATTTTTTTTATTTCCACCTCGACAGGCTGAGGTATATAAAATTATACACACATACAGTAAACACTTTTCAGTTTAGAGTAAACGACCTGTATACTGACAGATGTATGGTAATATGGTGAGTGTGTAAAAATGCTAAAAGGACAGGAATTCCTTTATCGTACTTTTGGATGGACTTATTTGCAGAAGGAAAAGGAAACTTCAGAGTCAGAGTTGCACCAGCAAACACGTTTGAATGGTTCAGAATAGAAATATTTTATTTATGTAACCCTTGTTTCTTCTGTGTTTTTGTTTGTTTTTAATCTACACTGGATTTTGGCCTCAAAGGTTTTAATATGCTTCCAAGCTGCACTACTGGTTAGTGCGGCAAACAGGTGTACGCTGTCCTTTTTGTTACCAACCAGCTTCAGGTCTTTTTTTGTGTGCGTTTTTCTTTGTTCTGCCCTTTTAGATTTTAGTTTGCGGCTTGAACTCCGGGCCTGGTTTTCCGATAAACCAGTTGTACAGCGAGAACCTTGTATGTGACCCTTTTTTCATGATGAATTGTACTTAATAAAATATCCACATACCATTTCTCTCTCCCCCCCCCCCCCCTTTCTGTGTAATTCAGTGTGAGATGTAATCGGTTGTTCAGGGTGGTTTGAAATGAAGTAGTGCATGGTAAAGGTACCCTCTCTCTACAGTGACAGCTATGGGAACCAGGGGTTACAGCTTTATTTACTATTCCAACCTACGTGTTCACTCGTGTGTTGGAATAGTAAATAACAGTGTTAACAGAGATGTAGTCTTGATAATAGTAAAAGTGATAAACAGATTTATCTTTAGGGACACATTTTCTGTAAATGCTTAATCCTTAGTATGTTTGGGGGGCCCAGGAGCCTCTTCTGGGGTCAATGGACATAAGGCAGGGACTCACCATGGGTGGGGCTCCAGCCCACAGCAAAGCAAACACACACCCCATTCACTCACACACTCTACGGTCAATTTAGTATCCCCAGTTCACCTGACGCTCATCTTTGGACTGTGGGAGAAACCCGGAAACCCACACCACCACCAGGAGAACATACAAACTACACACATACGGCCAGGATCCGGATTCAAACCTCTATCAGGTGCTATCTGCTATCAGCTGTGGTTAAACAGTCCAATGTAATTATTAAACGTTTCAGACGTCTAATTCCCATTGCTCTAAACAACATGACAGCAGCCAGTATAATTCAGATGAGGCAGACGAAGAGTTAACATTTTATTTCATTTACATAACATACTGCAAACAATACAGATAACCATTCTCCAAATAATCTACAATCTATGAGGGATAGGAAAGATGGATGAACAGCAGTAAAGAATTTGTTCCAAAAAAAAAAAAATCACAAAAGCTATGCTATGGTAGACCTCCGCAAACATTCTGAGACTTAAAACGACAAACAAAAAAATAGTCAGCCGTTTTAGTCAGCAGGCCTGTTTTCGTTCAGAAAATAAAGTAAATTGGGATATTTAACACAACCCGACTCCTGTGAGCATCCTGAAATGGAGCAAATAATTAGAAACAGCTCTTACAAATGATCTGTCGATGTCAGTGTGGGGGTAGAAATCTAATCTACAGAAGAACACCATTCCAAATGAAAAGAGGCAGCCGGCCGGAGAGGAGGCTCTAAAATGCGGAAGTGTATGTAATTGAGACTAAGTTTCACTGGTGAGTACAGTAGTTTTGGAGGGAGAGAGATGCTAACAGTTAAGTAGAAGAACTCTCTGGAGATTTGGATAAAAGATGCCTTTGACGTTTTCCATTCAGCTAAGAGAAGCCGTTTGAATCCAAACTGTCCAGAAAGAGAGAAAACAACTGGTTTCAGGTCAGTAAAAGGGGGATGCCGTTCCTATGCCGTGGTCAGTCGCTCATGTCCATGTCCTCGTCCTGCTGTTCATCGCTGGTGCCATCTGACTCTCCTCTCCCCGCATCGTCCGCGCTGTCGGCCTGCTGCGCAGCCGCCTGCGGGGATGAAGCCACATCGGAACTCCGCTCCCGTTCTTCCTCTCGCTCACTGTCATAACCCTGCTCCTCTTCATCATAGTCCCTCGTCACCTGCAGGGAGGAGCCAGGATAAGTTGAGACCTGTCTGAGCAAGCTTGATCAATAAATGAACTGCACTGATTTTACTTATCTGTCTAAAGCTCTGGGAAAAAAATGAGACCACTGCAATTTATTTTTGAATCAGCATCTCTTTGAATGACGACCATTAAAATGTATGGCATTTAACAGGCGCTTTTATCCAAAACGACTTCCATTCTCTAACTACAGGGGGCAGTCTCCCTGGAGCAACTTAGGGTTAACGGTCTTGCTTAGTGGTGGTGCTGAAGGTAAGATTCAAACTCATGACCTCTTGGTCCAGAGGCAAGTATCCTAGCCACTGAGCTACCTCCACACTGGCCATTCCATGCCAGTGTCTGTTAAATTCCTACACATTCTGCCTTATGAGGGACTGATTAGGGATCACCTGAATCTTACCTTATTTAATGAGCTCTCCTCTCACAATAAGACCAGTTGGATGGTAAAACACTACTAGAAGTTTGTCAAATGTCATTATTGGCATTTTGTTGGAGAGATTTTTTGTTTTCTCTGAATTATTCAAGTTCTGTAAACTCATCATTTCTCTTATTCTGATTTTTTGTCGTTTACTTCACAAATATGCTTCAAAGAACAATAATTTTATGGAAATATTGTGCTTTTCATTTCGCCTATAAAGAATCAAACCTTAGAAACTGAACAATTTTATTCAATAATTAAAACAGGCTGTTTTTGTGATAATGCTGCATGCAAATGACTGGTTGTTTTTTTTTTTTTTTGCCTCATTTAAAAAGGAAATCAGGGTGAAAGACTTCATACAACTGCTGAGTGGCTGAATAAATAGAAGTCAATGTGTTGGTTCTTGTGACATAACAAAAACAGTGAATAAAAACAGAATCAATACATTTTTTTTTTAAATGACAAATTTTGATTTAAAATACCCTTTAAACAGCTAGCTACCTAAACACTAATGGTAAAGCTACAGGACTGTTTTGTAATGACATTACTACTGGGTAGTGCTTTCATCGAAGTCATACATATAATTAGTGTTGGCTATGCCAGATTGCTAACAGCATGATCAATTGAAGACACAAAAGCATGAATTAATTATGTTAAATGTAATTATCATCTCTAATAACTGTAATAAAAAGAAGACAAGCGAAAGTGACCATTCTGTTATACGTGATCACACCACAGCACAGTGTGAACAGCATGGCATTTTTCTCTATTTAACCCATTCACCAAGAGAAGCAGCAGGCAGCCAGGAACACAGCGCCTGGGAAGCAGTATGTGGGGACGGTGCCTTGTTCAGGGTACCTCAGAGGTGTTAAGCAGTCTTGGGAATCGAACCCATGCCTTCCTGACCATAGGGCGAACGCCCTAACCACTAGGCCACCGGTACAAGCTTTACTTTTCTAAACATAATCTGTTTTCTCTCGTGCATGAGTCAATGGCTCTGTCAGAATGGAGGGATGTGCGAAAGGGGGGAAATGAGAATGGTTGGATGTAAGAAAAGTGGGATTTGAGAATGGTGCTCGCTGCCATCTCACATGTATGGCCTCCATACCTTCACATCGCTCTTCTCGCCATCTGACTTCCTGTCCCGCTCTTTCTCCTTGTCCTTGTTCTTCTTGCTTGTGGAGCGCTCTCTCTTGTCTCGGTTCCGGTCGCGGTCATCTCTCCTGTCCCGCTCGCGATCCCTGTCGCGGTCCTTATCCTTCTTCTTATCTTTCTTATGCCTGAAAAAGACCATTTAATTAGGTCATTTTTTAAAAGCTCCGAGTGGCTTCAGGAAAAGCTGCAGTCTGTTGGACTGGAGTCGTCTGAGCTGTACCTCTTGGGAGAAGGTGTTCTGGAGAGCCTCCTCTTTGGAGATCTGGACTTCTTTGGTGAGCGGGACATGCTGCGGCTCCTCCGGTGGCGTCTGCTGTGAGGAGAGATGATAATCATTTCTAGCCACTATAAACAATTTGCTTACTTTGATCATTTGGGGTTTTTTTAAGCATGACTGAACTGAACGCTATGACATAAAAATGTCAATTACAAAATGTCACCAGATTGAGGCCATAACAAGCAAAATGTGAGCTCATACTAGAAGGTCACAGTTGCACAGCTGTTCAAATACTGCCATGAATTGAAATTTGACTATGAACCTACCGGCTGGTGCTGCGGGACCGTCTGGCGCTGCTGTAGCTTTTTGGTGGAGTTTTGGAACGCTTCCGCCCTTTGTCTTCCTTCCTCCGATCCCTAAATATAATATAATTTAATACCAGTCATTATAAGTAATCATATCTTACTTCTTAAGTCTTTTTAAGTCATAATAGTAGTAATTACTTTGATCTAATATACAAAAATAGCTCCCTATATGAAAACATTTAAGAATATCTATGAAAAAGGCTGTCAAGCACGCCTGCTGATTTGCGCTGTTAGTGAATGGCTAGGCTACTCCTCTGTCTAATGCATACTGCCACCTGGTGTACAAAAAAAGGCTTCTTTAAAATCTGTTCTTTTCTAGATTGCAAACATATTTAAAATAACTCAAATCTATACTAGTAATACTGGGGGAAGAAATTCTAATGTTATCTCTACTGTTGCTCTACCTACCTTGACCTAGAACGTCTGCTCCTGTCCTTGGAGTGAGACCTCCTCCTTCTCGGGCTCTTTGACCTTCTTTTGCTTCGGGAGCGCGACCTTCGCCGAGATCGGCTCTTGGAGCGCCTGCAGGAGGGTCACGTTTTAGAAAAATAATCTTCGGATCAGAGCTAGGGCAAGGGGCAACGCTCACACTGCAGTATTTTCTCTACATCGAGAGGCTCTGCGGTGGGGCGATTGA
Organism: Clupeocharax schoutedeni; assembly: GCA_037974565.1. NCBI lineage: Eukaryota > Metazoa > Chordata > Actinopteri > Characiformes > Alestidae > Clupeocharax > Clupeocharax schoutedeni. The sequence continues at coordinate 1,850,624 of JBBPDH010000036.1, read as the reverse complement.
TTCTGAAAAATGTTCCCAAACCTGTACTTAGAGCGGGACCTTGATCTCCTCCTCCGTGACCTCGACCTCGATCTTGAATGCTTCCTTTTGTCATCCTTCTTATCTGAAAGACAAAATCCCATTAATGCCCTGTGCAGTTGAATCATGGCTACATGAAGGACAATGGATCTGTAGAAAAGTGCTCTGAATATCCAGCAGTACACAGGCTGTTCTCAATGACTCTCCCATATACAGGACTGTGCACAAAAGTCTCAGGCACTTATGCTAATTATTTGAAGCCACTTACAGCACCCTTCTCATATCCTAATGTTCTCACAATTATTAGCACCCCAATAAAATAAAAAATTTTTTTATTGCGTATTCTCAAACAAAAAACTTGAAAAAAAAAAAAGTCTAAACTTGAACTTAACCAAATGTATAAAAATAAAATCCATCATGAAGAAATTTTGAGGGCTGGAGGTCTGCTCTGTGCCTCCAGCCACTCAGAGGATTTATAAAATTCGATTAGCACCACACCTAATATAATCTAAAAAAGTAAGCAGACCCAGACATTTTATGGAGCTACAAATAACACTGGGCTTCCAGTACTGGAAATAGTTAAGCAAACACTTTGCCATCAATAAAATTGATTATTATATTAATGCGATTTGTATTTACTGTAATATTCCTGTGCCAACACTACCCAACATTGCTGTCCAGTCGCAAACTGCTTTTAATTTGAATTTTCTCATGTGCCTAGGTATTGTAGAGGACTATTAATACTCACTTCCAGGCTCAATGGCAGCAGAGATGAGTGACTGGGCCTCTCTCACCCTCTTCATGGCCTCCTCTATTTCCTTGTTTGATGCATCTGCCTTCAGTCCAGGATTCAGGTTTAAACCAGCAGCCATAGGATTCATCCTGCAAGGGTGCATACTGAGGTTCAATTCTGTAGTCAGTAGTCATTTATCAAGGTTTCAGTGCTTTAAAAACAAAACAGAAAGACAAAAATGCTCAGAGATGTTTGTGTACTTACTTTGGATCCATTGATGCCATAAGCTTCATAAGCTGCTCTGCTGATAAAGACTAAAGAAAGAAGAAACAAAACAACTGCTTAGTAAATTGAATCACTATAAGGTCTGGTTATTTTTTCAGGAGCTTTGAGAGCAAAGGGTCAAACCTGAGGGTTCATATTGGGTCCAGGCATGCCCAAAGCAGCCATTGCATCCATGGCAGGTCCTCCTAGACCACCCAGAGGAACACCACCAATCTGTAGGCCCAAAAAAAACAAATGTATACTGGTGCTCTGGAGTGGTGATTCAGGACCTTTGCCTCAGGGGCAGCCCAAACCAGTTCCCGATACACTCTTAAAAATGACTGTGCTGGAATCATAAAAAAATCATTTGGTGCACTTTCCAGAGGACAGTTCTTTATAGAACCATTTTTGTAATTTAAATTGTGAAGAAAAAATCTTCACACATTTCATTGACAGACACGTTACATCGCAGTGTTGTCTTTACGGTATTGTATCAGATCTATGTCCCATCTCACTGCTGTTACATTGCTATTTATTTTTTTGTTTGTCACACTTGCACTTTCTTCAATGCTGCCATTTGCCTCCTGTGCAATAATCAAATCATATTACTGTGCAATACCAGATACTAGGGTAGGTTTACATACACTACATTGTTACATTAGATTACTGATGGATTGTTGCAATGTCTCTTTTTTGTGTTTGCATTGTTTCTGTAACTCTGCTATATCTTGCACCATGGTCCCATTAGTTACAGGGACAGTCCCCCTGGAGCAACTGAGAATTAAGCATCTTGCTCAAGGATGCTCAAGAAAGTGGGTGTTAGAACCCATGATGTTGTGGTCAAAGGGTTTACAGGTAAGTCTTTTACCCACTAAACTATGTCCATTCAAAAACTTCTAAAGCTTCAAAAAAAAGATCATCTGAATGTGAGTGTATGCATTAAATAGGCCCCACCTCACCCCCTCCTACTTTACTGCTGCCCCAGATCACTGCCAGTGGTATCCACGCAAATGACAATATTGGAATTAAGCACGTGACATAACAGGCTTTACAGTTTCTGCACGCTTTCATGCTTTTAACACTATAAAAACCACAAAAGCCCTGTGAACTGTGATTGGTCAGATTTAAACTTCCTTTGAAACTTTGTTTGTAATTGAGTGAATCAAATACAATTACAAATGGTGCAATTTCACCACTGTGGGAGAAATAAAGAACATGCTGTTATAAAAAAGATTAAACAACTGTCTCCACAAAAATTAACTGGGAAAATTAACCAGTTCCCAGTCAGAAAAAATCTTAAAAGGAGGTCACACAAGTCTCATACTTTCCAGTGGCTGGTGTGGGCTTGCCTTGTGCTGCAAATCTTCTCAATTTGGGATTGCAGTTTGGAAACAGCCACTCTCAGTTCCTTTTCGATGTCTGGCTTTGATCTGTATATTTGAACAATTTCCTTCGGGATAAATAAAGTTTTCTGATTCTGTTTCTGATTATATGAATGGAGGCCACAGCAGAAAAGCCTACCTCACATAGGTAGGATGTAGCAAAAGGAAGGAGTGTGCCCACAGCTTTACCTCCTGGCACTGGGTAATCCTTCTCCACTCCAATCTAAAATGCAGCCAGTGATCCAGCTTTTAACTGCAGCCTCATTGATGAATTTGAGGAGACATCAATAAACTGTTCCTCCTCTGCAGTGCTGAAATCCTCATTTGATGCAGCACCAATTTTTTAAGGATACTTCTGGAAATATTTTTTTAGGGTGGAGTGGAGAGCTTTCAGGCTTGTTGAGCCCAAGCCTCCCATTTCAGATCAGCCCCTCTCAAAAAAGTGTCACTGATTTTTAACATTTCTTCTGCAGTGGCACTCCCAGTAATTTGCTTACAGAACAGCTAATCCTCCTGGAAATCCTCGGCATCGAAATATCTGATGTATGTTATCAATAAACGTACATCAGATCTGTTACGCAATTTGCGCTGACAGCTGCTCCTGTATGTCTTCTGACATGCCATGCATGCCCCTTGCGATCATATAGTTTGATAATGGAATTGCCTTTAACTTGCTGGCTGCTGCTTCATCAATCATAGCTGCAACCATATCGACAGTGGAGGGATGTATTGATTCCTCAGCTATTGTGTGTGGTTTTTCCTCTGAGCAACTCAGTAGGCAACTTTATATGATGCCAGTTGAGCATTTTAGGAAAAGATACAGCTTTAGTAAGGGTGCTTTGTTGGGCACGGCAGTTTGTGAGTTTTCCTTTAAAACAATCAATTGGCTTATCTTTATGCTCAGGCTGTGTTGTCTCCAAATGATGTCTTAAATTGTTCGGCTTCAGACTGTCAACAGTGAGTATTTTCAGACACACAACAGACTGCAGTCTTAAATTAGAATTCCCTTTCTTTACTTTTCAGCTTGAACTTGCAGCTGATGAAGAGTCTGCCTCTGCTTGAGGCTTGGCTGGGTGCACAAAAACGTCCATGTTTTTGCTACTAGTCCTCGAGTGGAGAATAGGCTATCCCACTGGTGTCCCAAGGGGGCACACCCCCCAGTTTGGGAACCACTGAGTAACAGGGACAGTCCCCCTGGAGCAACTGAGGTTTAAGCGTTTTGCTTAAAGACACAGTGGTAGAAAGTGTGGGTTTTAACCTGTGACTTTTGTGGTCATCGTGTTCACAGGCATGTGTTTTATCCACTCTGCTACTACCACCACAGGACTCTTTTTAATGTTAGTATCACAATATTGTGAATGTTCATTAAGCAGCCCTCTTCTAACACAACACCCTTTAATACTGAGATGCTGTTGAAGGATTAAGTGAGTGTGTAAGATTAAAGTTGAATGAATGGTACTTCGACACCCTGACCCTGCAGTACACTGAGAACAGAGAATTGTCATCACTTACAGATGGCACTGGATTTGGTGTGGGGAGAAGCCCGCCCCCTGGTAGCAATCCTGCAACGGCATTGGCTGGAGCCAGCAGCGACAGAGCTTTAGACTCATCAGGAATCACTCCTGCAGGGTGGGAGGGGTTGTGGGGGACAGCGAGAAAGAGAAAGAAATTGAAACAAGACCTGGCACACCTGGCACACAAGTAGACCCACAAAGTCAAGGCAATATAGTTCTGTTCAAGTTTACATTTGACATCAGAGGTATCTAAGAGATGAGGTCCCTTTACAGAAGAATAATTGCATGATTCTATAGAAAGAACAAGAAGAAAATATGTCACTAGACACACTGCCAAGATGTTATCACCTGAACTTGATTTTTTAAGTCATGAACCAAATGTAAGCAAGCACAGTCGGCTGTCCGGCGGGAAGTGCTCTCATGTTTCATTAGTTGTTTTATGAACAAGCGACTCACGTCGGCTGCTTCGCTATAAAAGCACACAGAGACATCAAGATAGACAAAACAGAGTTTAGGATTTGTTTTTTTTTTGGGGGGGGGGGTTGAGGTCAACATCAAATGACAGTTCTATTACTAATGGACTGACTTATCCTCACTACAGAAAATAAGATCTAGCAAATATTGTTGATTTTTCTTTCAATCCAAAGCGCTTTTGCTGGTGACCATAGCAGAGTTTTATTAGGGTGTGTGAACATGCTACTATAAATGAAAACAGCAGGACTGCCAGCAAAAGCCCACTTTACCTGAACTACTTCGCCAAACGCTGAAGAGGAAAATTATGAGTTAAACAAATAATGGCATTAGTGAGACTCATGGAATCCATAGGACGATGAAGCAAATCTGCAAATAATGTTCTTTCGACAGAGAGAGTCAGAGACAGAGAGAGACAAAGAGAGAGAAAGAGTGCGAGAGAG
>JBBPDH010000036.1:1823207-1833884 GCA_037974565.1 Clupeocharax schoutedeni | reverse complement strand
ATACATTTTTTGTAGAGAGAGAGGGAGAGGGGAAGGAAGGAATACCAATTATGCCAATGATATCTACAAAGCAAACCATATAGACATTACTGACCCTGATTACCCCAGTTGCTATTTATTTCTATACAGCATCTGAATGGTTCTAATCTCAACACCTCTTCTCACAAAGAATTTTAACTTGTATATCAGTATCGTTTTTGTTCAGTATCGGATAGTGATACCAGTTCCTTGCCCCCTCCCCGACTGAGCTCTGCTTCAACTCTGACCTGTGACGCTCTGCAAGTTTAGAAGTCGTCTGTGTTGTTAGCAGAGCAGCTGAACTGATCAGAGAGAGGCCGAACTCGGTGGAAAAGCATGGAAATTCAGCTACAGCTTAGATAATTTATCTGTCTACTTTTACAGGACGCTTAATCTTGTCCTTGAAGATGACGGAGCTGAGCTCAGCCCTCGCTGGAGAAGGCTGGTGGGTGACAGATGCTAACGCTAACCATGTAGCTTTAAAGCCATAAGATCAGATTTACGCGGATTTTAACGGTTGTTTGAGGGAAGGAATTGCAAGAATAATGTCCCATTAATGCGAGAGTCCCGAATAGAGCTTCTACTGGTTTGTAACAGTGGTAGTTTGAATTATCTGGTTAGCTCCTGACAGACCACTGAATGTAAACTAGCTAGCAGGCTAATGTTAGCCACTGTTAGCTAGCCACACAGTCTGCAGCTCAAACCGCCTTCACCTCACATGTAAATGATAAAGTGCTCCTTATAGGGCATTTAACTTCTCGGCTTGAATTTTGTCTCTAGTTTTTCTATTGAAATTTCTTTCTACATTAATTTTTGCTTCAGACTAGTCAGTGAACCCCCTGTCTGGTGTGTGTATGCTTTGTGTTGTTTAACGAAGAGAAAGAGTTCAGACTGAATGGCAAAAAGGGAACATTTAAATCGAACCAAATTATTTAACTAGATAACGCATATCTTGTTTTAGACTGGCGAGTTATTGCCTGTAAACCCAATATCTGAGACCCTTTCATACACCAAAAGCTGAGCACCTTTCGTACTCTGTTTTTCAGGGTTTGGGCAAGGACCCTAACTTCCAGTAAATTGCTTAATATAAAAACATAAGCATACAAAAACATGTTGGACAACTGAATGCTCCCCGCTTTGTGGACACAGTTTGGGGAATAACCTTTTCTATTTCAGCATGACCGTGCACAATGCAAGCTCCATAGAGACATGGCTGTAGGAGTTTGGTGTAGAAGAACTTGACTGGCCTGCACAGAGCCCTGACCTCAACCCCATGCAACACTTTTGGGATGAACTGGAATAGAGATTGTGAGCCCGGTCTTCTCATGCAACATCAGAGTCTGATATCATAAATTCTCTACAGAAAGAATGGGCACACATTTCCACAGAAACTCCAGAATCCCGAGGAAGGTGTTAAACGGAGTTGAGGTCATGGCTCCATGTGGGCCAGTCATGTTCTTCCACACTGAACTTAGCCAACCATGCCTTTATGGGGTACAAGCATGCTGGAATAGAAAAGGTTCTTCCCCAAGCTTTGTCCACAAAGTTGGAAGCATGGTGTTGTCCAAAATGTCTTGGTCTGCTGAAGCATTAACACTGTCCTTCACATATTGTGTGTAACTACGCTACTTACTTTCCTAAATCTTGAGTGAATCCAGAGGTGTGTTTTGAGGTTTGAAGTGGTTAATGATGAAATAAGTTCAAATAAATAAAGTTTTTCCTTCTGTGCTATTTTCTCCCTTACAATGCTCTGCATGTACCTCTGCATTAATTGACTTTTTAAAAAAAAGCTTTGGGCTAAAATCTTAACTTTCATTAGACAGTGTTTGGGGCATTGTGCAGCACATTCGTAACTATTTAATTTAGTTATTTTCTGTAAGGGAGCTTTTAGAGATCTCCAACTTTTCTGATGTTTTTGTCACCACCTCTGTGAATGTATCTGACTCCACACATTTCTAATTAAACCACTCTAAATGAATTTGTTTGCATCTTATTGATTTAATAAAACAGGCATTTTGCAAACCAGGTGAAAATGTTACGTTTCCTTTCTCTGAGCATGTGGTCTCTGAACTTGCCAAATAAGATGGTTTTTCTTATCACATTTACTTATTGTATTAGTCTATTTGTCACACAGGTGTTTGCATATTCTGCCAGAATATGAAATAAATTTTTTTACTGTCTTTACTTACTAAAATAGTATTTATATAATATAAAAATAAAGGTGTTATACAGATTTCTTTATTTCAGTATAGTAAATCTTGGGTCTATATCAGAAACAGATCCAGGTAATTGCTTATGCAAAGACTGTCCAGTCACGCAGAGACACAAAGACAAGAACAATATAAAGTCAAAATCTCTCATAAAATACAGCATATAGGAAAAAATCGTGTTGCGTTGTGGTTTTTAAAAAAAAGCCTCTTTTTAAAGTGTAACAATTATCTAGCTAAATAATTGTTCTACAAATTGAACGTTTTCCTCCGGGATAAAGTTTTCTGATTCTGATAAACTAAATGTGGCCCCAGATATGCTCCCAGAACACTTTAATGTCATTTTAATCGCCGTTTAATGCCTTTAAAGAAAGGTAAACCCGTATTCAAATTTAAATTCCCTGCCGAGATAGGCAGCTTGGAAGGTTGCAGGACAAAAGTATTGGGACGCTGCAGTGAGGTGAACAGTTTTCGGAGAATAAAACCTGATCTAGTCGGCTAAAAATACAAATGGCTTGTTGGAAAGGTCTCCTGGAGATCTACCGAACAGTTATTTTTTTTAGTGTTTGAGTGATTTCCCCACCTAGATCCCTTTTGGAAGGTGAACGGGTCCCCCCTTTTGAAAACATCCTGAAAAAATATATTTTGTTGCTACAAAAAAGCAAAAAAAATGGCATATATTTGCAGTTTCGTTATTGTGGGGATTTCTGTGTAAAACTTAGTTTGTTTAAATCCACAACGCATGATAAACCACGTAAAAAAATGACTATACACAAAATGCTGTCAGGTAGCGAGGTGGATATAAATACTGTTATGAATAAGTAGTTTACTAATTAACACAAATAGTGGTTTGGAGTTCTCTATACGAAGTCTATGATTGTATGTAATAGTGATATTTCAATAGTGATAAAGATTTAGCGCACAATAAAAATGGCATATCTGAGGTTATTGCACAGATTATTGTGTGTGTGTCACAGGGGAGGAGTTGTAGTGTCTGCAGTGTGGAGGAAGGATTTTTTGTGGCGTTCAATGGAGCTTTTACTCATCTAGTACTGAGTATACTAATTAACAGTCTTAGATTTTCTATCAGTGCGCAGCAAGGAAAAAAATGGTCTGAATGTAAAAAGAAGTACCCACTGAACACCTGTTATTCTATAGTGAAATTCCTCGTTTCGTCTTCAGATGGTGCAGACTAGTTGCATCTGGAAACTTATCTGCAGTGCTGTCTTTGAGAATACTTGTCAGAAATTGAATATGGAACAAGGCAGGTGAAATAGAATAGAGTGCATTTTCAGGTTGTATAGGTATGGTAATATACACTTGCTTGGTCAAGGCTTGTGGCTGCTGTAATAAAATTAAATATGTCTTAAGATATCATGTGCTTGTTTTTGTTTTTTCTCAGGTATCTCACAGATGAAGGAATAGAAGAGTGCAAAAACTCCACAGAAAAAGAGAAAGCAACACTCAGTGACATCATCAATGTAGCATTAAATGTAAGTTTAAATGTTTAGAGAAGGGGTTTTGTTTGTTGTCTTTAATCTGCTGCAGGGTTCTATTCAGCCAAGCAGTGAGGCAGGGTGCACAACTGTGGTTTTCGAGGCCTGGTTTCCAGCCGTTTCAGCTTATCTGTTATTTACCAGCTTTACTGGGTGTGTTTGTGTATGGAAATGAGCAAACTGGACCGTGTAGTTGTGCAGCCCTGCTGTAAAGTGACACACCTTCCGAACAACTCAGTTTTTCTGTCTGTTGTGATGCATAAAGATTGGATCTAAGTGTTCTAGAAATTATTGTGAAGGTTTCAAAAGGACAATCTAAAAGGCTGTAGTACATGCAAATGGAAAATTAAATATTGTCGTTCACAGAGTGATCTGAGACCCATCGGGAAGTGTTTTCTGCCTGCTGACATCAACAGTGGCAGAGTGGAGAAGGTAATTTCCCTTGAAAAAATGTGTGGACGTGACTGAGATACTTTGTTTGGGTGATTGTAAATGCATTAGGCTTCATCAAACATTTCATTCACTTTAGTTGTTGCACTTTCACTGGGTGACCACTGGATGTCTCTGTAAGTAAATTTTATTAGAGCCAAGGATGAAGTACAAGAAATATCAGTTTTGGTGACTTGCTTGTTTTTAAGCTGTTTTATTCTTTTAGAATAGGAAAAAAGGTGCAATGGAGGAAGTATGTCGTTTCTAACATTTGGTTCTCACTTGGAAAAAACAAACTGTAAACATGTGACTGTAATGTCTAAATTGTTCCGTTCCCCTTTGTGTTTGTCAGAAATCATAGTAATTCTCAATAAAGGTAATTGTAATAACTGTTTCTAACTGCCTGTTATTTCCCCTCAGTTGGAGGGTCCATATGTGCTTCAGGTTCAGAAGATTCGGAATGTTTCTGCCCCGAAAGAAAATGAAGAATCTCAGACTGCGCCCCGAATGCTTCGTCTTCAAATGACCGATGGACAGACCATGTGCACAGCGGTTGAACTGAAACATCTGTCAAAAATCAGGTACCAAGATTGAGATAACCTTTGAGAATCTGATAACTTGACATCATTGTTTTTGAATAATGTGCCTAGAAAGACAGTTCATTACAGTTCAGTTGCGCAGTGCAAACTACTCTGATCGCCCACATTCATCAGTGATCTTACGCATTTAATTAGGATGATTTTTGAACATTATCATAATTAATCATGCATGAAATTAAAAACCAACCAGTCCTCCAATGCTCGTATACGAATGTCTTGTCAAACTTTAATTCCCTGTATAGTTTTGACTTTTAGATTTACTGAGCAATTAGGGCATAATTAGCTCACTTTTACAGACTGGCCAGAATCAATGGCTGTAACACTGAAGAGTTTAAATGCATTAGTGTAGCACTGATAATTATGCCTAATTGGCTGATGAACCATGACTGCCTTCATCATGCACACAAAGCACTGTACACTGAAGTAGGAGCGTTTAGATTAAGGCTGGCCACTTGTAGGACTGTAAAACTCATTTAGGGCAAGAGCTCTCCTGATTGCCTCAAGCCAGACAAAGGACATGTCGTGACAATCTGACTGTGATTTCTAACTGCTGCAGATGCGACAAATAGCTCAAACTGCCTTGTCAGGTCTTGCAGAGACACTCATCGATGTACCTAATAATGCTCCCTTATCTGATTTACAAGTTATGCGTGCCGCTCTGAAAGTGGGTGTGATTTGATTTTAACTGTGTATAGAGCCAGAGCCCACAGGCTGCACACACACATGTAAATGTTTTAATTCAGATTTCTGTTAAATATGTTTGAATCCTGCTATGATGTGCAAACCATAGGCACTTCAGTATAATTGAAATTTAAAAAAAAATCTTATTCTCTTTTTTTTTAATACTTTTGTTCTTGCATTGAACTTAAAAAAAAGCTGAAGTTGCCTTTTTTTTTTTTACTCTTTTTCCTAGTTCAGTTGTGACACAAACCAAACCATGGCTCAACGACTGAACCATGAAAAGGTTCCTTCTACTACTTGAGTTGTCAAAGCTAGTGTGTTTAAAATGCATTGGAAGGCAGTTATTCCAGTAGGTGATTCTTTAAACCACATTAAGTGATTGCCTAAATATACAGGGATAGTGATAATTAGTCTCAGGAGCTTATGTGTGGACTATGGTAGATTTTACTATTCAGCATAGATCCAGTGCCGCACTTGCAGGTTCCGTTTGAGGAAAGTGTTGTGGTGTAGTTGGCCTTGCCATCGAGATAACAGTACGTGCAAGTTTAATTTCACAAGTGGATATCTGATCTCAGATCAGCATGTAAGACTCCTTTCTTTTCAGGAGCTGCCAACAACATGCAGCACAGTGACCCTTGTGGCCTCTCCTCGCCTCCCCTTCCTTTAACCCCTGTTTCACCCCTCTCCATTGGACCATCATCCTCCAATCACCCGTCTTAGTTACCGCTCTGGCCAGGCAGCAGCCGTCGTCATGGCGATGCGCCAGTCTCTACAGGTGGAGATTGTAGCATTGCCCTGCCACGCTGTTTGAGGAACAGACTTCTCTTTATCCATGCAGACCTCCTCCCTCCCTCTCTCCCTCCCTCGCTTTCACTCTTGCCCTCTCCATCTATGTCCATTCCTGTCTGTCCCGTCCTCCTTAGCCTGAGGAGATAATACTAACTACTGTTCCCAAACCAGTGTTATCGGCAGCGTGTTTTTTTTTTCCTTGTTTCCAGAGAAAATGAAAAATTGAAGGATTAATTGGACATTTGTGTGTGTCACAATGACTTAAATCACACTCTAGGTATGTGCTTTGAATACATCTTATTGCAATTAGCCTAATGCTTTTTTTTAGTGGATGAGAAGGTCTGAAAGTGCTCCGCATCAAAAACACGAATCATTAGAATTTTAGATGTGTGTTCAGACTGCTTTAAGGTTCTGCGACAATTGGGATAAATCGCTGATGTCTGGTCAACCTGAAAATGTGTACGCCTTTATAATATGAAGGGTTCTAAGTGTTTAAATGTACACGCCATTGACAGTCACTTAATTCTGGGAATAGCCTAATTAAAATAATCACTGTTGTTCATGTTGTGTAGCACAGAATTGTTTTTGCACTATCACAGTGCTGATAAGTAGCAGATGAATTTGTCTGGGTCAAAAATTCTCAGTGCTCATGTTATCTAAAGCCAGGAAAAAAGCATCGGATAAGCTTAGCAGGCCAGACAGACCCACTACACCTTTTGGCTTTCGTTTTGTGCCGCTTTATCCCCGGAGGAGCCCAGTCGTCGCAGCTGGACGGGTCCAGAGGAAGACGGGTCTAATTGAAGTGGTGGCGTCACGCATCAGCTCCTTGAATCCTGCCTAAGTCCCTGGGCTTTCCTAATGAGAGGGCTCGGAAGAGCCAGGCCCGCGAGGAGGTTGTCCAAGCAGAGTGGACTGGACCAGTGTCCCGATGGAGAGGGAAGCTGGGAAAAGGGGTGCGATTATTTTTAGCGAAGCTGTTGTCAGCAGCCCAGCGTGTCATATTGAAATTTGGTCAGGGGCTTGGGCAGGGAGCTCCATTTGAGGAAGTACGCTAACATTTTGGCACGTTCACTGCCCCAAGTCTCCCCTGGCTTATAGCTTATTGGAACGTTTGCGAGGGGAAAATTGAGTTTCCACCTCCCTCCCTTCTGTTTGCTTCTCTCACTCTCTCCTCTTCTCCCTCTCCTTTCACGAACTTGACTTTAATTAAAATCAGACTGCTGGCTGCTAATCCACACTTGCCAGCAAGTTGATGTGAAAAAGTCTGTCTGTGTCTGGGGATATTGTGTTAAGTCAGTATAAAGGAGAAAACAGATAACTTGTAAATTTGACTTTAATCTCTCTGATAAACAACTATCACGCAGAATACATATGTTCAGGTGCATTATGTGCCGCTGACCCTATGTTCCAAACAACATGATTCTATTCTAAACCAGGAGACGAAATGCTAAAGCTTTGTTGATCATGTATTAGTTAATATTACTGACACTGATAAAATTGATATTGATATATATTATTGATATAATTTTTAGCCCCTTAAAATTGGTATTTGTTATCAATTTTGTTTCCGCTGAGCAAATGTAATGACACATTTAAACCGTATCTGCTGTTTTGTGCTCTGCTTGCAGTCTAAACACCCCACCTGGTACCAAAGTAAAACTTCTAGGCACGGTGCCTGTGAAGAATGGCTTTCTGCTGTTGGATGATGCCAGAATTGCAGTCCTTGGAGGAGAGGTGGACCACATGATTGAGAAATGGGAGCTACAAAGGGTGAGCAGCACAGAACTTAAATTATGAGTAATTATCAAAAATGTTTTCACTTAGTACTTAAATGCAGTGAAAGGGCAAATCGCTCAATCGTGTCATATGAAGACATCATGCAAATTACATTCTGCTTATTCAAATGTGTTCATGTGGCCATTAGCTGTGTATACTGAATGTGCATAAACACTGTTGCTGCTGGTTTTAACAGAGCCTGGCCAAACACAGCAGGAGTAATATAGGTGCAGAAGGTGGACCACCTCCATTTTTGCCCTTTGGACAGGTAAGATTGGCTTGTGTTGAATTTGGTACACTAAATTTTAGGTGTCTTCCTTAGAGACAGTAGTTAGGGGGATAAATTGAATATGTATGACCTTTAGTTAATGCATAACCACTGCATATGGCAGGAAGGTAACTATTGTTTCTTCCTTTAGAAATGTGTGCGCAAGGAGGAGGTTGACAGTAGGACGCTGGACCAGAGGAAGACCTTACATAGCGGCAGCACGGGCAAAACTGCAAATGAAAATGATGAGTTTGAGAAACAAAGGACTGCAGCTATTGCTGAAATTGCTAAAAGCAAAGAGGTGGGGTTAGATCTCCAATTTATACACCTTTTTCATATATGCAATTATCAAACAGAGAACACTGCTTCAGTTATATGTAATTTGGTTAATCATTAGTTATATGTAGCTTTGGTTAATCATTAATAATTGTTTCTACTTACTGGATGTATTTTGAACCACATTAACAAAAAATTAAATGCAAGATTATAAAACAATTATTATAATTATAAAACAAGTATTTTATTTGAAGGATTCTGAGAACAAATGTTCACTACACGTGTTGAGTTGAGAAAACTATATAAAATGCCTTGCTAAGAAATACGAGCACCTTTTCATGGTAATGGACATAAATCTCTTGTTTTGGTGTGACCCTTCATCAGGGAGAGTTAGCTTAGACACAACACAGATGATATAAAAATCAGCACATGATTTATTAATCATAATTAAATTTTTGTAACAGATATTTGCATCTGGGGCAGTCCTGTGACCAATCAGATATCACATGCTTTAAAGAATACACAAGGAATTTTACAGCACACTCCGTCAGGGCTGCTTTAGCGGTAACAGTTTTTATTCATATTTGATGCAGCCCTAATAACATGCTACTCTGGGTTTCAAGAAAGCTTTGTTTCAAATGTGTTGAAGTAAAACTATTATTGGAAATGGCCATTTAAGTCTAAATGATTTCCTTGGTTTAAGATTTTTTGGACTTAATTATTCCCATACAGAAAGTAATTTAAAAATGTGGTTCAATATGTTAGGCCAATATGTTTTTCTATGCTGCTGCCTCACTCAATTTTAATATAACAATACCTTTAACAATTTTTTTTTATATTACAACACCAATATCTGTTCTTTTTTGAAAGAGCTCTCAAATCTGAATTTCAGCAGCTGTTGCATTGTGCCCCTTCTGTTTGTGTGCAGACACGCACGTTTGGTGGTGGCGGCAACGCAGGGAGTAACCTCGCTAACCCAGCCTCCGGTTCCAAGAACCGAGACACATATCAGAAAAGAAGAGAGGAGAGAGATAAGACCTCGACAGAGAGCAAACCAGAGGGAGTTTATCGAGAGCTGGTAAGAGTTAGTGGGCCTTGAACTGATAAAAACCTTGTGCATCTTTGTTGGCATCTGTCTGACATCATGGTATTACAGCATACATAGAGAGAGGATGAGTGAAGGAATCAGGATGGAAATAGGAGCTTTCAGAAGAGTAAATTCTAGCAATTCAGTTCTCAATGGGTAGATATTTCCCCCTGTTAAGTAAGCCCTCATTCTTTGAGGGTTTGAATGCACATACTTTGCTAGAGACCTGGTTTTTACATGTAAACTACAGTTACATACTTCTGGCTTACACAAAATGTGCACTTACTTTCCCCTCTAAGAATTTTTAATGTATATTTTTCTAATACAGGCCTCGGGTCTGTTTCACATTTCATGTTTGAGTTGTCACAGCCTGGCTTTTTTTTGTTGTTGTTTGGTTTTGATATTTTGGATCGGGGCAAGCTGGTCCTTCTCAAGCTGTATTTGGATTTGGACCAAAATTTCAGACCTACTTAAACCTCTTTGCTTAGCATTACATCTTCTGTCTCACTGTTTCTCAATTTTAGGTGGATGAGCGGGCTCTAAAGGACATCATGGAGATGGGTTTCAATAAAGAGGCAGCCAGGCAGGCTTTGCTGGACAACAATAATAACGTAGAGGTAGCACTCAATTCTCTGCTTGGTGGAGCCAGCCAGGCCAGATCAGCACCTTTAGAGCAGAGTCGTCCACCACCTAGAGGTATGAACTTCACTTTAGGGAGATTTTTTTCTCTTGCTTGTGCTCTAGATAGAGCTGCCTGATAAATAAAAAAGACAGGATGGCCCAGGGTAACTGCTAAATATATATATATAGTCGCTGTCGGGCAAAAACCTCGTATCTCCACTTTTGGTCTTTGTTGTTTTTTTTTCATAAATCGATTGGTTTTTTTCATACTATTGGTCAGTCTCCACGTGGGTCTGTAAAATTGAGAGATTATTAACCAATGAAATGTGTTGAAAATAGCTTGGGATTAAATTTCATACCTCCATTGGACACTACGGCTGTCGCCAAACCTTTGTAACTCCGCCCCCATCCAGCGGAGCCGCGCAGCAGA
>JBBPDH010000036.1:1800618-1814117 GCA_037974565.1 Clupeocharax schoutedeni | reverse complement strand
GTTCATGGCTGATTGAATGATGAACTTGGAATGACTTACTGACAATACCAGCTTTTTATACCCACAGAATGTTGAAATTGATGCCACATTGAAAAAGGCTGTGTTTTGGTATTGGCCCAATGAGACCATTACATGGAAAACACAAAATGAGTTGTATCTATCACCCCAATACATTCGCCTCCCTATCCCAAAAATGTCTGAAGTGAAACAAACACTGAATGTGTGACATCCACTAAGTCTCTCACGATATCCCCAACTTATTGTGAGTAGTGTAAGTTCACTTTGGTGATTTTCTTCTACCGCCGTGACATTATAACACATAAAGTGACAGCTACTGTTGTTATCAATGAATGAAATCACTCCACAGCATTATTTGAATGATATCAGGCAAACTGGTTTCCATTCATTGTTAGCAGAATATGCTTGTATAGCTGAGACGTGGTTTGTACCTTGACTGTCTAATAAAATCGAGTTCCACAGTTTAAAGGTAAAATAAGCAGATTTTACCTGCGAACCCATTACCTGCGGTAAGATCATAAGAAACACAGACATCAAGGGCAGTTAAAGACCATTAGAGCTTCAAAACCAAGTAAAAAACAAAGACATCAGGGGCTGATATGAGCTCTCTTTATTAGAATCCAACCCGCTGCATTTTTTACAAGTTTGTGAGGACATACTGATATTTTAAAGTCATGCCATCAAACATTATCCATTCAGGATAATCACCACTAATGCTACTATGGCACTATTACACAAATGGACATAATCAGTCATGATATCCCATGAAAGCATATGACAGTTGCTATAACATGGATATGTGAATGCAGCAAGGAGAGTATTACTAGAATGATTGTAAACAGGATGATTTCCTTCTCTGAGAACAGTTTACGATAGTTAAAGGTCAGGAAGTTGGGCACAGATATAAGGAAGGAACAGCTTTAAGCTCCTGATAATTCTTGCCTGATAACAGAGGCCAAGTCATCACTGATACAGGTGGGAAAATGCACTGCAGCTATCGAGACAATTTTCTCTTGAAAATGAATTGCAGCCTCTTTGCAAGTTTTAGAATTCACATTAACAGAAAAGATAAGGTTCATTAATCAGTCTATGGTAAGTCTTAAGTGACTCCAGTATTATCTTTAAGTAATTACAGTAGATAGCAGATGGTGGAGAATCTGCTCTTTGAGAACATCATATAGAATGTGTATAGTATACACATATAGTATAGTATATAGTATAGTGGTGGTGGCGCAGTGGGTAGGATACTTGCCTCTAGACCAAGAGGTTGTGGGTTCGAATCCTACCCCCAGCACACCACCAATGGGTTCCTGAGCAAGACCCTTAACCCCAAGTTGCTCCAGGGAGACTGTTCCCTGTAATTAGGAATTGGAAGTCGCTTTGGATAAAAAGCGTCTGATAAATGCCGTAAATGAAAATATAGTACCTACTGATTATCCTTCCAAATAAGCGTTCAGATTGATCTCAATTTCTCTTAAACCAGCATATTTCCTCATCCTTTCGAGGAGTTTTTCAAGTATTACCAAGTTTTTTTTTCAGTTTGGCATTGTGCAAGAATGCCAGGAGTTTCCTTTCCTCATGCATTTAGATCACAAAGCAGATATGAGAGGAACACAATGCTGACATGTTGTTCTGAACTTTTTAATGTGTTTTTCCTAAACATAAAGACTAGAAAGGGGGCTGTCTACAGAGTTAATCAATAATTAGTCTTTGCCTTTGAACCACAACAGCTTCGTTTCATTTTTAAAGACCCTCCAGACAGGAAGAATACATGGTTTGGTGTTGCAGGCACTAGGCTGTGTGTCAAAATAGAAGGGGAAACATGATTGGCCCAACGGTTTCGTTTCTGTTTTACAAACAAGATATGAGGTTTTGCTGTCAGGGTGCCAAGAGAGATTCATTTAATTAAAAACAGAGTGAAGGAGCTTTTCAGGGGTTACTGTATGCCTGAGCGAATTTAATTGTGAAATTATGTGTGTCTCCTATCCATTTTCCAAATCTACATATAAAACATTCCTAGTTGAGCATTTTCAAGAGAGATGCATTTATTGGCCACTTCATAAGAAACCCTTACCTTGAACTTCCACTCTCTGGCCACTTTATTAGAAATACTTACTTTGTGTTTTCCTTTACTGGCCGCTTTATTAGACACACCTTCCTTATGGGTCGCCCAATTAAACGGCCCATCTGCTGTTTAGCCTCTTCTACCCCATTCATCACTGGTCAGTTTCATCTACCCCATTCACACTGATGAAGGACCACAGATATTCTTGGGTGGTGGACCGTTCTCAGCGGAGCAGTTACTGACATCATGGTAGTGTGCTTGGTGCTGGTACGAGTGTTGCAGGCACAGTGGCAGGTTAACAAGAGCCCACATACCAAACAACAATTAGGCTACCTTTAAGACATTTAACAACTTGGGGTTAAGGGTCTTGCGCAGGTATGCTGAGGATAGGATTCAAACCCCAGAGATGTTCACAAGTCATTTTTACCAAGTCCAAGTCAAGTTATAAATCTTTGTGCTCGAGTCCAAGTCAAGTCTCAACTCTTTGTTTGTAAGTCCGAGTCTCAGTCTTGAGTCCCCATCTCTGTCAAACCCATGACCTCTATTAAGCCACCAGCACCCCCGCCAGCAGTGTGCCTGTTGTCAGAAACAGACCATTGATAAAGGCCTAGAGAATGACTAACACAAAAATGCACAAGCTATTTCTAAACATAAACTGGCGAGGTGGAGCTCTGAAGGTGTCTCTGATGAAGTGGTCGTTTGCTTCAGTACAAATATCTGGCACAATCAAAACAACACCATCGCATGAGCACAGTTTGTACATATTTTGGGTTTATCAGGTCTGCAACAAGCATTCTTTCTTATCACCTCAGATAAGTGTAGAAGGTACATTAAGGAAGAATGTACGGACAGAGGCTTGATAAGAGAGATGGCATCTGCCTCCGTCTGACTTTCTTCATCGCTTCTGCTGAAAGCGAAGCCATAAATCACATGGAAATTTATGGAATAATTTTCACTAAGTGCTGTGATAAATGTCATGGTGAAACGATACACATTGTGTTTATGAGTTAAATAATTACACTGCAAGTGATTTTTCATTACTGAAAATTATCTGCAATTAAATGTATTATGACATCATCTGTATATTTGAGTACCTGTGAGGTTAGGAAAGAAAGAAAGAGCATCAAACATGTGAAAGCTCGAGGGCTTTTTTCTTCATAGACTGTCTTTTCATGTCTGTCAACATCTCCTCTCTCTCTCTCTCTCTCTCCCTCTCACTCTCACTTCAGTCCAGATTGCATGCTTGGTTCATCATTCTCACACAGTGACCTTACTATAGGGCCCAGATGTGTCCAGATTAAAGCCACAGATTAAAAGTTCAAATGCCAAGATTTCGTGTACAGTGGACAGGTTGACTATAAAACAATACATATCAAAAGGTCAGTTTGTACATGATCAATTGACCTGACTGGACCAAAAGTTAATTGGCAGACATGTACAGTAGCAGTGAATATGAAGTGAAGCTTTTCAAAAAGAAGACAAATAAATAAATAAACCATGTAACTGTCATATTTGGTGTATATAATATATATATTTTTAAATAATTTCTAAAACAGGGGTCTTAAAGGTGTAAATTAAAAAACTGGAAACACAACCCACCACCAACCTGAATCTGCTCGCACACTAAATTAACCTTTACTTAGTCACTAGGTGTTTATCAATAGTATATTTTAATGCTTTTGCTGATTATACATTGCAGAGAACAGTTTAGTTACCCTGCAGCCAACTGTTACCCTCCCTGCACTAAAGTTTCTCTTGCTGCTGCTACTTGCATTTCAGGTGAACGTGTAAAAATCGGCTGTGACTTTTCTTTCATATAGTCAGAGTTTTCGGACATGCTGGAGAATGAGAGACTATATGTAGCATTTTCTATTTATCATTATGATGCCTCTGTGCTATATATATGTTCCTTATGCATGTGAAGTGTGCAAAATACATGTTGACAACGCAAGGGAATACCTAATGTGATCGTGTGACATGAAATAGTATTCATTTCTCCTGAGAATTTTTTTATTTTCCGAGATCTTGTCATGGTTCG
The DNA here is from genome assembly GCA_037974565.1 of Clupeocharax schoutedeni. Lineage (NCBI taxonomy): Eukaryota > Metazoa > Chordata > Actinopteri > Characiformes > Alestidae > Clupeocharax > Clupeocharax schoutedeni. The sequence goes on along the minus strand of JBBPDH010000036.1, from coordinate 1,809,996 downwards.
GCCAGTGGCCGGTTAGGGCCACTGCTCTTTTGTTGGTGTTTTTCTGGTTCTTTTATTTTGACACTTCTTCGTTTTGTTCATGTGTCAAGTGTCTTCTGTTGTCAGCTGTTTCTGTTAATGTGCTCCTCAGTTCCCACCTGCCTTTTGTTTACATTCTGATTATGTTTTGTATTTAAGTCTGTTTCTGTTAGTCATTCCTCATGTGTCAATCGCTTCGTTTCCACCTGATGTTCCCTTCGTGTTCCTAGTCTGTATCCTATAAATCTGATTCCTGTTCTGGATGGCCCTCGTGCCTGGTTTTTGTTCTTTGTTCTTTTGGTTTGTAAATAAAGTATCAGGCATGGATCCGTGGTCTACGTGGTCTTTGGCCCGAGGTAGCTTAGAGTCGTGGGCTCGCGCCCCGCACTCTGACAGATCTGATGTTTTTGTTTTTTTTAATATATAATGTACAGAATCCCCAAGGGTCTTATTTACATGTTTTTTTTTCAAATATTAATTCAAATATTTTCACACATTTTAGTTCTTGTGTAATTGAGTCTAACTGACAGACAAGTAAAAGATAGGTATGCTATTTTTTGTTAAAAAATGTGTGAAGAGGTCAACTAAAAAACAAAAAAGAGACTGAAGTGACATGAAGAGCCACTGCATCTTTTTTGCACTGCGGCTAATGCAACATTTTCGAACAGCTCAGGTTTTGAGGAGAACTGCCAATTCAACCTGTGCTGATGTAAAGAGAGGGAGGGCACTCCAGCCAAGAGAGAGCCAGAATGAACGTGCTGTAATGGACTTCTGATTACAGGTGGCTGTGGCATCACAAGGTACCATTTTAATAGAAGAATTGTTTTATCTGTTAACAAAGGAACCAAGCTTTTCAGGATGTTCATCTAAACCACAATATAGATAAAAGTAATACAGTTTACAGACAATACAAAACACCTTTCTGTCCTGGTGCATTATCATATTCACTTCATATTTATAGTGGTTACATATGATACAGTGGTTACACACACAACTTTTCTGCTAAAGAAATATTTCAAACAAACAATTCCATTTTTTGTTGAGATTGCAGCTACGGTATGCTTCCCAGCCACATTATGTCTGCTTTATAATATTGTGTTGGTTACAGCTGTACATTTTGAGAAGTTGTTTTCTATAGGACCTGCATTGTCAATTAGACCCTTAAACTCTCTATTACTGTGTGTTAAAATCAAACAGATGTCGGAGGCCTTCTAGATACTATTCCGACCCCTCATCCCGACCCCTTAATCATCCTAGGAGGTTTCCTATAAGCTTTACGCTTCATCAGACTCAAAAATGAACTGATGATCTTAATCTCACAATCAGAATGCATGTAATCTTTATTAAGCCATCTTCTTCATCAGATCAAGGCCAGTTTTACGTACACGTCCACTGGTTGTATACTGAAGGCCCGAGGCCCAGCCAAAACAACAGCTGCCTGATTTATACATGTGGAGGGATGACAAATGGCTCGAGGGAGGGCACGGGCAACAATGGCCACCCTGTCTGTCTACTTAGACCACAGCATGAACAATGGTGGGAAGAAGTGGGTCAAGCCGGTGGCTCGCGGCGCCTCGGATTCGTGGGTTGAATCGCAGCCCTGGAGGGGTTACTTTACTTGAAAGGGGATTTCTAAACTGTTTCCTATGGTTTCTATGAGAGGAATGGCGCTGCGTGCTCAGACAGAGGATTAACTGGGTTCATAATGGAGGTACAGGGATGGAAATAATGCCAGCATCTTAACAGAAAAGGATACCCATGAGCTGTCGTTATCCCAGCCAAAGAAAGAATACGGTGACATTACATTAGCGGGTTTAATCACACTTCTCTAAGAATCTAAGCACCACACACACTCTCTCTCTCTCGCTCTCTCTGCAGCTTTGCTCCTCTCCATTTTCTGTATATTTAGTATTTTATTTATGAATTTTGCAGAGGATATAAAGTGCGTTAAAGTGGGCAGAAAGTGAAATGCAGAGTGGCATAATCACACGATATGAGCTGCCAGCGTTTCTTACTAAGCCGTGGATCAGCGCAGAATGGCAAAACCCTGCAGTTTTGTGCTTGGATAAATCAGAGGGAATACATGTTAATGGGTCTTTGGTATCTTACTGATTAAACTGATATCTGCTATTTTCAGAATACAGAAATGTTAACGTTAAGCTACAGGTGAACTGTTGGTCTTATTCATCTAACTGGTCTTAAGCATGGGTTTTTATGTCCAAACATACTGGATTTACTAAACTTTGTGACTAAACATTGGATTTATTCTTATTTGTGACCAAAAATATTGGATTTATTGGTATTTTCTACCAAACACATTGAATTTCTTAGTCTTTGTGACTAAACTCATTGAACTGGATTTATTAGTCTCTGTAGCCAAACACATTGGATTTTTTTGACTTTGTGTCAAAATACATTGGATTCACCGGACTTTATGATAAATCACAACATGTACAGCCAAATAATTTTCTGTCTAACCTTGAACTGACCTAAAACACTCCAAGTTTTAATTCTGAATCTGAAATGGAACCAAACTAAGTATCTCTCCATCCAATGTGCCAAATAAAACCTGACAGGGTAGTGCTGTTTACATCACCACCTAGCAACAGATATAACCACCATCAAACAAGGAGCTTAATTTAAGGCTTAATTCTGCTGATTCATTTATTTATGAGGCAGCACTTTTTAAGCATCCATTTCTCACAAACACAGGCCTCATCAGTGCAGAATTCTGTCAGCAACTTGAGTGTATGTGGCTCCAGCAGGCCAGATTAAACACTGCTGTACCCTGATATAACAAAGTATGGGTGAAAAGTGCACTGGAGAAATCTGATTTTACCGAACCCGATGTGAGCAGTCCAGTCCCATTGGGTTCAGACAAATATTTTATGCTTTAGCTGTTATAATAACAGCTGCTCTGGGGCTTGGGGCTGACTTTAGAATGGTCATACTGACAGCTTAATGCCTCACACTATATTAACCTCATTAACTGACTTCCCTAGGTCTGAAGAAAGTGATAACGTCCGGACCTATCTGAGTCACCGTTTCTTATTAGTTGTGGAGCTTGCGTTAATACAGTTTGAATGAATCAACCCTCATGACTGCTTGAATGAGTCTGTAAACAATTTTAACACACTCTATCCATCATGCTTCACAGTTCGGTTAACGCTGATCGAAAAAGTGGCCTAATCTGCAGAGCTAGATTAGTTGTGGAGCTCATATTTACGCGCAAAGAGTAACAATGACTCTCTTGGTGAGGCAAAAGACGGGTATAGCCCCTCTCACAAAGGCCTGACTGAACAGCGAAAGGCAGCTGGAGGCCCAGCAAAGAGCGACCGTGCACACACTGCTCTCTAAAGCCCGATGGCGGCTAGTTAGCCCGCTTTTTCATTTACGATGAGAGGAGGAGGCTGACAGGGGCGAGAGAGTGAGAGAGAAAGAGAGAGAGAGAGAGAGAGAGAGAGAGAGAGAGAGGACACGAGAAAAGAAATAAGTAACATAATCCGCCAGCGGAATCAAAGGCCTTGGATTAGATTATTTTCTGTTGCATCACAGGCCCGAAAGACCTATTAGATCAAAGGCTGAGATTTTGGGGGGAGAGGCGAATAATAACTGAATGCATTATTGAAGGGCTGGAACTGGAGTGAGAAGATGGAAGCGGATTTGGTGTCATAACGGCGCGGCGGGGGGATGTTGGTGCACCGTAACCCAAGCTGCGGCAGGCACTGTGGCAGCATTTGTTTTAATTCAAGGCATGGCAAAGAACAATAAGGCCAATCTGGAAATGGGATCAGGCCATGACTGATAGTAATTACTTGCTGTCTACGGCATTAATAATTTAACGTAATTTCAGATCCAGCACTTTCCAAAGGGAGTGAATGGGCCCACGTACACATGCACGCACGTACCTGTATGTACACACACACACACACACACACACACACACACACACACTCATACGTGTGCACACATCATAGAGCCATCCATATCTCAATGGGAGCCAGTAGCTCTGTGGAACTGAAATCTGCTTAGCTAGGGAGGCCAGTTGTCAAATGAATGGTTAACAGCTTTTTGGGGGCTGAACTGAATGAAATAATAACAAACATGCAATTTCCTGCATTTGCACCAAGAAATACACCAAGAACTTTGGAGAATGTTTGTTCAGATCAACTCCCCCAATCCTTAGCCACCCGCTCCGCAGTAGACGATACTACATGGAGGGTAATTGTGGAGCCGTGGCGTTACAAGCAATTTCCTGTGTCCTCTAGCGAAGGTGGACAGGGTAAACAGGGGGTCAAACGCGGTGCCAGGATGCCAGGCTGGTGTAAATGACCTGGAAGTAAGTACAGTGTCTTGTGTGATCAAATGAGGGAAAAATGTAAACAGACTGACAGGACCTTATCAGAGCCATCAGGTCTATTGCTTAAATGCAGGCAACCGCTGATCTTAGACCAACCTTTCAGCTTTTGCACTTTGCATGTTTGTGTAGTGACAAAGCATTATAGCTGTAAGTCTAGATTCAATGGGATATTGCTCTCAATAAACAATATAGGAGAAATTAGTCCAAAAGAACAGTGACCTTTGTTCTGGTACATTTTATTAAAATAATAGCAATATTTTGATAATGAAATATCACTAAAAAGTGGGTGGATGTATTTAGATTTAAACAAGCAGCAGGACACATTCTTACAAATCTGCTTACACTTCAGAAATAAAACCGTCCAATCTGATCAACTGGGGCTTTCTAGTTAGCCTGCTATCTTTAGTTTCATGGTAAAACAACATATTTTCGTAGCTCAAGACCAGTGAAGCTCCCAAGGACAACATAGAAGTTCATTCCTCTGACAGGGAAGCAAATCTGATTGAGTTAAGCCCCTGGCTTTTAAATGACTTATTAATCTTAATGGGCATATGTCCCACGATTTTTGTATTTTACCCTCCACACTCCCACGCCATGACATTGGTGTGGTTTCGCTTTTCCCTGACCATGTTCCAACCTCTCTTTAGCCCTTAGAATTAAACAATTAAACAGGCTCTTTTCCTCTGTCCTGATTGGCTGCTCTGCCTCTTTCCAAAAGCAGCCCAGGCTGAAATACTGCGCTTCAGCATGAATGGAAGGTTCTAAAGTGATGTATGAGAAATAGGAACTCGTATGTAAATATGTAGTATTTTGTGACATTACAAAAACAATGATTTTTAAACATGCTGTACCAGTACATTCTAAAACATTCCTACATCAAACCTTACTATCTCATTAAATAGTGTGGAAAATGCGGTTTTCCGTGACATTGGCCCTTTAAGGCGTATTATTGAGTAACCGAAAGGACATTTTCAGTAATTAATAGGAAACTTATGCATATGTTATGCACTTATGGGAATGAGGAACCTGAGGCTCAAAAGGGGTTTAATGTGATTTTGCCACGGCCATGCAAATGTATTGTTCTGGTTGTTACACAGCTTTGTGTGACTGCGTTACCCGACAGTGCATTTGCAATGAATTTGTGTGCATGCGTGGAGTTCACACCATGACATTTGGTTATAAAATGTGCAACACTTGGCAGAACACCACAGCAGAAAGTTGATGGTTATCTGCAGGCTGGCACTGACAGCTTTGCATTGAATGTCATTAGTCATTCAAAGCAATGTGTAGCATGTAAAGGCAAAACAAGGCACAGTGCCAATGTCAAAATAACATCATGTACTACTTTGGCGGAATGGAGATGATTACTGAAGGTAACCAGCAGTGGTAATTCAAGCACTAGCAGGCCAGCCGTCAGAAGATCTGAAGGGCCATTTATGGTTCACAGTACACCCACGCCGAGTCGCCAGTGGAGAGGAGCTCCAGTCTATTTTATTAATCAGTGGCTGAGTTTGTTGTTGCATGTACAGCGACCCTTCATCATAGCCGTGTGCCTAATCAGGCAGTGTTACTGCAGGCTAGCTTTTCTGTTTGTGTTGGTCACTGCTGAACAGTTGCAGAGGACTCGGAGGGGGGGTGGGGGTGGTTGGTGCGTGGTTATGACTGATTACTGCCCTGGAAAACTCAACACCCTAAATTGGGATTAAAAATGGCCCTTTCTTGCGCAGAGTAGGACTGGCCTTTTTAAAAATCTGCATCAGTGTTGTATTTCCCCTCAGTGTGAGAAACAGAATCACTCGCCCGTTCTCACGTTATGTTTTTACTACCTGACGTCAATGACGCTTGGTAAATACCCCTATGCTCAAGTACAGCAGTGACAGTTACAAAACAGAGTGACACGGAATATTCTCACAAACTTGGTTGTGGGGAACGCAAAGGACAAAGCAGTTTTAATAATGTATTATTCTAATCTTATTTAACGTATTCTGACTGTTTTGTTATTCCCATTCAGTTGGCTAATGTTTTACTAATAATGGATGGTCATGGAGCAAAATAACCGAGTAATTTAGTTGAATATTCTTATAAAGTGGATTCATCTGATTCTGATTCAGAACCATATTTGAAATTGTTGTTACAACTTCAATACAGTATCAAAACAATAAATGTGGTGTAGTGAAGTTTTTTTTTATCATTCCCACTCAACTGGATGATTTTTACTAATGATGGATAGCCACTGAGAATGAGACAAAATAACACAGAATCCTTTACTTTAATAATAATGTCTCCTTATTCTGAGGCATGTTGGAAAAATTCAGTTTTAATACAGTAAACAGTGTATTGACATTTAAACTGTAATGATGAAATGTCCCTAGGCTAATGTAAAACACACTCTATATACAATATACACTTGTTCCCATAGTGCATCCAGGTGCCATCTCTTCTCCAGGTAGGTGAAGTACCTGGCTGTCCACATGATGTGAAAAAAATGCTCCATTGCTTCATGGTCTAATTCTGAGGCTCAGATGTCCTTTGTATGTGCTTTTGAAGGTGTACAGGTTTCACCATGCGCTCTCTGACTGGGCTGTTGCTACGCAGCACAAAACACAGCAAGCTGTGATGTTCCGTGTGTCCTTTCAAGGCAGCATTAATTTTTTTACAGCAACTCTTCTGTTGAGTTGGACCATACTTGCTTGCCTTCACTACCCATGTGTATCAGTGAGCCTTGGAGGCACATGACCTTGTTGCTGGTTAACATGTTGTCCTCCTTTGGACCACTTTGGTAGGTACTAAGCACTGCATTCTAACCTGTTGTTTTTGAAGATGCTCTGACCCACATGTCTAGGATCACAATTTGGCCCTGGTCAAAGTTGCTTAGATCCCAATACATGCCCATTTCCGTCCTTCCAACCAGAGTGTGAGTTGGCCCACCATATTTGGGCGGTACTACAGTACCCCCCAGTACCCCCCGTAATTCGAACCATGCTTCCAACACATCAACCTCAAGAACAACCAAATATATTTCACTTTGCAGGTTTCATTGTAATAACACAATCATTGTTAGTCATTCTTCAGGCATGTTTATGTTATGGCTGATTGGTGCATTGTTACTTCTATCGTAACAATGGCAGGTTTTTTGTGCTGTTCATGGAATAGTCAATGATCGCTGTGTTGCTTGGCAACCCTAGTTTACTGTTGCAGCACTAATTGCAAAAAAGCTTTCTCCGTAAAGTGAAGGTAACATGCCTTGGAACAAACAAAGAAACTGTTGAAATGAATCATTACTATGAGATTAAAAAAAATAATTCAGACTAGGGCTGCACGATTATGGCCAAAATGATAATCACGATTATTTTGATCAATATTGAAATTACGATTATTAATCACTAGGGGTGTGACGAGATCTCGTGGTACGAGATCTCACGAGATCAGATTTGTCTCGCGAGATGTGAGATATCCTTGCGTTACTAAAAGCTGCGCCTGTGAATAAAACGGAAAGAAATTCAGTTTGCATCAAAGGGCAAACAACCCTCTCTCTCTCTGTATCTCTCTCGCACACGCGCTCTCTCTCATGACTTTTCCGGAGCACGTGTCTCTCTATCTTTCTCTGTATTTCTCTTTCTTGTTCTGGAGCGCACGGATCCGGAGCATGTGTCTCTCTTTCTCCCTCATTCGTGACTTTTCCGGAGCACGCGTTTCTCTAACTTGTTCTGTATATCTCTGTATCTCTCTCACACAGATCCCCTCTCTCTCTCTCTCTCTCTCTCTCTCTCTCTCTCTCACACACACACACACATTCATGACTTTTCCGGAGCACGCATCTCTCTCTTTCTCTGTATCTCTCTCTCTCTCTCTGTATCTCTATGTCTCTCTCTCTCTCTCTCTCTCTCTCTCTTGACTTTTCCATATTTAAACCTCGGGTTTATCTTTACATTTTCTTTAAGGGTGATGTATTAAACTGTTTAAAATGAAGTGAAAGTGTTCTGGAAGCACATCTGGAGGCATATTTAGGGTTTACACTATTAAAATTGGCATGTTAAGACATTTCTTGACCAAAACACAACTTTGCGGTTTATAGGTTACACATCACACATAATGTATAGGTTATACATTACCGAGGTCTGAGCTCTTTTTCCTGCTTAAGAAAATTTTATTCATTGTTTTGCACTCTGCAAAACTATTTCAAACAAACTGTTAGTGAACAAGGCTTTCAGTTCAAAATTAAACCTTAAATAAAAATAAAATTTACCAAAGATAAACCACACACACACACACACACACACACATGCACACACATACACATACTCTCACACTGATGACATTTTAGTCTAGTTTTAGTCAATAAATTTGTTTTTTAGTCTCCTTTTTATTGAGGCAGTTGTATTTAACCCAATCAATATAGTTTAAGTACCTAGTAGAACAGACCAAATCTAAATTTTCTTTTAATGAAACCTATTTCACAATTCAAACAAGGTTATCTTTATTATATTATTGTTACCTTATAGACTCAGGAATACTGTCCATCCATTCCAGACATGGTAAACACTATGATTTGAATTAACTTTTTGCCAACCAACCAACTTAGAAGTACATACACATACATTTAAATAAAATAAAGAAATAAAATAACATCACTTCACTAAAAAGTGCGAATAAAATAAAAATGTGTGTCTATTGCTATAAAACCCACATTTGTAAAACTGGTAAAAGTCTTCCCCATCTGTGTGTTGGCCTGAACTTCCCTGAACATTTTTTATTCCTGAACAAATATAGTCTACAACCAAATCAGAACAATTTAACCCTTTCATGCATGGCGTCCACTACATTGGACACATATTTAAACCCCATTTAAAAACACACAGTTTGCAATATATACTCCAAACGACCAGGGGGTGTCTTCTAAATCCACCCTGTATTGCATGTATTATGATTGTCATTATCAGTAATCATAACATGAGATATTGCATCATAAATCCAAGATGTCGGACAACAGTGGGCATGAC
>JBBPDH010000036.1:1770276-1792048 GCA_037974565.1 Clupeocharax schoutedeni | reverse complement strand
TAAGGCATTACTATTTTTGAGAGTAATATGTAATATGTAATATATTACTTTTTTGAGTAACTAACCCCAACACTGGTGATGACGACCTGTTTCCCTCTGCAAAGACAGAACCGTTGTTTTGCTCAGGTGAGAGCTAAGAGACTGGCCATCAGGCTAATTCGAGAAGTGGGCTCAGGTAACGGGGTAGAGCTTCAGGGAAACTCCTTCCTCTTTCTGGATGGAGGTGAAAGTGGAGGACCGTCGGCTGCATTTGAAACAGTTCTTTTTCTCGACTCTTTGCAGAGGCCTCTAGGGACATTCAGTTCCATGAGCTTCAAGTATAGTACCCTGCAAAAGTCTTAGACACCTGAGAAAATTATATTAAAATCCTGCTTAGCTGAGCTCTATATATTTATAAAAGCTAAAATTAGAATACATATAAATAATATTAATAGAGCAAAAAGTGATTTTAGGAGTGAGTTTACTTGATAATTCTCAGACCTCTCTTTGTGAAAGCCCAGTATTCCACTGTAGTTCTCACCAAATACCTTAAATTTTCATTAAATAAAATCAGGAGCTGCTGTAATTACTGAGGTGAAATATGTAACTGAACCTGTGTTCTTCTAACCAGCTCACAAAACATCAAGTACATTTTACAAATAAAACATTCCTTATATTATTCAACACTTTCTTGTTTATTCTACTGATTATAATATATTGTGACGAATGGTGGAGGAAGGTGACACACAGGCAGAAAAAATTTCCTTTTTTTTAGCTTTTATTTGCAACCCCAAAAGATGCACAGCACAGCAATTCTCCCCACAGCCACGGGAGCAGCAGGTACGCTACTCCCGAGCTGGTCTAGTGCTCTCTCTCTTTCTCCCTCTCTGTCTCCAACCCTCTCAACTCCAACCCAAACTGTGCCAAGCACCGCCCCTCCCTCTTATACTGTACCCAAAAAGCCCGCGAGTAGCCATGGCGATGAGCACAGGTGCAGCTCATCACCACTCCCCTACATCACGCGCCCCTCACACCACCCCTGGCCCGAGCATGGACCCCCAGTGAACCCCACGTTAACCCCTAAAAGCCCAGATCGCCACAATATATACTGTATATAGTTGCTGGCAGAAAGTCCTTTATTGCTCGTTTATCTAGATGGTTTTAAGCAGTTTGCACAGGAGCCTAAGCTTTTGCCCAGTGCTGGAGATCTAAATTAAAGGTACAGTTTACACAAGTGCACACTATTTCCCACTTACCTCAAATGTAGTTGAGCATCCAAGACACAGTGTACACATTTTGCTCCTTTAGCTTAGCCTTGGAGCTGTGAGTCTAATGTTGCTAACAAACCTGAGAAGTCAATAGTCACTGGAAACTTTTCTAGAAAAACGTCTCTCAAAACTTCCCAAACCACACCCAGCTCTTCATTAAAGTGGCGCAGACATGTGGAATTAGGACTGTGTATGACTGTCACCAAGGTTTCAATGTATTTCAATTAGGTATAATGTATTTTTTTTTGTGACTGAAACGCGGTATTAGCTCATGGCTTTGCTCTATCCTCATCCACTTGGCTCTTGATTCACAGTGAGCCATTAGATGTCTCACATTAAGCTCACATTTGTGAGAGGATATAATTCTTATTCCACCCAATACGTTTGCGTCACCAGCGGCCTTTATCCACATAAACCTGAACATGGACTGGATGCTAAAACAGTGTAATATAACCTAAAGCCACATGATTAAAAATGAAAAAGGGGCAAAGGTAGTCCGTTTTAGTGCCATCGGTTGCTCATTATCAACAGAACAGGTGTTGCATGATCACATATTTATTCAGTAAATGAGACTGCATTGGGTGTCTGGCTGCTTTTCGACTTTTATCAGCTCTGGAGACAGGGTGTGCGTGTGTGTATGTTTGTGTGTGTGTGTGTGTGTGTGTTTGTGTGCGTGCACACATCTGTGTGTGAGTGCACGCTGCAACTTATTTGAAGGTGCTGTGAGGACGCGAGGAGAACACATTATGGAGGAGGAATTGCATCAGTTGCCTTTTAATGTTGGAGACTGCGGTAATCTCTTTGGAGATCTGGGGCCATATGTCCTTTCACTCTGGGCAGAGGTTTTAATTAAAGAGCCTCTAAGCTACATTGATAACTGGACATGAGAGTGGGCAAAAAGGGCAGAACAGAGTGTGAGAGGAGCATCGAGAGTAAAAACAGCAGCCACTCACAAGAGGGAGAGGATTAGCACTGAGACTGAATTTTGTAACATATAGAAAAGGTTTTCAAAAGCACTTGTTAAAACACCAACAAAAATGCTTCTGTCCTGACTTGTCTCTCAAGCCTCCAGAGTAATGCTAGTACAGTTATCAGCTGTGGGGTTCTACTTCTTTAGACACAAGGTGCTGAAAGTGACACATGCAAGCACATGCCCCCCACCCCCCTTCAACCCTGAAGCCCTCTCATTCCAATCTTTTCCAGTCCAGGTGTTCATCCCATCCATTGACAAACATCACAGCTGAGAAAGCTGATTTCTGTTAGCTGAATAAACGCCAAGGTCCAGGAGAAGAGCTTCATGCATCTAAAGCAGGTGGAGGCAGGTGAGCGAGACCCCTAGAGCCCTTCTCCTCTGGGTCCCCCACTACCACCCCCACTCCACCAAATCCTGCTCCTGCCTCTTTCAGCTGTTCCATTTCTATTTGCCAGATGGGCCTTGCGCTTTGAACCCAGCTTTAGCCATGGGACCACAGCCGATTTATATTTTATCCTCACAACCTGTGGACTAACATTTTTTTACCACACTTTTGAACTTCTGGAAATAATTTTTTCTCTTGCTATTCCAGGTTTTTTCTTCTCCGTGATGCGCTTAAAATGAAGAACATAAGGTAATGCGGGTGCGGTAGAAGGTACAGACCTCAAACGTTATTTTATCAGCATGACTGGAGAATGTGGAGCTGGCTGACGTGTTCCCAGGTATGGAAAGAGAGCTGGGAGAGTTCTGCTACTGGAAAACACACACACACAGATCTTTTGTGTTGCTGTCTTTGTGGATTCTCTCCATTGATCCCCTGTAAGATTGATGCTGCTGTGCTACGCCTAAAACACTCTCCTAGTGGCACTCTGACCAAACCAAAAAACATTTTATTGCCACATGTCTTAAACGTGCCAACTCAGCTCCAAAAGCCGTGTCACAATAGCCTCTGTGGTGAGATTTTACAGTTTAAAAAAAAAACCTTCTGATGATTTTGAAGCAGGGAGGAGCTACTGGAAAAAAACAACAAGGCCAAATGCAGAAATATGACTCTGCTAGGAGCTGAACCTCACATCTGTATCTATTAGCTTTCATATCAGTAGTTGTGTGAGCAGCCTAGTGTTTCTTTATTAAAAGTTTTATGGCATATTTATGGCAGTGCATCCTGGGTTGTAGTGAGAGAACATTGAAGGTTAAAATAAATTGAAGGGAAATAAATTCTCGAATTCTGTCAGTAGAGGTGTGCAGCTGTGCACTACAGAATGTGCAAAATATATTTTGGACCAAATTGTCTCTTTATCCCTGAAGGCATAATCACCTGCTGCGTTAATGACAAGAAGATACTCAGATTTTTCCACCAAACTTCTCTCGTCAGTGTTCGTGAAAGCTGAGCTGTTTGAGGTCTCAAAAAAACAGACTCTCTCATTTTACTAGTGCTTGTTTGGCTGCTGTGTGCATCTAAAAAGCTCCTTTTAAGCTTTACTCTGAAATGAACGAGAGCTTCCTGTGGTCGTAGCTATGGCAATTCACCATTAAAACGGGGCTGAAAATAACATGAAAGCACGCAGTTGGATCAAATTTCTCACACAAATACAATCAGACACAAAGTCTTTTTAAGCTTATAACCAGGGCTACAGAATCTGGAGAAAATATTAGAATTGCAATTATACTGTCACATATTGCAACTGTGATGCTTTTCAATATATTTATAGGCCCAAATGATCATTTTTCTGGCATTAAATAGAGATATGGTTAAAGTTTCATTCCATCGTCTACGTATGGAAATTAAGCAACAAAAACAGCATGATTTCATGAGAAAGCGGTTTTGTGATGTCACAAAAGAAAAACATTTACATATATCTCTTATTCACCGTACAATTTAGCCAACCCCATTCATGCGGAAGTTCTAAGAAGTGTTTCACTTTCATGCTTGCTTTTGAATGAACTGCAATACAGAGCAGTCAATCACAAAATGCAAAAGTTTTACAAAACTTTACAAAATCACCTTGATTCATCAAAACTCCCTAAGCTGTGATTGGTTAAAAGCTCACTGGGAGATAGCAGTCTTTTGAGTTGTATAATAACAGATGATTTATTGTGCAGCCCTTCTTTAAATATGCTATTACTGTCATGCTATTACTATTATTACTGTTACTTCTACTACATGCTATTACTACTAATTGTTCTATATTTTATTGTTCTATTACTTGTATGTTCATGAACATCTGACAGCTAGTGGGCATCTAACACAAAAACAATGTTCCAGGCATCAGGCAGCATGTTCATAACCATTCCATCTACTGGTGTTTGGTGAGGGAGCTTTCCAAGGCATTCGGGACATTTGGTTCTCATCACTACTGCTGACATTTCCCCTCAAACCGCTGAGTGCACCACGGAGAATTAATCTTAATGAATTCGTTATAAAGACTTTTTGGTGGGAGAAGGCTTTAAATGATTAAAGCGTCCAAGTACTTTTGAGAACCACTGTAAATAAACTATGCTGAAGCTTGGAAATGGTTTCTTGCAAAGTTTCAGGCCCTCACAGCACGATTTACTAGCAAGCAGTTACACCTCCTAATTATGATTGGTTGAACGCTGGTGGTCCACATCTTTTGTTTTTTTTCTCATGTTTACAGAGCCTGGGGCAGCCGCAGAAAAGAGTTTTTCCATTTAAGTGTTCGTTTTATTGACAGCTGGTGAAAAAAAAGCAAAAAAGAAAAAAAGATAAAGTATTCAAAAGGAAACACACAAACGTATACCCAAACACACACCTTGTGTGAAGGTGCACTGTTTGTGGGCGTGTATTGGAATGCAGAGTGTGGCCTGGAATAATCCCAGCGCTTTGTGAAGTAATTAGTTTCACATGTCATTAGAACCGGATGTGTGACATTTCAGGTTCAATTCGTCAATGGCAGCGAGAGCAAGAGCCACACGCAGGTGTCACGCAAGGTTCAGCTTCTGTGCACCTCTGCAGTGCTGATGGGCTTTGGCATCCAATCTCATGAGACGCTCTAGCAGCTCATATTTCTCTAATTAACCCAGATACACACATCTTGGCTTGAAGAGAAAAATAGTTAATATTCAAAAGAACATAGAGAACTTTAGAGCAGAGCTTCTTCTGTACCTCTTATAAGTGGAACCTTCCAATGCCTGAAACCTCAAAGAAAGCCAAAAAAGCTATTGAGAGACAAAACGAGAACTTGGTGACCATGAAATAAAAGACAACCTGCGTTTTTTTCTGTTGAGCTTCAGCCTGCCATGCACTGCCATCTGCAGGTGGCACATGGTGGTAAACGCACTGGACGTCTCAAATTGCTCTCAGATATAATTACAATTGACCGAATTACATTGAACTGCATTATTAATGAATAAAGAACATTTGTAATTGCGAAGAAAAATTGTACAGGACGTTGAACAAGGGACACACCTTACTTCTTTGGCTTATTTCACTCCAAGGTGCCCCTTGGAGTGAAATCTATGGACCCAAAAACAAATGTAAATGAAGGCATGCGTGACCATTTTCCTGTCTCTTAAAATGAAACTTTAAAACTGATGTATGTAAATGACCTCTGTTCTGACTAGCTGTCTCGTATTGTGCTCCAGACTGAAACACTGTATATGTTCAGGAATAGTTTTCTGGTCATTTTGGGAGTTATTTCATGTATTGTTTAAGGTTTACCATTAGTTTGCCATCATTAACATTATATATAAAAAAGAGACGACACAAATAATTGGGTTCTATTTGTCAAAGAAATTGCGACGCCTGGTTCCATTCCTCACCAATGTAAAAAGTTTCTCTACACTGAACCATTTCTAACTACGTACTCCAAATGACTTCATTTGCATTTCAACCGTTGGTGGAATTTCTCTTTCAATATACAAATCTACCCAAATGCTGCAGAGCAAATAGCAGAAAGGCCTAAAATCATCTACTAAAGAATAAAAATAGGAATCTTCTGACCTGACCTGACCTGTCTGAATGTCCCTTCTTTCTCCTTTTATTCAAATGTAAAGAGAAAAAAATCCCTCAAGAGAAATCATTAAGGTTTATCGTTTAATTGTAAAATAAATAGATTTTTGTATTTTGTATGATTCTCATTCTCACATCTTTTGAAATAGAACCTTAGAACATTACACATATTTGAACTGTCCAAATCATGCATGTTTTTTTTTTTACATCTTTCCTTTACGTAGTGTATATCGGTACCTTGACATAGATTACAAAAACATAAACATAGAAATGACATATATTACCTTAGATATCTGTACACAGTAGACACATCAGCCATCACACCACTGGCTACTAACAGCGCATCGCAATACAGACTTCGCGGACAACATCACTGCACGAGTTTCTCACTACATTTTTGAGACTTTTGATAGTTTTTGCATTTTTTTTATCGGCCGACCGACCAACCGGGTTGCAGATTTCATACACATACTTCATAAACACATACGCACGTAAAAAATAAATGTGATTTTTTTAACAAAAATAGCACACGTCGAAAATAACATCTACAAATATTCAGTTACAGTACTTATGCCTTAGCAGGCTCCTGAGTCCCGAGTTTTTTTAATATATACATATATATATATATATACATATACATATATATATATATATATAATGCATGAGGAAGAACTATAGTAACTGGATATATCTAACCATAATGTAAAAGTATAAAATAAAAAAACAACAGTTTGCATAACATGATGAAGTTTTACAGACTCTTCAAAGCCCTAGATTGACAGGTTCCATATAGCACCAGATATGCATCATGACCATTTAGTGGGCAAAGTTCAGCAAACTGTGACTTTAAGGCACTTCTTATCAACCCCGAAAAGAATACATTTTTCTCTTTTTAAATATTGGCATGATTTTGTGTTGTTGGTTTTTTTTAAGTACATGAGAACGTAAACATTACACTTGAAGGAATGGTGACAAACACACTATGTCCGCTGCAGAACGACAGCGCCGTCAGCTGAAGTTCAATCTCATACACACACACAATCACACACCCACATACACACACACACACTGCGATCACATGCAGCATAGAAGTTGTGCAGCATTCAGACACTGGAGGTATTGGGGAAGAATCCCTCTCGATTGATTCTCACTTATTACATAGGCTGCTCTTGTCACAGGCATCTCCATACAAAAACACTGAGAGAGAGAGAAAGAGAGAGAGAGGGAGGATGATTAAGACCAAAAACTCACTGTCAGCATCTGTACATCAACCTGTAGTGTGTGTGTAAGGGCCTTTCAGCTGACCTGCAGTCGTTGCCTCCAACACTTATCACATATTTGTCATCGTAGGAGAAGCGAATGTTGGTCACATGAGCCGAGTGCCCAAAGTAGCGCTTGTGTTTGGCCTGACAATGAAAGACAGAAAAGAAACAGTTGCACCTTACATGATATTACGGCCCGTACAACTGAGTTGCCTTCATGACGCATGATTTCATTCTCCTCATGCCTGTAAAAACACTCACTTAAGAGTGAACTGCCACCCTGATGCACATCATACTTACAAATTTCTCAGTGCAGGGGAAATCGAAGAGCTTGACCAGGCCAAAGTCGTCCCCCGTCACCACGTTCAGCCCCGCATGGGAGACGCAGGCACAGTTCACGTCCGCCTTGTCTGCGTTCCGTGGCCACACGCCCAACACCTCGTCCCCAAGGACACTACGGGACAGCAGTGAGGATTACACGGACTACATAATGCACAGAGCCCCGCTAAAATGTGTGACAGGATTGGTTCTAGAGGTGTACTGTTCACATTACCTGGTCCAGGTAGCCCAGGTGATTCTGTCTATAATGAGCTGCTCCAACACCACCTTACCACTGGGAACCTCATGCACCTGCCGTTTATAATTTCCAGTAGAAACCTGGGGGAGAGGAGGAGAATTCAGCTTCACCTTTCAGTCACACCTTCGTATACAGTGCAGTCTATAAATAGCAAACAAATCTGGCTCAGTGGTACACTGAATCTGAAATGAAGCAAAAGTGTATTGTATGTATACTGAAACAATTTCACTTATGCAAATTATTTAAAGCCATTTTTCTCAGGGGGCGTAATAATGTGTCTACACTTAACACTGGACTTCCATAAGGGAGACATTAATATACTCTATGCTAAATCAGTATTTCCTTTAAAATGCCATTATTTGGTTAAATACAGAGGAAGTATTCTGTGCTGTTCACGCTGTCCTGTGGTGTGTTCACATATCACAGAATGGTCACTTTACACATTTACATTTATTTAAGGGGCCAGTTGGGGCTGGTCTGGCCACTCCGACCAGTAGGGGGAGACATAGCACTACCATTGCCAGGTCAGGTCAAAGAAGACGAAGGGCACCACCCTCTCGTAATCAGCCGGCATGGGCCGCACGTGGGGGGGCCCCTTTATAAGCTGCTTCCGCGAGTTCTCCAGGATTTTCCAAGACACACTTTCAAAAATCACTGCCTCGCAAACTCCTGTCCCTTTCTCTCCTGCACCACACACTCCTGTCCTTTTCTCTTTTGTGCAACACACTCCTGTCCCTTTCCTTCCTCTCTCTGAACCGAGACGGGCGTTTTGTCAGGCTACGTGCTGTTTTCTTTGAAGGGGTTTAGTTTCTCTCGTGAGTGTAGTGGCCAGTTTCCCTCTTGGCAATTCCAGTTTCTAAGCCAATCTTTATTTTTGTGTTCGTTTGCCATCTGAGGCCTTCTGAAGCGTCGGGTCTCGGTGGTTCTGCCAGTAAGCGCAGTGGTCTATCGCCTTAGCCGCCGCGTGCTCTCGCCCCTTTTGTCGCGAGTCTAATCTCTCGAGCAAACGCTGCAGCTTCACGTGTCTCGAGTCCTCTCGCTGCGGTATCGAATTCCGTCTGCGGCGAGTTAAAATTCAATCAAATTGGATCATTGATTCACCGCGATGAATCCGTTATTCGACTCTCTGGTCCATTATTTCAGTCTACGCTCTCATTTTGAAGCGCCCCATTACATGTGTCAATTATTTTTAGTTTTAGTATGTATATGTAATTTACGACACGCACGTGTATATAGTTTAAGTAAAATGTAAAAAAAAAAAAAGTTTTTATATAGTAATTTCACAGGTGCCTATGACGGCCTACAATGTCGGACAGGCAAACCGGCTTGTTAGCCAATAGTGTGAGTTGGTTACAGATGTGGAATTTGCATCTGGAGTTGGTTGCTGTTACTTCTCAGATGATAAAAGTGTTGATGCAGGCCATCACATTGAAACATTGAATAAATTAATCAGAAACATGGGTACAAGCACAAAGGATTACAATAACTGCATTATTCTTGACTAAAAAGTGCAATATGTCTAGTCATGTTCACGTACTACACAAAATCTCCATGTGTTATTTGACTTTATATGTATTATAATGGCTCCTATCCCTCCACAATGAATGGATTAAAAAGTATCAGGCCAACATGCAGCATAGTTATGACCATTTAATGTAGTCAGTCTAAATTATTTTGATGTCTGGTTCCTTTCATCAGTACTGAGGATGTGCTCCTCCACTACCACCTGAAAAAGGCTGCAAACACAAGGCTAGCAGAGCATAAACAGAGATGATTCCCAGGGTTTGGTGATCCCTGTGGGCTATGCTTGAACCCACAGGCCAAACGTGTGAACAAATTAAAATTGTTCAAACCTTTATGGCATTCCACACTGGAATTCTATAATTAAGCCTGTAGTCATTGCTTCATTTTAACGCACAATGCTCTGTACCATACTGATGTCCTAAAATGAGTAAACAGTGTCATACACTGCCCAGTCTTCTGTTCAGTTTGAGGTAAATCATTGATTCAGATTAAAGAGACTTCATCCTGACCATGCCCTAATCCCTCAGGGGATTATCAGAGGCTGTTAGCTGACAGCAAACTACCTGTTTGTCTGCTTATTTGTTGCGACTCATGT
This sequence comes from Clupeocharax schoutedeni, assembly GCA_037974565.1. Lineage (NCBI taxonomy): Eukaryota > Metazoa > Chordata > Actinopteri > Characiformes > Alestidae > Clupeocharax > Clupeocharax schoutedeni. Next base: position 1,781,900 of record JBBPDH010000036.1, on the reverse strand, counting down.
GCAGTGTGCAACCATTGCTCAGAGGATTAGAGCTTGAATTAGTATAAATAAGACTAATCTTCAAAAAGATGAAATGGGATGATTGTTAAATGGGTAATACAACAGTTAGCACATTAGCACGGACCGCTATGAACTTGCTGTTGGCGGAGAAGTCCAGCTGGATGACGAAGCCGGGGATGTCTTTGCAGTAGCCAATGCGGTTGAGAGACGGACCCAGCGTCAGGTCGTAGAAATCTACAGCGCTTTCCACAGAGCCCACAGCCAGGAGCCGGTTATCTGGACTAAACCTGCACAGTTCAAAAAATGAAAATCATTCAAATAAGCAGTTGACAGATCACCATTACCATGAGACATGTAAACGTTTCCGTTGAGAGTTTAAGCCTCAGTAGTGCTTCCCATAGATGTACACACACGGTCTAATATAAACACCACAGCTTTCGGAATCTCACCTCTCATGTCCACATGTCAATGTCAAGTCAAAACCTGACCAGTCTGACGTATAAAGCTGTCATTTAAGGAATTTTAAGCTTTATGGATAGCAGAAATACATTGTTATTTACTCCTGCCTGTTCACTGCAGTTTTTATGGCCGCTGTATTTCAGGCACTGTCTGGATTAGTTCACAGAGCTAAACAGTGAATGTATTTGCTGAGTAGTTGACTAGTCAATGCAATTCCTAGTGTGTGTGTGTGTGAGTGTGTACTGACCGTATGTCCTGAATGGCCACGCTGCGGTCTCGTTTCTTGCCCCACACGGTGAGTGAATTGACCAGCAGTACAATAAACTCTCCATTCTCCATCCCAATGGACACCATCTCCCCATTCGGACTGAACGCCGTGCACTTGGCTGGGTGACCCAAGTTCACTTTATTCAGAAGTTTCTGAAAGAAAAAAACATCAACCTTTAGAGGTCCCAGTTACTTCCAGAGATGACTGAAGCCTGATATAATTTTGACCTTGTTGACATTAAATGTATTTCATAACGAAAAACTTTCATAATTACATTTAAACAATACAGCATAACTACAATAACTATAGACTTCTAAGGACAGAGTTTGTAATCTAGTGAGGTATATAGTACTCGACTCCACTACCTTGTCTGCCAAGTCCCAGATACGGATAGTTCCATCGTCACTCGCGGAGATGAAGACGTCTTTGGAGGGGTGTGTGGCCAGACCCCAGATGCGCCCCTGTGTGTGCCCATTTATCATCGTGTTGGAGGCTGCATTCTTTTCCCCCACCTCTATAATCTCTCCATCCTTTGTTCCCACCAAGATCTTTCCCTTTAATGTAAAAAACAGCATTTCCATTCCTTTCATTATTGGATGGGAATTACGATCAACTAATACTATATTTATTTAATAAATTAATTCACTAAGGTAAGTAATCAGATACTTCTTTCTGACATTTAATATATTTCAAGCTCATTGAAATTATTACATTTTTATTAAAAAGGAAATGGGTGAAGGAGAAGTACTCAAATACCACTAATGAATCATATTAGTATGTGCTTATAAATGGGGGTGCTTTGGGGAGGGGAGTGGGTTGTGCCATAACAATTGGGCCTAAGAGAACAGAATACAAATATATATTACTGGGGCCTAACTATATTATTATTTTCTCTATATATACTTTATTATATTATTTTATAGGACTAAACATTACCACCCCTTGTACTGGTAATTGTTGCAATTACTGTGTTGAATCTGCAGTAAGAAGTAACAATATATTTTTACTCACACATATCTGTATATTGTCAATGCAATTTTATCGGTAAGTCAAAGGGCCGTATGAGTGTAAAAACATGTACTGCAAGTATATTAAATAACAAAAACAAAAGCTTGATACACCACCAACACGATAATAATGATTGTAATCATCACAATGTGTGAACGTGATGAAAGGCAATGTGCACAAACAAACGTGACGCACAAACACATGCACACTATCCGCTGCAGCGGTCGCCTGGCTCTGACCTTTCCTCTGCAGACAGATCTGACGCTCTCTACAGGTAGGCCGGTCTCCAGTTGAAACGCCCGACATCTCCTCATCTCCTGATCCCACAGCTTCACTGCTCCACCCTCTTTAGTCCTAAGGAAGACACACATCACACATAATTACACACAAACCCAGGAGCAAAGCAAGCCAAGCAAGTTTATTTGTACAGCACATACACAATGGTTATATATATACCACTGCTGTCATAAAAACTTTAATTAAAAAAAAAATCCATTCATTAACTCTTTGTTTGTGTTACATTAAAATTACAAAAATAAATAATCCAAAAAATCTGTTTTCCAAGTGAGTACAAACACACATCCACTAGAAAAACACACTTTTGCACATTTTAACATACAATTATTTTTGATTTTAACATATTGGAAAAAACAGTCTTTGCAAAACATTTCATCTTCCATTTTCATGTTGGGGTTTTTCTGGTCTATAAAATAAACTAAAAAATGGGTAAAGGCTTATTTAACAGTTTTTTTATGTAGAAGATGACTGTTACATTACATTTACAATATGACACTTTACAATATGGTTTCAAATTACAATATATCACACACACACACACACACTTCACTCACGGTCTCTCTTTGCCTCCTGTGACTATAAGGCCGTCTCTGAGGGTGGTGTACATGGTGAAAACAGGTCCAGTGTGTGCTTTGGCCACCACACGCACCAGGAAATGATCCCTCCACACATACACATCCCCATTGATGGCACCCGTAAATGTGAGGTTATTCTGCAGCACAGAGGAGCACATTGGTCCAGAATTGGTCCAGTTCGCATTATTTTCCATGCACTCAATAATAGACCCCAGAATATAATAATGCAGTGGTTTAAAGGGGTTACATAATCTAAAATGGCTTAAATACAACTCAGAAGCTTCTAACATTTCAACAGTTCTCAATTACAGCTCACTTAAATGAGCAGAGCTTCAGAGATTCTAAATGTCTAAGGTATACAACAACTGTGTTTTAAGAGGAGATAAAAATCATGACATGTTGTTGGCAGTTTTAACAATAAAAGTGAAGACTAAAACAGAAGGCTCAAGTCTGTCACTACAGAATGATAAACAAATGTTTAACTGAGGCAAATACAAAATTGAGGAACAACTTCCTACAGAATTTAATAACAGGGCCAGTTTGCAATGATTTCCATGCACTGAAAAATAAACCTTCATATGTTATAATTAGAGTTGAGCTGGATACTCGGCTGAAACGAGTATCCGGTACGGATAAAGCACTTTTGAGGAGTACGAGTATCATACGAGTAATACGAGTCAATATCTGTGCTCGGATTGAATAAAAATTCTCATTGGGCAGCTGACCGTGTCTGCGATAGACTAGTCACAGCGCCCCTCACACTCAGAACACTGAGAAGAGAACAGCGCACGCTCTCTCTCTGTCTCTCCCTCTAACGTTCAGGGTTTCTTCAGCTTCAGGTTTGTTTTTTACTTTGTTTTGTAGTACTTAATTATTAACCAGTAGATATGCGAATGCGACTCGTGTCTCTGCCTGTCAGAGATTTTTTTTTTCTTTTTTAAACCGTCAGCTGTCTCTAACCAGCCGGATAAAGCTCCGCCCATTTCAAGACAACCCGACCCACTTTCAGGTTAAACCCCGCCCACTTCCGGGTTAGGTCCCGCCCAGTCCGAGTACAGATACAGATACAGATAATTCATATGGTTAATAGATACAGATACAGATACAGATAATTCTGTACTTGCTCATCCCTAGTTATAATGTTACATGGTTTTAAGGGGTTACATAATCATAAATGCCTTAATATACATTTACAGTACAAAACTAATGTGGCTCATTAGTTTTTCATGACATTTCCACCCTGCAAAAACACTTTAACCTTTAAATCTGACAATGCCAGCATCCTCCGTGTTATAGAATATATAGTTGTATAATAATGTACAGTACTGTGTAAAAGTGAAAGGACTTTCTGACTGCAAATACACAAGTTATCATTGGAATAAATGCCAATGCCAACTTTACCAAATCCTTTACTTGGATTTGTGAAACTCCATTAACAGCTCCTGATTTAAGTAATGATGGAACCAGGTGTTTGAGGTACTTGATGAAAACTATAATACTGGGTTTCCATGAGAAAGTCTGGGAATGATTACGCCGACATACATAAAATCACTATTTAATGTAGTAATATTATTTGTATATATTATAATACTAGCATTTGAAAACAGTGTTCAGCTATTCAGGTTTTAAATATCAAATCTCTTTTTTTCCCGGGACGACGGGATACGTTCCAACACTCCTGTGATCTTAGTTAAGAATAAGCAGCTCAGATAATGGATGGATGGATGTCTAATATATGTAAATATTGTGATTATTACATTATGTATTTGTTGTACTGTCTGTGTTACTCACAGCACCAAAGGCCACAGAGAGCATGGTCTGCATCCTGCCCTCCTCAACAGCTCCAATCACTCCTTTCTTATAGAGCAGAGAGCCTCCCACCAGTGTCCAGAACTTGATATGTTTGATCCCCACTGACACAAACTGTGTGTCTGAGTCCGGTCTGAATTCCACCACAAAGATTCGGTCAGAGTGGCCAGTCTTACTGCTCACTTTACTCCCTGCGAGATCAGTGGGAAGGTCAGTATGCACCTGATTAAGACTTTATACTGGAAAATGTTTTGCTTTTTAAGGATTACAACATTTGTACAGTTTTTTCTGATAGGATTCAAAATCTCTAAGAGTCGATTTACACACTTAGCTGTTATTTTATATACCCTAACCTAAGTGAATGCATTATTTCCCCTGAAGTCCACGTTTGTCATTAGTGCAAGTTTATGTGCTAAAAAAGTCCAATTTATCTTTATCCCTCATCATAAAACAGGCTGTTTGTTCATGTGCCTTGTAAGATGGATATGACTTCCATTTAGATGGAACGTCGTCTATTAAGCCTCAAACAAAAGCTAAGCTAAGCTGCTATATGCTAAACTGTTATGCTAGTTTTGATGGTTCAGGCCTAACTATTATGAGGCTTGACCAAATTAGAATTGGCAAATCAAGCCACAATGGTAAATACTATGATGATTTCATTGGAACAAGCATTGCAGAGTGTGTAATTTTTAGAAAAATAAAAATATGCTTTCTTAAAACTGCTATAAGGCTCTTTCTGCAGTCCAATCAAACACAGCTGATGAGGGTAAATGAGCCCTTAGACTTTTCAAATGAATTTAAACTATGGGCCGTGGAATACATGAAAGGTTAACTGACTATCTGGGTAAATCTGGGCATCACTTTCTGCTATAAATAAAATATAATTAAATAATGTCCCCGAATGGACACAGCTATAATTTTTGACACACACCTTCTTGCCAGCGCCACACAGTGATGGTGTGTTCTGGATCCACTCCCACTGACAGCAGCAGTTTGCCAGTGGCGCTGAAGTTGACGTAGCTGACGCCTTTAGCGTGGGAGCAGCGCAGCACAGAAAGTGTCTGCTTACTCATTGCGTCCCACACGTGGATGGATGGCGCCAGGCCTACACACACACACACACACACACACACACAGCAGAGATCAGAGAATATCCACACTGTAGGTTTCAGATGCTTTGGACTCAACTGAGAGAAACAGATAGTGTTTCCCAAACTCCACCCACAATTCAGGTCAGAATAACAACACATAAATGGTGTTTTATGGTCCAGACACATTAACTGATGTTAAAGGAGTAGAAGAAAATGGCTGATGGTACGGTGGTTAGTGCTGCTGAAGAAGGGTCTGGGGAGTTTACACAGGATATTGGTTTCCCCCCAAAATCCAAAGACAAAGAGAAGCTATACTGGCCCAGATGTGATTGTGTATGTCTGTGTGTCTACCCTGTGACGCACTGGAGACCTGACTGGGGTGTCTTTAGACCTACGAGTGCTGGGTCAGGCTCCAGCAACCCCAGTGACCCTGATTAGGGTAATTAGCTCTGATTTTGAATGAATGGATGATGACTGCTTAGCATCAGGGCAATAGTCTGTAAAACTGCAACAAACAAAGATTACATTAAAGTGAAAACAAACCACCATTAGCTTGTAGCAAACCTTATAAAATAATGCTAGCCGGAAAAGGATACTTAAAAGTAGTGCACTGCAGCTGGCACAGCTTTATAATTATCGGAAAAGAAAGTCAAAAGACCAACGAAATGCTTTATTATGTAAATCATTCAATGAATCAATGAACGAAGCATGCGTTTATCAAGGCACCTTCATGGCTTTTGTGCATCTGAATTTATGTTGAATAAATGAATAGGTCAAAATAAATAAATTTGAATTAAATAAACATATCAAATAATATTTTCTCAAATATCATTAATGAAAGACTCACAAAAACAGCTATTATGCTCAGCCCTTCTAAAATAAATGCTGCTTGCACTGGGACTGTGGTTAGAACAGGCTATTATGTGTGTGAGAGTGCTTTGATGATTCACAGCTCTCTCATGGCTGACAACCAGAGCTGATTCAGCACTCTCAATCAGCCAAAAAGTTCTGGGAGCCACCGCTGCTACAAGGGTGCAGTGATCAGCCTCTGATAATCACAGACAGCCTGCAGGTGTCTGATAACCAACAGATGGCTTGGTGTGTCAGGGTCTTTTTACTCTGCAAAAAATTACATCTAGACAAAAGCTTAAATACATACAATGTATCTTATATTCCACATCTGGGCTGAGATTCCTTTTTTTAAAATATATTTTTATTTTACGTTGTTTCAGAAAACAATGCTGGAAAAATGATCTTCCAGTGAAGTAAGACTAAAATCACTAAAATCATTTTTGGTAGAATGAGACCTATTATTAGACCTATGGCCTTCATTAAAAAATTTAACTTTTTTTGCAGTGTAAAAACCAAACTAAAATGTTTTGGATCACGATTTCAGGGCAGGGATGGTCAGTCTAATGGAACACAGACACTGGCATTTACAAAGTCCCAAAACATGATGCTTAAAGGCAAGAGGTGGAAAAATCTTGACATAAATTGATACCTAGATGACTCATGCAAGTCAATGGCGACTTTAATTAGACTAAGTTCAAAAAACCCAAGACAATAAAAGCCACTTCCAGGCATATATACGGCAGAGGACAGTATCTAATACCTGACTGAAATTTACTTGATTCAAAGTTGTTGACATCATTCCCAAATGAACATTACAAATAAAAGTACATAACCGTATTTATAATTTTACCGCGATGGAAACAATGCACACTTTTAAATCAGGTAAATCACATTGTTCCACTGCAGACAATACAACAACAGACAAGATAGCGTTTTGACTGGCATAGGTGAGGGACGACAACAGACTGCGGTGCATTATGGGGGCTGTAGTTTCAGTGCCTTACCTGGTAGATCAGTGATCTCGCCTGATGGGTGAGGTGTAGGTGAGGGAATGAAAGCAAAAGAAAAAAAAAGCAATGAGAAGGAACTTTAAGGACAAGGCAGATTTAAAAAAGCCGCAAAATTAAGAGCAAACTGTTATTATGAACAAAAGCCGTGTACAGAAAAAGGAGGCAAAAGTGTATAGGTGAAACTTAGGTGAATGATGATGATTCAAATGAGGGCTGTCTTGTGTTAAATGCAGCATGGTGAGTTTTTTTCATTCTACACGTCTCTCATGCGGTCCACGTGTATGCAGCCTACCTATCTGGCCCGTGGCGATGATGTTCTGATATTTGGGGTGTTGATTGACTGTGAGGCAGAGGATGTCATCTGTGTGCTCAAGGTAAAAGCTCTGCGTGCCTGTGGAAGAATAGGGATTAATAAAACTGCTATGAAAAACAGCATAATGTGGGTTAATGTAGTTGGAGTCTTTCCTCAGGCATGAAGTCTTCGTGTCTCATTACATAATTATATTCGTTGACCAGTAGAAATGGTTTACTGGAAAGTCAAAGCACTCATAAGGTCATTTTATTAATGTTTATTCCTTCTCTGATTACCAAAATGAATGTTGAATCTTATTCACAAAGGGTTAGCCTTGCAGGTGCCTTCAGGTGGTCCTGATCTTCAAACAACTGAGTAGTAATGAGGTGTACAGGCGGTCCTTGAGTTACAACAGTGATATAACTTATTAGCCTAAGTCACTAACCTATCCTAACACAAGTTAAATCATAATCTATAACAAAAAAACACACAACTAAGTCCCAGGAAAAAGAAAAGGATATAAATGCGCTTTTAACAGAACAAAATGGAGGAGGAAAGTGTACTGGGGATGGCAACTCCCTCGTTTGTATGCCGCGTTACTGCATATTCTGCGTATTCTTCTGCCGCACGCAATCAAACTAGTTATGGATGTGAGCCTCGTAACACTCGAAACGTCTTATGTTCCTGCTTTGTTCGAGTGAAATCCTGCAGCCACACCGGCCCTTTGTATATAAGGCTGCTGAAAAAGCTCTTGTGACAGTGAAGCAAGTCTAATAGACTTCACTGAAGCCTGCATTTCACTGTAAATGCTGAAGGGGTCCGCGTGGTTTATCAAAGCTGTACATCACACTATTCAGACCGCACAGATCTGAGATCTCTTTCCTTGCTGTGAAATCAGCAGTATTGACGTATATGGTTCATTGTGACACAAAAGTATCTGTGTACCAGCAGACAGGCTCTGGATCACGGCTGCAGCTGCTGTATGGAAGATGATATCAGCTCCGTCATTGAGGTAGTGCAGATTGTTACGGCAGTCAAATCCTCGGTATCCAAACACGTGGTCCAGTGCCAGTTCCTAGACACGAGCAGACGAACACAGAAACTGTCATGTTCCAACTGAGAGTTTAGGGTATTATATTGTGTTGGCTCTTTCTCAGCACAGCGGTGATGCTGACATGGTGTGACGTATTGCTGTGTTTGTGTATGACATGTATGTGTGTGTGTGTGGATCACACACAGCAGTGGTGCTGGAATTTTTGAACACCACAGTGTCATCGCTAAGCTGGAAATAGTCCACAAACCAAAAATATCCATCCTGCAGTGTCCTGTGGAAACTGACCACTGATGTAAGCACTAGATGACCAAACTGTGCAGCATCAGACGCAGCATCATCAATAACTTTATACAAGGTAAATGGATACAACTCCAACAGCCTTGCTGTGTGTGATCTTCTCAGTGCAGCACACACACACATACACACGCGCGCGCACACACACACACACACACACATACGCACTAACATGCTACTGCCCATGCTCCCCAAATAATACCTGCTCACTGATGGTCCTGACCATTGATGAACAGGGCAAAGGGGGCTAATAAATGATGCAGAGAAACAGACAAACTACAGTCTTTAACTGGGAACTACAAAATAGTTGTTAAAATGGACGGTGTTTTCTTTCTCAAGAGTAATTTTTGTTTTTCAATTTTTACTCATAGTATACCCTAAAGTGTCAAAACACACGTCTTGGCAATATATATATATATATATATATACTCTTCCGATAATTACAAACCTCCACTAGCTTCTTCTTCTTGGTGACATTATTCTTTAACAGTTTTTCAGGTAATGGAGCTGCCCTGCTTACTGGAGGCCTAGAGAACACAAAGAAAAAGAGGGAACTCAGTGAGCTACAGAGCTGCTGCCTAGTTTAAAGCTGTAACAGATGAGACTGTGTAAATTGGCATCACTTTATTTATGTCCTTATTGGATGTTGAAACATTACCATTATGTGCAATATCATGTGACTAAATGGGAGCTGAATCACATCATGAAGTGCAATACCTCGTGTGCAATGTACTTCATATGCAATACCACTACTTCGGTCAATATGACGTTTTCTTTCTTCAATATTACTACTGATCTCTACTAAGTGCAATAACTTACACCAAACTACCATTTGTGTTTTTCACTCACTTATTTTACTCTTCTATGTCCAGCATTTCTGTGTATAGCATAGTAGTATTTTCATACTGAGTTTTTTTCTTTTAGATTTTCTATTTCAATTTTATATTAAACTGTCTCTGTGTCTCTGTTTGCCTTTGCACTCATTACATAAGCAGTTTCCTCTGGGATCAATAGAGTTTTCTAGCTCTGATTTTTCAGTACCTCTCGTCCGCAAGAATTTCCTTCTGCTGTTGATGGGGCTTAACACCGGTCATCTCTCTGATGCTCACAGCATAGATTTTAGTGGTGTAATCCATGTTCTTTTCTCTGGCCACATCGCTGTCATATCCTGCAACGGCATACATGCACGCGCATGCACACACACACACACACACACACGGTTCAGTCAATCTTACTACTGCAGAATCAATTTCAAGTCATTCCTGCCTCCATTTCACTCACACATATCAGAAAGAAAGACAGCAGGAAAGAGGGAATTTATATGGAGTGCTGAAATCATGGACCAACTACATGGAACAATGGGCTTCAGAATAATATCCGCTGAAATTCACTGGAATCTATAATATATACGGAGAGTATGAAGTAGGCTGTGTTCTAATCTCACAAAACAATGCACTTAAGTAGTAAAAGTTCAGAAAATAGTAGCTATGAGGGTTTTATTTTGAAAAAACATTCACAGCTTGAAAGCACATCTTTTGACCATGTCACTCAGACACATACACACCAGTGCGCACACACACACACCTCCATCTTCCTCAACATCATCGTCGGACTCCTCGCTGTCGACGGCCTTGCTCTCACGTTGGCCAATCCCCTCCCTCGCCCAGATCATCAGGGCCATGTCTGCCCCACCCACAGACAGCAGCATGGCGTCGTCATTGGACCACCGCACGTTGGTAACGTTGGCACTGTGCCCCACGTACTTCTTAAACTTGGCAAACTGGCCCTGCAGGGAGCAGCAACAGCATTCACTGTTCAATGGAACCGTCCCAAATCACTGAGCAGCTTTAGCAGATCTGACAGCCATTCCATGAAAGCATGCAGCACCTGTCTGTCTCATTTCAGGTTTAAAGTGATGATTTGACCAAAAATCTAATTTACCTACTTCTTTCTCTCTGTCTGATGTGCAAAGGCTGCTTTGGAGCTATACAGCTAATATTTAATAATACAGTCTTATACCCTAAGCTGCCTGCGCTCTATAAATAAAATTTATTATTATTATTATTATTATTATTATTATTAAAGTGTCCCCTCATAGTCACAAGTAAACACACCACAGTACAGCAGGCAGTGAGAACAATTGAAATTGTCTCCCTGCATTTAACCCATTCACCAAGTGAAGAAGTGGGCAGCCACCAATGAGGAGTGCCCGGGGAGCAGTGTGTTGCCACTAGCTTTCCTGGGTTTGTATTGCATGATATTTAACAAGTCACGTTTGCCCATGGTTCCTTAAAGAAACAAATGTGTAAATATACACACTACCAGTCAAAAGTCTGCACATTTTTCCACTTGTCCATTTATTTCATAAACTGATTTCTGTTCTTGACTGTCCAGGGTGAACAGTTGTTGCCTGAACATCTATAAATAAAAATATGTAAAATAATCTTTTAAAAGTTTCCTTTAAAAGATGAAAGAATATGTAACAGTTTATGTCTGACATCCTATTACCTCGATTAACGGGGGGGGTATGGGGGGATGTAATTATCGGCGTTAACGCGAAGATTCCATGCGATTAACGGCGTTAAAAAAAATTAATCGATGCCCACCTCTAATAT
>JBBPDH010000036.1:1671138-1690225 GCA_037974565.1 Clupeocharax schoutedeni | reverse complement strand
GCAGTACTTCGGTTAAATAGCTGACTGAGATTTAAGCTGTTTTTCAAGTAAGAAACAGTTGTGGAATTCTTAAGCACGGTTGTACGTCGTTCTAGATAAGAGCGTCAGCTAAATGCCGTAAATGTAAATGTGTCAGTTTTCTTGCACTTTTATTTTACTTTTACTTGGTTGTGAGAGATGAAGAGTTGAGCAATATTAATTTTAGGACTTGGAGCAAAATCCCTTTAGCAATATCACCTATAATTGTGTGATTAACTGAACATTTCTGTCTTATTTTTTGGACTATTTGTGGTAAATCATTTTTATCTCTTACAATGAGCTGTTCTGTAGATTTAACAAGAGCTATTCGTGGCTCTAAGTTTGCAATAACTGTACTGTACTATAACAATAAACAAAAATACAGATTTGCAGCTTGGAGAGAAGGAAGTAGAGGAGACAGAGGGAGAGAGAGACAGAGAAAGAGATAGAGATAAAGACATTAAGGCTGAGGATATCTGACGGTGATACACGTCATCAGTGATAAACCCAGGCTCGTGGGGTGTTTCAGGTCTTTAATCAACATACACCCAACTAGGGGTGATCAGATTTCTGCTGGCTCCACCAATTTCTCCCCTACAGTCCAATGGCAGGTATGTATGGTGAACTGGAGCTACTAAATTGTATCTAGGTGTGTCTGTGTTTGTCCAGGGTATTTCTTTGCCTTGCACCTTACAAATGCTGGGGTAGGCTTTGATATTTTAGATAGAAAATTAATCCTAGTCCTGGGGACACACTGCCCTGCACTTTGGAATGTTGTATCTGCTCCCAACACACCTTATTTTCCCATCAATGAACGCTTACTGAGCTGTTGTGGGCTTGTTAAAGCAGGGAAAGGCAGTGTACCTCCAGTACTAAGGCTGGGTATCATTACACATATAATGTTAAATATAAAATCAGGAAAACACAAAAACATCAGGTTAATTTAACTTCTTAAATTATTTTAAGAAACATTTTCATGTATGCTTTTCGTAGGTGCTACGTTTCAAGAGCACCAGCATATAATGAAAAACCACGTTGTTGTGTTGAGGTAAGAGGAAAAAAAAAAGATGGAAAATATTTACATAGTGTAAACCCTAAATATTCCCACAAATATGCTCCCAAAACACTTTAACTCTTTAAAGAAAATGTAAAGATAAACCTGTATCCGTACCGAACGGTTTACACTGAAAACCAGCAGTACTAGAATGTATACCGATATCACCCCTGTATAGACTGAATTGTAATTCATGCATGTTCTTTGGTATGCGCTGTCGTTTTCACTGGCATAAGCAGTTAAATACAGTAAAAAAATACAGGGCTTTAAGAAGAACAAAAACATAAATCACGAGAACACTTGAGATGCTCCAAGGGGAAAATTCTGGGCAGTAGGATCAAACCTCCCATCCCTGATTAATGTGAGGGATGCGTCAAAGGGCAGAAGCCAATCAGCAGCAAAGAGAAATAAATAGCGTGCTCGGATTGGTTACTTTCAAACATCCCACCTCTGACCATATTTCACCATCCCAAGACGCACTTTCTCTCCACAGTGCCAAAATATTTATAGTTATTTTTTATGGAAATGTAGCTGAATTAAAGTTTATGTGACAAAATTATTAAATGATACTTTTGTCTAATATAACACAAATATACGAATATTTATCTTCATGAAAAAATGCTGTTGGTTGGGCCTCGTCCGCCACGCCCCCTCATCCTCCTGCAGGGTTTATGTTAGGGCGTGGTGCTTAGCAACCCAGCACAAGGACAAGGGGGCATGGCGGAAGAGGCCCAGACATCACAAAAGCAAAAAAAAAATGCAGAGGATTTCTGCCTTTTCCGTGCATGTGCAGGGGGTTCCTCAAAATATTATTGGTTTGGTTCTCAGAAAAAATCCATGTGAAATCGCAACTGATGACCTATATATAAGTGGGCGGTTACTGTACATGCAACCAATGTTAACTTACTTAATGTCCCAGCCTCAGCCTTTCTCATATGGAAAAACCAGAACCTATGAGTCATGAATGCATAAATGAAGTGCTCCTTTGAGCTTAACAGATTTCCTCAGACTCTATTACCCCACCTCCTGCCACACACCCACACTATAATCTGTGCAATAACCTGATGTTACTTTGTTGTGCAATTTCTTATTGGGTTTAAATCATAATCATAATGTGCATTATTATCTGATTATGATTTAGTCTGCCATGTGCAATATCATGCAATTTTATCTCATGTGGTGCTAAAACATCATGTGCATTATCTTACCATCATGTGATATCAACTACTTATCTCTATTACTTGCAAAGCACTCCTGATTTTAGTAATTCACTTGACTGTAAGTTACTATCTATGGTATCTATACCCCAACATTTGTGTAGACAGCAGAGCTTTATTGTTCTGTCTGTACAGCTATAGCACAAGCAATTTCCTCCAGTATCAATACACTTTTCTGATTTAATTCTGATTCTTATGATACTCACATCTGTAACCTGTATGTCTCTGGAAGAATCACTCAGACTCAGGGCAGACACAGCTTAACACTGTGGATATCTGCAGCTGAGGTCAACTCAGAACCAGGCACTGCTGAGGATCCTGCATTATCAGGACGTCACTGTCTCCATATTGTCTCTCAGGATTGTGAGTAATAAAACCTTCTACCAATGTCTGGACTTGCTAGATGGTAGTTATCCGATGTTGCAGCAAAGCTGGGAACTAAGAATGCAGTCAGAAGAACTAGGAAGACACCTAGGAAAAGTATATGAAGGATTCGCTTCAAAAAGCTTAACATTTCAATAAAAAACATTTTTCCTGAGGAATGGTAACAACACATGATCCAAAAACAAAGGCAAAATGTGAAACGGTGCTAATGCACAACACGCAGGTAGCAAGGCTTTAATCTTAGTGAAGAGGTTGCTGGCACTTCATAATGCACAGTAATGGAAACCAATGGAAAGCAACCATTCAAAAGGAAACTAGTTCAAACATATGACTAAAATTACCTGATTCTTTTCAATAGATCTGTTTAAATAGTTTACTGCACTGCATTACATTTCAAAATATTACCTTCCAAACATGTCCATGCGCAGATTGGTGATCTGTGACTCTGGTGTTGGGAGCAGGCCGGCTCCTTGCTAGAGATGTTTTCTAATAATAATGTACGGCCCTCCAAATGTCAGAGACAGTGGTCTGTTCAGCATTTCACCATCAGCTAAAGACAGCAAAGGGCTGGTCGTCTTTTACAATGAGAGTGGCCATAGAGAAGAGAAACGACAGAACCATATTTGTACTAGCAGACATTTTCTCTAAAATAAACAAGATCTGATGAAAATTTAAACTGATATTTGATAATGTATTATCATACATTGGAAAAGCAGAATGCAATGTGGGCCAACTGAACTAAAATGTCTACAATTCATTCAGATCCCTGGCTTTCTAGGAGCTGAAAAATACCTGTACTTTTGGTTCTGTTTTATTCAATAGAATCAGAATCTTTATTGATTTATTGTATTTAAAATGTAGAGTGGGAATCTTACACTTCATTTTTTGCAAAGCTATTCCTATACCATACTGATCTTAGGCACTCTATTTAAAGAATGCATATAACATTCTGGATGGAACCATTTGGGAAATTTAAAGACCCTCCATAATGTAAAGGTTAAATCCCCCTTCCCAAAATCACTGGTCCAAGCCAATAACCACACTGGAACAACAAGCTTGCAATAGAGCAGGCTGGACAGTCACAGTGTTGGATTATGCCATGATATGAGACAAATACAAAAAGCTAACATAATTAGGAGCCCATTCAAACAGTCTGACCTTCAAATAAATTATTTTCAAGTGAATGAGGGTAAAGGTCACCAGGAGTGCAGCCGAAAGGCATCATCTCATCGTTCATGAGCCTGGTTCAGCTCGCACAAAAGAGCTTTCTGTATTAGCAGCCAATTTCCCTCTCTGGTTTCTCTGTCCCATCGTGCAGGGAGATGGGCTGTTGGTCCCTGAGCACCAGTCACAGGAAATGAGTGCAGTCCGGTCATAACAGACACGGCAGCAGGACATCATTACCTCAGCCATGTCGGCATTTCTGCTCAATCACTCCAGCCACACATGCCTATACAATAGCCCAGCTTTAGAAATCTGGGGGGATTGGGAAATCAGATAATCCAGATGATGTCATATAAAATGTTCATTTCTTACACAGTGGTAAGAGCATGCTAATAGGTGCCTCTGTCCTCAAAATAACCACAAGGCAGCAATAAAAAAAATCACAGTAGAGGTGTGGCAGGCGCGTACTCACAGGTCATCATTTCCTTAACCAGAACAGGAGAAGGGGATTCCCTTTATTTCATCGAGGTGGTTTGACCTCTGGCCACACACTGCTCTGATTCAGATGCTACAATTGCAAACGTTGCAAAACTATTTAGATCGCCTTAGATAAAAGGCTCTTGAACTGTATACATGGATACGATCATTCAATAAACATAGAACACAAAGCTGACATTTTGTGAATACTAAAGACCATTTTCATTCAGCAAATTGTGCTGTTAAACATCATCTGGTAGGATACAGGGACCAACAGGCATTTAGTAGAACATACATCAGTGCTTAAGTAGTCTACGTCTGTTCTTCCTACCTGTAAAGCTATACTAAATTCAACAAGTATTTTTTTACCAAGTTACTACTAGTTAAGTTACACACCAAAAACCTGCTGAAAATCAAGAACCGTTAACATTTATTCTCTGAGCTTTAGTCAGAGCTTCTGAAGTGGCTTGTGCTCACCGGCCTGATTTCCAGTAGAAGAAACCGTGCAGTCGAATGAGATTAGTGGATATGCAGAATGCTGTAATCTGATTGACCCTGTGGACCAATGCGCTCAGGGAGATGGAGCTGCGCATGGGCTGATGCCTGTAATGACCATGACACAACTCCTATCCCGTCATAAGTTTCTGAATCTAATGAAGCTAATGATGAATGCATGTCCTGAGATGATGAACTGATATCTGACAACGAATGGGAAAACACAGACCTGTACACCCAACAGCAGTGACTTCAGAAAACAAAGAGGGCAAATCTGAAAGTACATTTTTAAAATATGTAAATGGTGATGGGTGAGATATGCAGGTCAAAAGACTGCACCTGACTAAAATCAAGCATAAAATTGCATCCATATTTGTACTAGCAGACATTTTTTCCAAAATAAACAAGATCTGATGAATATTTAAACTGATATTTGATAATGTATTTATTGTACATTGGAAAAGCAGAATATTTAGGAAATGTGGGCTACATTTCATTCCGATCCTAGGCTTTCCAGGAACTGACCCCCCCTCACAGGAAGTGAAGTCCCTGTGATGCGCTGGGCGGTTTTCACCACCTGCTGCAGAGCCTTACGCTCAGCAACAGTGCAGCTCCCATACCACATTGTAACACAGCTGGTTAGAATGCTCTCTATTGCAGAGTGGTAGAATTTCAGCGGTAGAGGACAGCTGGTTCTTCTTTAATGTCCTCAAGGAGAAGAGGCGTTGGTGATAAAACCAAAGAAGATAAAACCAAAGAAGAAATAGTTGAATTACTGTTATTATACATGTCAGTTTCGATTTTTATCACTCTTTTTGTATTTTGTTTTTGGGGGGTTTGAAGAGCATTCTCTGCAATGATGAAGCTCTGTACATTAACTTTTGGGATGCGAGTTTGTGTGGAGTAATGGAGTGTGGTCAGTACTTGACATTTCTAACGCTTATGTGGTTGACTCCTGTTGAATCATCACAGCAACATTCCATTCTCCCAGGTGAGGAGGTTTCTTCAGCAGTAAAGAAGTGATGCTTGAAGAAACTACGAGAGCAGATGTCTATACGCTTTAATTACTGTGGAAATATGAATAATGTAGTATATGGGAAAGAAGGTGACAGTTGTTTATTTGTAGTTATTTGTTTATTTGTTAAGAGTAGTAATAGCAGTAGTTCCACAGAACTGTGAATAAAGTGTGGCAATGCCTCTGTGAAACTGTGACTAAAGTTTTTTTTTTATTACACGTAAAAGTGAGTCAGCTTCTAGTTCTCTCCCTTACGTGAGTTTGGTGAAATGCAATTTTAGTCACGTGACTCTGAGGGCCAGACCGCTCATTAGAAAGCTTCAATTCTGCAGAGACCTATCATGACGCATGAAGGACTCGAGGAAAAAACGAGCGACCCGCTGTATAAAACAGAGGACGACCAAAGAGGACAAGATAACACGAGAGAGAGAAATAAACACATTTTATATTGAGGGAGGGGACAGCTGCGCTTCAGCACCCTGGACAGCACCCGCAGCTTCTGGTACCACCAACAATGTGAGTAGCAAACGATTATCTTTCCATTTTCTTAATTGAAGAACCAATCACTCTTTTTGCCAAACGATTTGTGCATAGCTGCCGTACCACGTTTCATACAAAAATACAAAGGTTCTTCAGAGGTTCCTGGCTTGAACCTATGGCTCCTGGATATGACACTTCACATAGGAAAGTGCGTTTTTATTAAACTCTGTCCTTTCATCTTTTACAAACGCTTGTTGTTTATTTAATTTGTTTTTCAACAACAATAGTAGCCATTCGTTGTTCCGAAGATCAGCCTTTCTGTAGAGTGTGGTTCCAACCACAATCTGCCACACCTTTTCCAGCTAATTAACGTCTTCAGATCTCCTTCGTCAGCTCCATCAGTGACAGATAATGAGCGACCGCACGTTGGATCCAAACTGGAACTAAACTCTGCAGGAAAGTAGATCTCCAGGAGGACACTTGATGTTCTAAAGCATCTCGGGGGGGAAAAGCTTTTTAGGCACGAGATTAAATGCCTGAACTGTATGAGTCCACCAAACGTACGAGTCCACCAAACGTACACTAGTGAAGATCTCATGATCTCACTTTCCTTCTTAGATATGAAGAAAGCCATGGCATCATTGAACAGTTCTCAGTTTCTCTTCGTGCTTATCTGCTGCGTGCTCTGCTGCAGGTCTACAGCTCTTCCAGCAATCGCCACGTACTCCACCATGAGGTGAGAACTTCAACACACCAGTTTCTGAACATTTTATACTTCAGCACACCAGATTCTGGCTGAGCCGCAGGTTTCCTCTCTCCAACCGCAGGTCCGGGGCACTGGGTGCTGACGGAGACGCGGGCTGGTCGAGCGATCCGTCCCAGGACGCGGAGATGTATAAATTACTGTACGAAATCACGAACACGGTTGAAAGGTATAAGGCAAACAACGATCGTAATAATAAAACGCTAAAATTACAGAGACGACCTTAAACATCTTAACTCTGAGTCGGGCCAGTGCAGCCCCGCCCGCGCCTCACTTTCAACATGCCGTAAATGCCGTAAATGTAAATGTAAACATATCTTCCAGACCCACCTTTACCATTCTGTCTTCCAGACCCGCCAGACACGCAGACGGACTTTTCACCAGTGGATACAGCAAACTGCTCGGACAGCTGTCTGCCAAAGAGTACCTAGAGTCTCTACTGGCCAAGAGAGTCAGGTAAAGTTATTCTTCATAACTTCTACTTACAGCTCTGCTCTGATGAGTAAACCGTAAAAAAACAGTATTTATTTACTTATTTATTTAGTACTACATTGGATTTTTTTTGTTGTTGATTATGGATTCGCCACTATGTACAAAAATGACTGTGGTTGTCAGTTATTTGTTTACTGTCATTTCCCTGTTTACTCGTCAGTGGAACAGACCTACTAACAGAAATGGCTGTATTCTTAATCAAATAGTTACTATTTACAGAAATACATAAAGAATTTGGTATTTTATTGGAAGTTGTCTAAAAACTATTACATAAATGTCAATATCTGTGGAAAAAGTAAACAGAGTGATATGTATTACATTTGCAGCTGTCTGTTAACTGCTATGTAATTTAATAATGGACTATATTATAGAGTCAGACATGTCTGGTTCATTTCACATGTGTATGATTATAGAACAGGTACTGTTTTCAGAAATATCTTTTTAGCTGGTATATTAAAACTATATAACATGACAACATATTGTGTGTGCATGTAAATATAACAACTAGAATACACTGTGTAGACTAAACTAATAAACAGTGGGTAAATAAAGCCCTCTCCTCAATTCCTGTTGCTCTGCAGTGATGAACTAAGTGCAGAGCAGCTGAGGATGAAACGCCATTCAGATGCAGTTTTCACCGACAACTACAGCCGCTACCGCAAACAGATGGCGGCCAAGAAATACCTCAACTCAGTTTTAGCAGGAAAAAGGAGGTAGGAAGTTTCCTCAGTAATCCACGCATGCAGTCTTTGCCTGTGCTTGTATGCATCTGTCTTATAAGTCTTGCATGCCAATTTTGAGGAGTTATTTTTCTTAACAGTTATGGACAAAATCATTTAGAGTGGTTGGATGCAAAATTCTCCATTATGGAGAAATATACCTAGTCAGTTTTGTTCATAGAGATGGAGAATGCCACAACAAATTAATAGCTGTAAAAGCTCACTCACGGAATATTGTGGCATGAAATAATTATGAATACATTGCCTGATATCTGAGACATTTAATGTGGCTTTGAGTTAATATTAATAACATATAGTAAAGTGGTACATGTAGGTCATTTTAAGGAAAAATAATCCCAAAAGAAAACCTTCTGAGTCACTAGTTATATCTACAAATCACCAAAGTCCTCCGAATGATTTTTTTACTGAATTTAATGGGTGAATCAAATATCTAGTACATTAGCCTTATAGCTCCATGGAAAAAGTAAAAACTAAAAAACGTGACATGCCAAACATGTCTCAGCTAATTTGGGGTGTCTAAATGTGATTTTCTGGCTGGATCACAACTTTATTTTATATCTTTTGCTTTCTAACCTGCTCCTTGTGTGCTACTGCAGCCCAGAGGATGCTCTAGCCATGCCTGCCCAGTCCAAAAGCACTGAAAACTCCTTACAGCAAAGCTATGAGGACTCTGTCGACCAACTCCTCCAGCAGCTTCCACTAGTATGACCTCTTTCCTCCAGAGTTAGTCCCTTCATACTACTTTCTCTTCTATTTTTCTAAGCATGTCGTTCTGGAGATTCATTTTTGCAGTTAACATAGGGAGAGGTTAAGTCTGACTTAATCTACTTCTTCTTTTAATTCGCTTACACTCACTCACCTACACCCACCCACCCACATGCTCCCCCACCAGAACATGTGTGGTTTGGAGGATTCAGGGTATAAATACTTTTAAGCATCTCTGCATAAATAAAATGACATCAAATCGTATCTGCTGCTTTCCTTCCAGCACCTCTAGATGACAGCGGCTGCACCGTTTCAAGCTTTCAAGACCTTCTCCATCTGAGACTATTTATTATTCATTTATTCTGGGATCTTCAGCCAATTACCATACAACATACACTATTTAAACATATTACCTTACAACTCCGAAATAAATGAATGTTCGAGTTATAAAAACAGTGTTATTTAAATGTCTTTTTGGTTGTGTGTCAAAGCTAAATGTTTTTTATTTGTTGATAAAAGAGCTATATTTTGACTGACTGCTGACATTGATACATGTCATTTAAACAATAAAAACAAATGTAAAAAATGATTGTTTGAGTTATTAGAGGCAAACGAGGCTAGAGGCTAAAGACAAACAAGCAGCATACAATTTGAAAATTGGTTCTATGAGAAACCTTTAACAGAGATGCATTACATCCTGTGAAGGACCTTTGCATTCCACAGAGCATGGTCACAAATTATATTATATTTAACTTAATGAAATTACAAATTAACATTAAACGCAAAAAAGATTAAGCTATTCTGCAGCAACAATTAATGTTATAAATGTTTTATAGTAGTACAGCTGATGTAAATACACTTCAGTTTTAATGTAATTGTATAAGTGTATCTTGATGTAACAATTGTCTCGATGTATACTGTCATATAAGCACACAAGCATATTAGATTGGGGGTAATTACATTTCCATGTACAACATATTTCTGATTGTAGAATAGGAGATGTGATTACCTACATTAAAGTAAATAGTTACGCCTGAACATACCACAGCACAACACACAGTGTGAACAATGTGAAATTCTTTCTTTGCATTTAACCCATTCATCAAGTAAAGCAGTGGGCTGCCACCAACGAGGGGTGGCTTGGGAGCAGTGTATGGGGATGGTACCTTGTTTAAGTGCCACTAGCAGCCCTGGGATTCAAACACTCGACCTATTTAAAAGAAAGATATATTGAATTAATATGGATTAAGACCAGTGTCACATCTGGTCCATGTCCGTTCAGGAAGGAGGCGCAGATTTCCGTGACTTGGTTTTCATTTAAGTACAAAACAAAGAAGGCATGAGGGCCAAAGCTCAAAAAAGGGTGGAACATGAACAAAACAGAGCTGAGGATGAGGTGTATATAAACCAAAAACCCATGAAAAGACAAATTATAATCATTCCTTAATCCCTAGCCACTGAAAACACTTACACCTAAATCTTACCAGGGAAGAGACCACACGCAGTATCAAAAGTCCACACAAGTCCTGTCCGATGGCGGCCTCCAGCGGCCTCTAGCGGCCGCCGGCTGGGGACAACTAGACTGTAATTCCACTGTACCTGTATGACAACTTTACAGGAACTGTCTTTTAAAGAGTAACTTGTACGTGTAAGTTAACGATTATTAGTTTTGTAACATGCCAAACTGACGAAATCATCTAAATTTATACTGTAATTTGCACAATGACTACACAGAAATAAAGGGCTGTTTAGGTTACCATGCCATAACATATAATGCAGCTAGCTAAATAAAAGTTAGCATGGCCTGAGCAGATGCAGTGTGTGTACTCTCCAAATGTGTATAGTTAAAGTGGCCCCTTATACTTTAAAGGTAATTAAAGCTCCTCCTTATAGTCACACGTGAACACCAGTGTGAACAGTGTGAAATTCTCTGCATTTAACCTATTCAGCAAGTGCAGCAGTGGGCGGCCACCAATGAAGGGAGTAGTGTGTGGGGGTGGTCTCTTGCTCAAGGGTACTTCAGCTGTGCCACTAGCAGTGTTGGAATTTGAACCCACAAGATTCTGATTGCAGGTCCAACACCCTAACTACTAGGACATCACCTGCTAAGAGTAAAGGCCTTTTCTTTGTTTTACTTTATCTTAACTGTGTGTTGCTGAAGCTGGTTAGGAGTGAGTGGTGCCCACGAGCTTAAAGATATGTCGTGTGTGTCACTCCTTCCTGTAAGTGCGGTTCTGGTTCTCTGGGTGTGGCGCATCGACATTTCAGTTCGTTTTTTCAGTTCAACCTGAGAGCCTGAGAAGCAGAAAGTGAAAACCCATCACATGGGTGGTCAAATATTCTCACGGTGCAAAGAATTGTGCTATTTGACTGACAGCTATAAGGAGTAACAGTAAAGTAAATTATCAGAAATTAACAAACCAAGATAGCATAAATTATTTTTACATGAACTGGGTCACGGTGTGTGTCAGGCTTCCATTATTAGTCAATATAATACCCTTTGTGTCTCATCGTATTGCCTTTATTAACCGATCATCTGATTTAAGAGTGTACAAGCTTTGCGCAAGCATTGCTGGTCTGTTACCAGCAGAGGGCGCCCTCTATTGACAAGCATCTGGAAGTTTCTCTTTAAAATTGCCAATGTATTTTATTTTCTGGCCCACAAATCACCATCAGCAAGATACAATCCTGCTGTCGGCCCTAATTTTAAAGGTCATCAAATACAGTAGGCATGCTGTTATAGTGCATATACAACTATTTGTTACTGTAGGTAACTTGTGTAGTTCAGACATGTTTGAATGTTCAATACTATGCAATTCTATACAAATATAAACAATTTCACTAATGTATTGTATAGAGATGGGCAAATTTTGTATTGTGCGGTTATAGAGACAGTTAGTGTGGTTATGTAATTTATACATTTTAGATGATAGAGATGTGGAATTTATGAGTTAAGAGCTTATAGATATGTATCAGTTATGTATTAAGTAAGTTATACGTTATAAATACATAATTTGCATTGTATAGTTATAAATGTTTTATGCACATATTGTGAGGTAATAGGTCATCACAAAATTTTATGAGCTTGTGGCATGTACTGTGGTGTGCCGTTATGCATAGTAATGTTGTCAATATTGAAAGGGTCATTCCTCTACAATCCTCTATCATCTAAACTAAAAGGCAAACATATGTAAAGGTTGTCATTTAACAACATTAAGAAAATGCACAATAATTTCAGTAATTCAGTAAATAATAAAACTGCCTGTTGTTGCAGCTTTCTATGTTCATGTGATCTGGGAAGTGAAAGTCATGTATAGAAACTGCCAATATTTTTCAAACTGAAAATATCCAGGAAAATATTGTCCCCTGTATGTCCATTTTTGTAATTTTCTGATTTTTCTGACATAATTAAAAAGAACCTGCCACCATTTATGTTGCATTAAATTGTATAATTAAAACAAAAAGGATCAGTCTAAATTCACCACAATGGCTAGGAATGAATAATTGCTGCATTTACCTCCATGGAAGTTAAATGTTTTTCTTCTATTTTAAAATTATCATTTATTCTGACAGGGACAATTTGTCTTTTTCCATGATGTGAGCCCATTAAGTTTGGTCTCTTTCTGGTGGTGGTGTGAAAACAATCGCTTCTAATATACTAATAAGACACGATAATAACTAAACATTATTTCCTGTATGATAGAGAGTGGAGAACGACCTTAGAGTGCTACGTCCCAATACTTTTGTTCATTGAGAGGCACTGTGAATTAAATCTACCTAGAGTGGACAAATGTTTTGGGACGCAGAGCCAATATAGTGCCAGGGAGTGAGAAATGACACTCGCACACATGCACACACGCACAATAACGGGTCTACGGGAAGTGAATCAACTTTACTTGCCACCATTGCCTAAAAGTATCTAGGGTGATTCGGGCAGACTTCTGTGATCTGGAACCTGCACCAGTGTTGTGAAGGACTTTGGAGCTCATTCTGGGTTTAATTTCATTAAAGCTTGTTTTTTTTCTGAAGTCTATCCTGCAGTTGCTTCCTCCGTACAAAACATGAAATTGAGTTCATTTCATTTTCATTAATAGTTGTTGTGAACTGGGACAAAAGGAGGAAAGGCACAGTAGTCATGTCCCTGCTACCCCACAGGAGACTCTCCTGACAGTCAACTAAATGTCTATTTAAAACAAAAGTAAAACACCCTGGTTCCTTCTTGCATATGCAGGACAGGAGGAACCCGCCTGTAACCATCATGGACAGATAGTACTGATATCATAGGCCTTACTGATGAACATGTTTATCTATGCAGACTCAGCTCAGAGTAACTGATAGGGTGGCAGGAAGGAATACGAAAGCCACGCAGGTAATCTAATACTCTTAACAGCACAAGCCGACTGGTGCACCAATGTCTAAATTAGTGTGGTCTAAAAGTACAATCCAAGAGCCTCCTGTTCCACTCCTTATCTGAGGGAAACGTTCCAATAGAGACAGAAATGGTTGTGTTCTTTTGACATGTATTAAAGGGCCTATATATACTACAGAGTCTAGGCTGCAGATCGTCGTGTTTTTGTTATCCTAAGGTAAAAAATTTACAAACCTTTTCACACATTCACCCATTCAGCCTAAAGGGGTTCAGCTCTCTTCTTCATACTGATGTTATAAGAAGTGTTTTAGCTCAGATTTTGCATAATATGGAATAGCCAATCAGAGTCCAAAGACATATATCCTTCTTAAAGGCCTGATAAAAACAGCCTGATTAATTCTACGAGATAAAAATAGGTTGTAAAAAGGTTATGTAAAAATGAATTATGACTGCATTTGACACATAAACAGACTCACATGATGGACTTGGATTTGGGCCCTTTAAGACTAGTCTTGGCCAGCATTGACTGAACTGATATTATGTACATTATGCGTAATAACATGCTCCTACCCACCATAGAAAAAAAATAAAACTAACATATTGTTGCACATTATATATTTTGTGTTAAATAAGTAGTTACTATGCCCTAAAATTTGCATTAAATGTCATATTTCAGTAAATTCCCTTTAAAGGTAACATAAACAAAACATTTTTGCATAGGACTACATATTTTTATACAAGAGTTCAAAATATTAATAGAAAACAGCACTACTTTTTACCATTTTCCTTCTTTTTATATGTGATTTTGATTGAACAAGCATGTTTCTACTGATTCTATCTTTTAATTTGATCCAATCTTAAGTTTGAGAATCCATAATAGTTTAACTAAAAGTTGCCAAGCAGGATCAGACAACACTTCAAGCATTAGTCCTTCATGTTTAATGTCCTGAGAGACCTGAGGCAGTTAAATATCTTTTCTACCACTCCCTTTGAGCAGGAATTGATAAGTCCCCCAATGGTCTTTGAACTTCTGCTGTTGAGCCACCTCTCTGGACAAAGTTTGAATACACAGTCACACACGTTTCAACAGCAGGTATGTTTTTAACCCTTTCTTCTAATGTTTATTTGCTTATTTATCAGTAGACTGTTTAGGTAAGTGACATGTCAGGTCATGATCGTGTTTAGTTAAGAAGAACTGTAAAGGAAACAGCTGAGGTGTTACGCGTTAACACGGGCCCCGCTGAGAGAACGTGACGGTAGCATTGGTTACACTCGCAACATTCTCAGAGACTGGGGTAAAATTATATGGGCTTGGGTAAACCTCAAAGAGAACAGAGGACAACATTTAGGAATACAATTGGAATTAAATGAATGAGCAAAAGAGTTTCTTCAACAGGTTTTTCAGCTCATTAGTCCATGGAACAGTTGCTCTGATAGGCACACTAATCTATATCAGTCCTGTTAATAATTTCCCACTCTGCCAATAAAAACAAATCAGATCGCAATGAAATTAATCCGTCCCATTAGGAACACTCATCTTAAAACTGAATGCAAAACTGCTTGAGATGGGCTTCAAGCTAAATGTGTGTTACATACACAGGGTTCTCTATAGCAAGGGTCTGCTTTCCATCCCAAGGCCCCTCTGCGTGTAACTGGGAAGTCTAACAGCCTACAGGGAAACAAAAAATGTGCTGAAAATCTTTGCTTTCATTGTGCTGATACTAAAATCACGAGAAGCTAAACGGAAAATTGAAAAATACAGTCAATTTACAGAATAAAAAAATGCTAGCTTTCATTGCACACTTGGATTTTAGTGTCATGGTTGCATACTCATTCGGAGTTGCAGCCCATTGTATTTTTGTTGAAAGTACATCAGTGGCGACAGGGTGTATGGTGCTGTGATGTCTCTTTTTAATTTTTAGTGTAGGCCTATAAGCACTAAATGTGGGTTTGTGGGAGCTACACTCCACACACTGGGCTTTAGTATTAGTGTCATAACAGTCACACACCTCTACACACGCCCAAATAAATACATATTTCAATTTCTTTGAAATTTTTTCCATTTTTGGTAGCTACCTGTCTGCCTCTCCAGCCTGTGGAGTTAACTCAAACTGATGATGTTTAATTAGCCTATTAAATGCAATTATTTGTGTGATTTAAAATGTTTTCCCTTTATTTTATTACTCAATTACATTTATTTTATAAGTGCTTTTACAGCCCCACTATACCTCCTGACTATAGGCCCACGGACCACTTTATGCTCCACTTGTGGTCTAGCTGTTGAGAAACCCTGCTCTAAAATGCTTAAAAAGGTTCTACTCAGTAGCACGCAGTGGCCTACAAGAAAATTTAATTAGTCTGACGAATTTTTATGACTGCCTAATGTTTGGCAGCTTTTCAACCACTAGATGTCAAACTGAGAGGCTCAGCATGTTTAGCTACAGGTGTGTTTAGTCTCCAACTGATGGCGTATGTTGTTTGGCTTCAAAGTTTCATTTGATAAGACCCCTGATCAGACAACACCGAGTGGGAGCTTCTTTTTTCAGGTCCTGTGTCTGTCTGGTCTAGCACTAAGCACTCCTAGCTTCAGTTGCTGAACTGGCTTTTTTGGTGTGACAGACAGTAATATTATTTGATGTCCTAGTCTTGGTGTCTTCTGGCAGACACTGTATTTAATTTTGTATGCAAAATGGAAAAGTTTAAAAAGTCATTTCATGCATTTACTTTCACAGAAATTACAAACATAATATTGTTTTTGGCAATAATTATCAGAAAAAATATTTCCACCAACAACATGTCTGACATCTGTGTAACATATTGGAAATACAAACTGGAATACAAAATATAAAATGTGTCACATGTGTCTTTTTTTGTATGTATATATGCAACATATGACCATAAAGCCATATTCCCTTCAAATGTGCAGAAGAGTGATCTCTCTAAAGTCTAAAATCTATACTAATCCTTTGATCAGGGCTACCTTAAGTTTAGAAGTTTTTCATGAGTTTTATTAAAGAACCATATACAAACAAAAAGAACCCTTAAACCAGACAAACAAACATTTAAGCATTCATATCGTTCTTTCGAGATTCAACATCCTATAGCATTTACCAAAGAACCCTTGAGGGAGAACTTTTTTTTGGCTGTACTGAACTAAAGAAGAACATCAGGAGATGTTGTCAGACAGCATACCGTGACTTCACAGACTGACCAAGCTTTTTATGACAGAAAGAGCATGTACAGACACGCAGGAAGATGCAAAGACAGCGGGGTTTTGAAAATATTACACAATAAAGAAACTGCCGAGCCAGCTGGCTCGACTTCTGCCAGAGAGCAGAATGTGCAGCCTCAGACAGAACGCACGAGTCTAAAAACGCACGAGCCTAAAAAAACACGGTGTGGGCTGGTGGTCAAAACATATGACAGCAGCGAAAACAGAAATGGAACTGAGCACAAATCAAACTTCGTAGCTGCTTAACGCATAAAGGTAAGGCTGGTCGATTCTGTTTTTAATTCTGTACAGATCAGGCAGTGGATCGGGTTTCCTGCACAAAGAAAAGGGTGTTCTCAGGGTTTCTCCTCAAGAAGGCCATCAGAACAGAGAGTGCGTGGTAAAAGTAGTACCCGGTTGTAAACAGTGTAGTTGTTGTGCTGCCTCGCGTCTGAGGAATCTCATTTGAAAGTGTTGTGATATTTGCACTTACAACGAACGTAATTAGGCTTGAATAAAACAATCAAAACATTTTAATTACTGAATATGTTTTCTAGGTTCAGTAAAACTTTAAGAATAATGTATATTTACTGTAAAGTAAACCAGATCCGTAAATTAGTTAAGCCCAGGTTGAGTGGTGATACATAAAGGGAAGTTAGGGAACTGAATTTGGTCCTAAACTTAATTTTATCGTTTTATAGCACGAGAAAGAAAAACTAAAAAGGATGTTACCCCACATCTGGGACAAACAGCCCACTTCCTAGTGTAAGGGACGTCCCATGAAAACTCCATGAAAAAGCCAAGATGAAATTCTTTTCTGTATTTAACCCATTCACCAAGGGAAGCAACGGGCAGCCAGGAACTCCCAGGGAGCAGTGTGTGTTTGTCAAAAGTCAAAGGACTTTAATGAAATGAAAAAATAAAAATAAGGTTTTTGTAGATGTGAAGCTTAGCAATGCCAAAAAAAGAGCTCCAGGCAGGCACTTGAACACCTTAAGTCCCATCGCCTTCTATGCATGCCTTACTAAGTGACTAAGCTGTTAGAAAAGTGACTCCTTTTTTGTGTGGTCTGGAAATGGTTTGGCTGACAGATGTAAGAAAACACTGAGGAATTTACTGGCACTAGGTTAAAAACAAAAGGGTGAGCAATTAGTCTCTTGTCGCCTTATCTAAGGAATTCACTTAAACCTCTGAACTGCATTTACCTTAAAGAAATGGGGCTGAGGGACAAATCCTGTTACACTTCTTCCCAGAATGATAGAGATAAAGTCACTGAGCTACACTGACTTTCTGACCACCAAGGCTGTCTGAGCTGAGCCATGGGCCTAAAGCTAATAGCTTAATGAGGAATGTGTAGCTTATGTGAGAGGGGCTATAAGTAAATGATTTTTGACACCACATGTTCAGATCGTTTCTTGAAGCATTTAATGCAATGTTTGATTTTCTTATATTTCTAACCTTCAAATTAAAGCCTAAGGTGTAGTTTGTTAATAAAATATTTATTAAATTTGACTAGAGCAGACGCCTTGACATGCCTTAGAAGAACCAGTTTTGCTTTTCGGATGGAAAGTACTTTACAGAACCGCTTTAAAAGTGTGAAGAACCTTTTTAAAGCTGAATTTAAAGGTTGTAAGAAAAAAAACTTGAATTAGTTAAATCTTTAAATAATTAAGACAGAACCTTTAAAATGTCTTTAAAATGTTCTTTGGCCTTATGAAAATATCGGAAACTTTTTTTAAACTTACTTATATGTCCTATGAAAACAGACCTACCGTTGTTACAACTTTGGTTTATGTACACAAGCTGATCTTCAGTGAAGACTATGATGAGTTTACTGTAGTTTTACTCTTTTTTATTAACCTGAGATGACCATTCACCCTTTATCTGCAATTGATACCTTGCTTTGGCCATTACTAGCCTTTTGGCCTTGCAATTCACAATAATAGTCTTGATTAGCTTTAATCACAAAGGTCCAGGGTGAAAGAGAGAGAGAAATAGAGACGTTCCCATCAACCACAATGCCTTCTTCAGATGTTCCTGAACAATGGGCAGGAGACACCCTCAAGGAGGGTGTCTGGGCAGACTTCCTCCAGAGCTGTGCTCTCTGTCTTAGCACCGAATAAACATGGAAAAGAATCAGGTCATCTCTGTGAGTGACAGCTTCTGCAGGATGTAGGTTTAATTCTTATCACTCTCTGTGGGTGCTGCACGCCTTGCCCTTTCTTAAGGTAACAAACACTGTGCCTGGATATTTCCAGTTGTTTTTTTACCTGCCTTTCCTAATCTCAGGTCTAAAGTCCTCAGAATCCTGGTATTTAATTTGCTCTTTGTGTGTGGTCAGATGCAAAGTGGTGTCTTTGGTGATCTTCACATATTATAATACAACTGTGCACAAATTTCTTATACAAGTAAATAGGTATTGTGCGCTGTTTTGTTTTCATTCATTCATAACCTTTATTTTACCAAGCAAGGAATTAAGAACAGTTTCTTATTTACAATGCCA
>JBBPDH010000036.1:1659596-1670062 GCA_037974565.1 Clupeocharax schoutedeni | reverse complement strand
GGTCAGCTGTCAAAAAGGCACTTGACGTAATGCATTTTTCAACTTGAAACGAAGATTTTTTCAACTTGAAAAGACGCTCTGAGCTGCAGAAAAAGGCGGTGGCTTTTTTTTTAAAAAGCACTCGGGACTTTTTTTTTTTTTTTTAAGCGGTTCACTCCATAGGGTTATGATGTAAAACAGCCGCTGGCAGTTTAAAAGAAAAAAAAAAAAACAGAAAAAAACCCCCGTTTTTATCCGATTAATCGAAAAATTATTAATCGCCCAACCAATCGATAACCAAAATAATCGTTAGTTGCAGCCCTAATATATATATATATATAGACGGATGGATGGACAGAATCACAGCTAGATAGATAGATATATAGATAGATAGATAGATAGATAGATAGATAGATAAATAGATAGATAGCATAACAACAATAATTGTACCATATCAAAATAATTATGCAAAATTAAAACATTTTACAGGTATAAATCCTTCCTTTGAAAACCATAAGAGAGCTGAAGTAGCAGGAAAGTGCCATTTGAGTGTGTTTCCTATAGACAGTATTTCTACTTTCCAAATTCGGACCTTGCCTTCATTATATGATTCTATAACACTAGGAGGGAGAGAATTCGGGAGAAGTTGGGCTGAAGATCTGTGTGGTTTTTGGGAACAGGGAGGAGTTGCGGAGGTGGTGTGGGGCTTAAACTTCATAGGAAGTACGAATTAGAGGTGAAAATGTACAGGATGTTAGACTGGATGTTTTTGCACGATACTGTACGTGATACTAAACATGTCGGCGGGCTTATTTACTGTTTTTTAGTAAATAAGCTAAAAACATTAAAGTTTTTGAGGTTAAATTGGTTAAATTAGTAATGACATATTTTCATTGTCAGAGCAAACCCTTTCCTGGACCTCTGGAAGATAAAGATTAAAAAAGAGAAGGAAAAAAGTGCATATAGTGTAGAGAACTGGGGCAAAATCCAAACAAAATGGAGTTACAAGGTTTTAATCTGACAGTTATAATCATTTTCTTTTATGGGTTCAGTGGAAAAATGAGGGGAAATGACAGCCTCTCAGTTGCCACAGCAATAATAAAGGATATAATTACCACTAAATACATAAATTGTATGAATGTAATTGCGAAGAGGACTATTTAAAGTTACCACAATCTGGAGTAGCCAGCCAATCACATTTGAATGACCAGAGACAGAATGCCAGATTGCCTGTATGAGTTCTAACTTGATTTTGGCCCTTAATGAGAGTCCTAAACCTAAATAATGATTATGAAAAGAATTCAGTTAAAAATAATTCCTAGTGATGATTGATTTCTAGTGACGACTGATTTCAGTTGATTTCTAGTGACGACTGATTTCAATTGATTTCTAGTGACGACTGATTTCAATTGATTTTTGGTGCCAGTTGATTTTCTAGAGCTGGACAATTTCGTGTATTTGATCAATTCTTCCACTCACGCTACTCACTAATCTAGGGTCTTAACTTTAGCAAAAAGAAATGGAAAATCTAGTTGAACCTTTGACCTTAATGATTCATTCACATATCAAATCCGCTCAGTAAGAACATGCATCTAAAAGAATAACCATTTCCTCTTTTTTATTGTAAGACAGGAAATGGCCACCAAGAGCGGATTGATCTTGAAAGCAGATCAAAGTTACTTGTAAAAGAGCACTTTTATTTAAAATAAGTCAGTGGTGTTTAGGGAGCCACTTTTGGAAGTTTCCAGTGGATTATTCTTTATAAAAAATTAGATGTGAGTGTAAAGAACTTGATTTAAAGTGTAAGGAACCTCCACTTCTCCAAAACTCTTTAGGTAAAACTATTTTCTACATTCTAGAAGTAGTCATGCTGTATTTTTTCATCACAACTGTCAAAAATAAAAGTCTGGAGGAAAATAGTATATTCTCCTTTTAGAGGGTTCAGCTGTTGTTTTAAATACAGATGTGTCTCTGAATGGCTTACTAGATCAAATCAGGGTAAACAGGGCAACCACGAAAGACCATCGGGTATTATGTAGAAGAGATAAGCTTGTCTTTACATGAAGGTTTGGGGTGATCTAATTCAGCCTTTAGCTTTCAAACACAAATATAAACACACTCACCTAAAGACTTCTCTGAATTGGACTGTTTTGGACTGAATTGGACTGTTATTCACACTGAAAGGACTCTATGCTACTGGAGTCATGGTTGTGTTGTTTTTCACAAAGAGCATTGAGGAAACCCCACAATAAGAACATGATGTTTCATGTTTAAAGGAAAAGTTAAGGCTATAACGCTAACGTTGCTAACGACAAATTGAAGTCATTAGTCACTGAATAGCATTACTGAAATATTATAACTTGGTGACAACCAGTTTTCATTCACTGTTATCAACATTAGCAATAGCAACATCTGCAACCCAAGCTTTATTTGGCTTCAGCTCCATTTTAGCTACTTTTTTTTGAGTTCTTGGTTAATCTTTGGGTTTAATTTTACTTAGTTCTGATGCTTTGGCTATTGGACTGCTTTGCTATATGTACACAGCTCTGACTTTTGAGCTTCAACATTGTTTTTGAGGAAACCCATATTTTTCTCAAAGGAAGCCCTTTTTTTAAAGAACGCACTCTGCATGATATGGAGGTGGTAGCTCATGGGGGGCTCGTAGTGATGCTAGCTGTTGGTGAAGAAGGTGCATCCACTGAGATAGAGCATGTTTTCATTATCAGTCTGAGAAATGTGCACCCCCTACCCAACACACAAGACGAGCTGGGAGGAGCCAGAGGTTGGGTTCTTTAGCTCACAGACTGTAGACTAAAACACAGGCATAACTATAAATTGTGACTAGCTCACCCACTGAGACCAATGAGAGCATGATCTAGGGGAGCACGTGGATTTACA
This sequence comes from Clupeocharax schoutedeni, assembly GCA_037974565.1. NCBI lineage: Eukaryota > Metazoa > Chordata > Actinopteri > Characiformes > Alestidae > Clupeocharax > Clupeocharax schoutedeni. The sequence goes on along the minus strand of JBBPDH010000036.1, from coordinate 1,667,185 downwards.
GCCCCTTTTGTGTCCAGTTTGTTGATTGTGAGTATTTTCTTATACATCTTCTGCACTGAATGTGTTTCATTTATTATTTTTATTGAAAGATCTACATTTCAGGATCTATTTTATAATATAAATATGTACAGTGCATGTACATGCATTTACACTCTAAAACATAGACATGCTAAATGGAAATCAGTTGGAGGGATCCTTAAGGAACCAAAACTTCTTATTTCAGCAAGGTTCAACTTATTGGTTCAACTTAACACAGGTCAACAAAAAATAATTTGTAATAATAATTAAAAAAAAAACATTTTTTCTAAACCAGATTTTCATGCTGATTTCAGATCAGTCACATCAACTTTTTGAATTATGAGTAATATTCAAATAGACTTGCAGGGCAGCAATCAAGTAACTGTTTCAATATTTTCAGTGTGAAGTCAGACAGGCCACACTGTGGCATAGATATAATGATCAGTGTCTGTCAGCTCCCACTGTTTCTTCAGAAACGCTAAGCATATGATTATTATATGATCATTATACCAACTATCATGCAGTATAGAACTAGCTTCATCACAACACGTATGTCTGATGATTTTGACCTGTTGACCTGTGTAATCACTGATGTTTGTATAAAAATCTAAAGATTTTGAAAGGAAAACCCCTGTTCACCATGATGTCTGCTTTTCTTTCATTTCAGTTAAAGGCAACCTGATCTTTACATTAATTTAGATTTGTTGATGTATATTTAACAGTATCTTATGAACTCAAAACCTATTATTTATTTCTGCATATTTAACTGGTTATGGTGTTATCAAAGTCATTCAATGAGGTGAAAGTGTTTTGGTGTGAAAAAATGTCTGAAATGGTGGTAAAAATAGTCTGAGACATTGTTTTATAAAGGTTTTGGTGTAAAATGTAAAAACAAAATAAAACTGTTTGTACATCTCTGGACAATTTACATGTTAAAGTTGTGTTAATTTTAAGCAAAATAAATACCCTTCGTCTACATAAAGCCCATTTATTTTATACGTTCTTCTGCCCTAATCCTATTTATCTGCTTTGTTTAACATGCAGGTCAAAACATGTCATGTGACCAAGGGCACACAAACATTTGAATTTGACTGTATATTCATGGTGGAGAAGGAAATGGTGGGGGAGCTGGTGGCCTAGTGGTTAGGGTGCTTGCCCTGCAATCAAAAAGTCGGGGGGTTGATCCCTTGAGCAATGTTCCCTCCCCAGACGCTGTTTTCCTGGCTGCCCGCTGCGTCACTTGGTGAATAGGTTAAATACAGAGGAAGAATTTTGTTAACACTGTGCTGTGGTGTGTTCATATATGACAGAATTTTAAAATAATATGCACGATGTTGCAAAGCAAAATAGTCCCAAAACATAAGTTGTTTTCCTCAGAATTACCTTTTTTTTAATACCATCAACAGGATATAAATTCAGGAGTCTTGTTTGTTGACTGGTGGTTTTGGGCATTAAATTAGATGACTATATCTGGTTCCTATCACCACTACTGAAAAAAAGTTTTTTTACACCAAGCAATTCTGAATTACTATTTTTATCTCAGTGGCTGAATTATGCAGAAATTTGGAAAAATCTGGTGGACTTCACCTATTAGACGATCCTGGGATTGTAGAGTCACACTGAGTCACCAATGATGTGATGTGTGCTTAAAATCTTGATTATTTTGTCCATTTTTGTCAGACAAGTGTCTGAGTGTTGAGAAGAGCCACCACCACCCCCCAAAATGCCCACAGAGGAACCACAAGACAAGTTAGTATTGTTTTTGTGTTTTACCTAGCAAACTAGCTGGGCTGTAAAGAAGAGACTGAAGTTGATTAAGATGTTACTTCCTTAAAGTGTATGATGTCTGTTTCTCATTTTGACCAGATACAAGGCCGTGTGGCTGATTTTCTTCATGCTGGGATTAGGAACTTTACTGCCATGGAATTTCTTCATGACTGCTACACAGGTACTTGGTCGGCCTTTTTAGAACTGCAGTTTTCACTGGAGATATTCCAAATTTTGTCATACACGATATGGACAAAAATATTGGGACACAACAGTAAATTATTGAATTCAGGTGACCACTGACTTCCAGTGAAGGGCAATATAATGCTTCAGCAGACCAGGACATTTTGGACACCCCTACGCTTTCAATTTTGTGGACACAGTTTGGGGAACCTTTTCCATTCCTGCATGACTGTGTTCCAGTGCACAAAGCAAACTCCATAAAGACATTGTTGGATGAGTTCAGTGTGGAAGAACTTGACTGGAGATTGCGAGACAGGCCTTCTCGTCCAAAAGCAGTGTCTGACCTCATTAATGCCTTACTTGAATGGACATTTGAAGCAATTTTGCTATGCCTCCCACTGTGATTTCAGTTTAATCTCTCTCTGCATGTCTACAGTATTTCACCAGCCGCCTGGCAGATAACACTACCATCGAGGCACTAGAGGATGGCCGGAGTGTCCTACAAGCCAAGTTCAATAACGTGATGACACTGTGTGCCATGGTTCCACTGTTAGTCTTCACCTGTCTCAACTCTGTCCTGCACCAGAGGTCTGTTTGAGCAGCTACTTGTTTATCTAAAACATTTGCTGGTTTATAAGACTGAAGTATTTCTAGAAGGATGAAAGCTGAAGAATGATGCAGTGTCAGCACCATAGAAAAACATCTCATTAAAGCTGATGGCAGTTTTTTTGAAACTCTTTACTAGCAACATCACGGGAATCCAAATACAAAGAGTGAAATGTCAAAGGCTACAGCTATTGTTTTACAATGTGAACAAGACTTTCAAAAACGGTCAGTGCCCGGACACTTTTAAATTAGATACGTTTATTTGCAGACATGTAGCTAGCTCAGAGTAGAGAATGAAGTTTCCTGCAGCAAGTTTTCATTTCCTGAAAGGGCTGCATGCTAACCTTAAGGTGAACTTTCATTCTCACAATTTATAACACTTCATAAATTTTCCTTACAGAAATAGGTACCTGGATCTTAAATCCTATCCAGGACCCCAACCCTAAACCCTATCCTAACCAAGCTCCTAAAATGGGGTTCTAGTCCATTCCAGTCCATTTACATCCCTAATTTAAATTTAAACAATGCACTACAAAACACAGACCCCTTCATTTTACCTTAAAATGTGATTTAAGGCAAGAATGTGAAACCCCTGATCTTAAAATTAAGGCATTAATTCAGGAGGTTCTATTATTTATGGAGCATATTTGAAAACCATTACTCCAGACAACTGGAGCTTTCACTGCTCGAAAGCTGAATGCTAGTGACCTTTATATCCTTCTAGCTAATGCCTGGCATTGGGTGTGGTGACTCGAGGCTCCTTTTTAGCTGGCCCAGGTGGTCCCATTCTGTTGGCAGTGTTTTTCTGTGGTGTCGTGGTCTTCTCCCTAACCTTACTCTCTCAACAGAATCCCCCAGAAGCTAAGGATAATGGGTAGCTTGGCTGCCATCTTGTTGGTATTCTTGGTGACTGCTATCCTGGTCAAAGTGTCTATAGAGCCCTTGCCCTTTTTTGCTATCACCATGATAAAAATCATCACTATAAATGGTGAGTAGTGCTTCGCACAAGGAATCAATTAATTTAATTGTGTACATTTTTATCCTGCTCCATTAAAAGCAGAGCATGTGTGTGTGTGTGTATGTGTGTGTGTGTGTGTGTGTGTGTATGTTGTTCTCGTCCAGCTTTTGGAGCTGTGCTGCAGGGGAGTCTCTTTGGCATGGCTGGTAGATTACCTGCTTCCTACACTACACCGATCATGAGTGGCCAGGGGCTGGCCGGCACCTTCGCTGCCTTCTCCATGATCTGTGCCATTGCAAGTAAGATTACATGAAAAAAAGAAAACCACTCTATGTGTGTGTGTGTGGGAGGGGGGTGTCTTATTCATTTGATTCCACATATTTAATTAAATTTATTATGGTATTTTTAAACAGACTGGTGGTGATAGGGAGATTTAGCAGGCTAAATATTATCCAGCAGGAACTGGCATAAACCTTATGCCAGGTTGTGACCTGAGAAATGCAGCAGCAAAAGACTAGATGAGTATATTAAAGAGATAAATAATGTCACCACCCTCTAAGTTGTCAAATTCATGCACACAAGACCAAAAAATCTTACAATATATGGTTCTTCGTCTCTTTCCTCCTCAGGTGGTTCCGAGTTAATGGACAGTGCTTTTGGCTACTTCATCACAGCCTGTGTCGTGATAGGCCTTGCCATTCTGTCTTATGTTGCTCTCCCTAAACTGGTGAGTATAAAACTGTAATCAGAGCAGGTATTCCAGGACTCTGTCCACATGTACAAAACACTTTGTTCTGTCTTGTAGGAATTTTATCAGTACTATCAGGGGAAAAGCCAGAACAGTCCTGCCCAAGATCAAGAAAATAAAATGGATTTGTTGAAAAAAGGTAGACCACTTTTAGACTAGGTCACATTTACCAAGAAATATTTTTGTCCATTTTTAATGTTACAAGATATTTTGAACCTGTTGCAGAGGAGGACAAGCAAGGGGCGAGTACCAGTGGAGATGTTCTGAAGAATCCTTCCATGTTAGACATCTTTAAAAAGGTACAGTAAAACAATATTGCTCTATTATATGTAGTCACTCTTATATTTTACTCCATGTTGATTAAGCCACACTAAACATCTTAATTGGTTTCAACTCTTTCTTCGCTGAATTCTTTGCCATTACTCCAAAACGCTCAGTTGGATTTTAGTAATGTAAACGAAATTATTTTTTAAAAATTAGAAATTTTCCAAAAGAAGTGGAATGTTCACCAAATCAAGCCTCACTTCTCACTCAGATCTCAGAGGACCAAACTAAGGCGTATTAATAGCAGAAAAGATCATTATGCTTGGAAAAAAATTAACTAGGATGACAAGATGCATAAAGAAAATATAACAGATATTTTGAAGCCAAACTAGAAAACCCTTATCTGGCCACCAGCATTCAGGATCAACTTGAACTCACTCAACAATAATAATGGTTTTATATTATGAATAGAATGTAGTAGTCTATTTTATTCCAAATATTTGTGTAGAATCAGAGATCTGGAGTCAGTGATAGACCACTTGATCTTTCTTCCTCACCTATCTCACTATTTCAGTCATGTATATTTCTCTCTCTCTGTAGATCTGGGTGATGGCTTTCTCTGTGTGTTTTTGCTTCACTATCACTATTGGCACTTTCCCTGCTGTCACTGCAGATGTTAATTCCACCATTGCTAACGGAGGAACTTGGGGTAAGCTGCAGGCTCACACATGTCCAGTGGTGTTTCTGGTCTTGCAAGTTCTGCTCTAAAATGGTCAACAAATGTGTTTCATAGCTTCAGGAAATAATGTATCTTAATGAACTTCAGAGGGTAGCTGGTGGCCTAGTGGTTAGGGCATTCGCCCTGTGATCAAAAAGTCCGGGTTCGATTCCCAAGACTGCTAGGCACCGCTGAGGTACCCTGAGCAAGGTACCGTCCCCACGCACTGCTCCTCGGGCGCCGTGTTCGTAGCTGCCCCCTGCTTCACTTGGTGAATGGGTTAAATGCAGAGGAAGTATTTTGTGCCTTTCACACTGTGTGATGTGGTGTGTTCATGTAGTTAAAGTGTTGCACGGGGCATTTTAGGGGACTGTTCTTATGTCGTGTTTAAACAAAAGCGTCCAAGTAAATTAGGTCCTACATTGAAGTAGACATATATTACTGGATTTATTGTGTGCATTAATTACATTTACCACAGTACTCACAGAAGCATATTAAGTAGTAGTCTTCAGGTAATTAAAGAGTTTAAAGAAATGAAGTAATAATAATCAATGAAAAGGTTCACTTTTTTGAGGGTTACTTCTGTATTTGTGGAAATGCACAAGTAACCATTGAAAAGTGCCTGAAAAGATGCATGAACCCTGATTATAGGAAAAGGTCACTGTAACACCATGGAACACAATTCGGTCATTTATATAATCAGAAAAAAAGTGCAATTAACAATATAAAGTAATGCTGTGACTGTAAAAAGCATGCGATGTTGTTTTAATGAATCATAAATATGTATTACTGATAAGTACCTAGTTGGCAGAGTAATCTGTAATATATGTAACAAATGCCAAAATGGAAAGACATGATGTCTGTCACTGTGGAGATGAAGGGCCAAAGTTCCTCTGATGTAGAAAAAATGTTTCATTATATTTTTGGCAATTTTTTGTCTCTTTTACCATCTTTGATAATAAAACATCTTAAACTGCAAGCTAAGCTACTGAACACTGACCCAGCAGCCTGGTGGTTAGGGCGCTGGCCCTACAATCAGAAGGTGGGGGCTTGAATCCCAGCTGCTAGGTACCGTCCCCACTGCTCCCTGGGTGGCCCTTGTTGCGGTGACCCCCTGCTTCACTTGGTGAATGGGTTACAATGCAATTTATTAACCGTTATGTTCACGCGTGACTCTAAGGGTTATTCAATTAAAAAGACAGGATCAATTGGACGTTTTATGTCTAGGTAGAACCGGAATAATGAACATATTGTGTTATAGATTATAAAGCAGACTGAAATTATATTGATTGAACGTTTTGTTGACCTTTACCCCTCCCACCTCAGAGCTGTACTTCATTCCGGTGTCCTGTTTCCTGCTCTTTAACCTGTGTGACTGGGCAGGCCGGAGCCTGACTGCTGTGTGTATGTGGGTAAGTTATGACTGTAAAAACTCAATTTTATCTACATTTCTATACATTCTAAGTAGAATTCCCTGACTTAAGTCTTTCCCACAGGTTCATGTTAGAATGTTATTAATGTTTTACATATTGTTTGTTTATGCTCTGCTGATTAGTTATGCATGTTGAGACTCGAGGAAATGTGAATCTTATTTTTGATGTATTTATTATTTTTGTGCCATCTAATACCCTTTGGAGTACCACTCTATGCAGTTCATGCAATTCAGTAATGTTTGTAAAATGCTAATTCTGAATCCCATTTCCCTTTGATACAATATTTCTCACCACCAGCCTGGAAAGGACAGTAAACTCCTGCCGGTGATGCTGCTGGCCCGTGTTGCCTTTGTGCCTCTCTTCATGCTGTGTAATGTTCAGCCACGTTACAACTTGCCCGTGTTCTTTGAACATGATGCCTGGTTCATTGTCTTCATGATCTTCTTTGCCTTCTCCAACGGATACCTGGCCAGCCTCTGCATGTGCTTTGGCCCCAAGTGAGTCCACGTTCCAGTCACCTAAACACCCTAAAATAAGAGTTCTAAAGAACATTGCAGCGGGTGGTCTTTTAAAGTACAGCCACATCTGGTGACTCAAAACTCATGGGCAGTGTGGACACAGCAGAATAGGCTGAAAGGTCTATCACAGGTTCAAGAAGTAAGAGCACAGAGGACGGTGAAAGATTTCAGAAGTCATTTTTTACTTCTGTTAATGTTGTTTAAGCTTGCTTTGAAAAACAGCACATGATATACATTAAAATTAGGGCTGCAACTAACGATTATTTTGGTTATCGGTTAGTTGGGCGATTATTTTTTCGTTTAATTCAATTCAATTCAATTCAATTTTATTTATATAGCGCTTTTAACAATGGTCATTGTCACAAAGCAGCTTTAC
>JBBPDH010000036.1:1585701-1619116 GCA_037974565.1 Clupeocharax schoutedeni | reverse complement strand
AAACTTCTTAAACACTGCATTATGAAACAAAAAATGCATTTAATCTGCTAGAACATCTGGCTAAACCACGTTTAAACCACCTTTTCTTAAAAAAGCAAAGTATGAATTGTGTTGTAAATGAGGTTTATGTGTCCTTGTTGTTTACTGATCATTTTGTTGGGATGTCCCTTTAAATAGAAACCTAAAACAGATGTCAGTCCAATACTCGCTCGCATTAAACCCCTTTGACAGAATTCATTTCCATGAGAAGACTCACTGAGCAATTTTTATAAATAACAAGATCCTCTAAGGATTTACAGTCTAAAGGCAAATGAAAAGGCTATTCAGCAGAAAGATGCGTATCTGGCTGACCACTTTCTGCAGGACAGTCAGTATTCAGTCATGGCAGTTTGATGGAGCTATAATGAAGTGAGGCTGCACTGGACCATAAAAGCTTCCCATCGGCCAGAATGAAAAGTCCAGCCCTAATCAATATATACATAGACTTTTAATGTATGTACAATTCACTGAGTATCAAGTCAGTGACCAGGAATTGCCTTGCTCAAAAGCTTTAATAGCACTAAATGAATTCACCTATGGAAAAAATAGATATAACCTGAAAACAGCAAGAAGGTGGTCCATATTTAACTATATGCACACAAGATTTCTTTAAATAAGTTATGATTTTTATTAACATTCATCAATGTCAAATGATACGCTCCACTGTTTTTTCAGAATGTTGGCATTAAGTCATTTGAGATAAAAATTCAGTGCAGTTTCATGCAACCATTACCTAAAAAAGTCAGACTTGATCACAGTTCTGGTGGAACCACATGGTCTGAAGCAGTGTTACTACTTCACCATCATTTTGATGGAGGTTTTGGCCATAAGTATATTTTTTTAATCCAGTCATTGTTGAAAACTGTGTACAAGGTGATGTAAAGCAAATAAACACACAAAAAATAAAAGCAAACCAAATATTGTAGAGCATCTTGGGTTTCCACCACCCCAAAGCCATATGTGGTCAGGAGACCAAGAGACTGGCCCGGAGTCTCTGGTTGGGTCGAATGGCCCTCCCACTCCCCCTCACTCCTCCATTAATAATAGAATTAGTGGCGATGGGTGTTAAGCAGTTTAAAAAGTTTGTTGTGGTGGTACTTCTAATGCGGAATACTTTCACCCTCCCACTATTGGCTGTATGAAGTCCAAGCTAATGGGTGAGATCAGACATGACCAAAAATTCCAAATAAAGGAGTAACAATCCATATAACCAACTGAATCATGTAGAAATTCAAAACAAATCAGTAAAATACACGAGGCCAGCACCTCAAGAATGCACACTCTACCCATCAATCCCAGTAACTGACAGCAGTCCTTTCACTTAGCAGAATGACCAGCACCAACTGGAAATAACATGCCCCCTTCTAAAGTCTGGTGCCCTGTAGGCCAGCTGTACATCTGATGGTGCATCACATTTGACCTCATTCCTCCAGTCGCCTGACAAAAGCACCAGAGAGGCAACACATGTAAAAGTGATGAGACTGGAAATCTGAAACAAGCAACAAAAATGTGCCCACCACAGCCTAAATGGTTATTCTGTAACAAGGACGTCCTCCTTCTTCCAGTGGAACCTGCTGAAGGATTTACAGTAGCTACAGCATCCCCTCCACTCCCACTCTCCTGCCCACCCACTGTAGACCCCGTTAGGAGGGGAATGTGAAGATACTTCACCCTTCAGCAGAGATATGAGCTACCCTCCAAACCACGCAACCCTATTCTACTGCTAAAAGCATTTTTATCGATGTTCGTTCATTTTTACGCACTATTTAATGTTGTAGTTTTCAGTCTGGTGCGCAGTCGCGGACTCTCCCTTCCACATCCCCTCTATATCAGGAATGGCAAAATGGGCATAGTAGGACATTTACAGTGTTACACTAAACCAGGCGAAATTAATTTAATTTTCTGAAACGGTTTCTCTGAAAATGACTATTATTATTATTATTATGACACTAAACAAGTCAAGTAGTTTTATTGAATACTCGTCTGGACTGTCTAGGACAGCGATTCTTCTCTTCTCTAGGCGTGACAGGCCCACACACACACACACACACACACACACACACACACACAATGGAAGAGATTCAGCTCTGCAATGAAGGCAACTCTGCGCCAACATTCCCAACAGAGCTCTCAGGCGCAATTAAAAATATTCCCATTAATAAAGTTAAAGCACATTTCCAGATTTTTACCTGCAGATCCGACGGTTGCTTGCTCTTTAGTGTGATCCTCTGATCCAGTGACAGTATTCCCTCCGAGATAAATCCCCTCTACAAATCCACGGAGAGCTCTCTCACCATCCCCGGCACAAGACGCGCTCCCTCGCCCCTCCACCGCGTTCCAGCATCGGGCTCTGTTTTCCCTCTGACCCGCTGAGGTGGAAACGGGTGGTCGGCAAACCAGGGGGGAATGTTGAGTCGTTTTCAGTGAGCAGTAACAGCGCGGAAGACAGAACACACAAGGACGCGCTGCGAATATAAATACCGGCTATCTGAGGCTTAATATATTCAGCCCTGCGAAGAGAGCGCCCACGTCAGGGTTTGAAAATGCCTGCCCCCTGGTTCCCACGTCAAAATAAGAGCACATGGTCCTTGGAAAAATCAATAAACAAACCCAAGCAATGCATAACAAAGATCATAATGTCAGATACACCACACGAATACAAGTATTGAGACCCCTAACCATAACACCAACAGGGACATTAATGACACAGGATTCAAATACAATGATTATAACATGGAGTTGGTCCCCCCCTGGTTTCCAATCCTCTTGGAAGGCCTTCCACAAGGTTTCTGTGTTGTCCCAAATGTGTTGTGTAGGGTTGAGGTCAGGCCTCTGTGAGCGCCAGTCAAGTTTTTCCAAACCAAACTCCAACCATTTTGGAGGCATGGTGTCTTGATATGTTGGAGCATTGCCCTCCACTGGAAGTGAGAGACCCAGCTCAAACTCAGTTATTTGTCCCAATAACTTTGTCCATATAAAACAGTTAACATCAGTGTTTCATATATATTGCAGATTATAACACTGACGGCTCACAATTAACGATATCTAAGAGTCTATAAATACGAATATCAGTCTTCATCTTAATTTTTCCCATTTTAAGCAAGGACTCAATAGTAAACAATACCAGCAGCACCAGGAGGGTGATGTGCTTCCTCTGAACCATGTCAGTCTGCTAATGCAACGTTATTTAACAATTCCACTGATGGCCAACTCTGTTACATCAGCCTTACGGATGCTTAGCATCACCCTGAGTGAAGGAGGGAGAGGAAGGACCTTACTACAAACCTGACCAAGAAAGCAAAACTGTCCTCGCTCTCTTGGGGTGGGAGGGCTTACTTGGTCAGCTTTGTTGTTATGCCTAGATGCACAAAGCTACGTGTTTAAGTAACTGCCTCAGTAACAGGTCAGTGCTGGTGTTTCCTCTTATCTTAACCTGTAGATGTTTGTCGATCACAGTGTAGGACTCTACTCCAGGGAACATGTCTACTCATCCATAAGCCAGAAGACACTGAGAGTCTATGATCACTATTTTTTCTAAATGAGATTTCAGTCTTCCAAAGCATCACAGATACAGATGATGAAAGCTGATGAAAGAACTGCAGAACTGAATCTATTAACACCCGTGTTTGCCAACTCCTTCATCACCTGAGTGGTCCCAACTCTGCATACGTAACCTGAAGCAGAGCTTGTAATGTCAAAAGAAGTTTAGACAAGTGGTTTAAAATGCAAAATCCAATCAAAAACCAAACGGCGAGATCTTCTCCACCATTTGGCTGCAAACAGTAGAACCTTTAATAAATAATTTTAATATAAAATTACAGTCCAAAGCAGGGCTGCCCGAGTAGTGGCCTGAGGCCAAACACTGTGCTTGAGAGGACGTTTGATTTGGTTCTGCACCTCAAGCCGAACCCAATGAAAGAACAAGCATATCTTTTTATAAATCTTATTAAATTCTTATTTTTATGTGTTATTTGAGTACCACTTTGATAGAACTTAAAGTAATCAGAAGACCACAAAGATCGCACACAGCACACTGTACTGTGATCACAAACAGAGGAGAAAAAAGTTACTGAAATATACTTGTCTGGAAAAGATTACAAAGCCATTCTAAGGCTAAGAAACTCCAGGAACCACAATGAACATGATTATCTCCAAATAAATGAAACATTACTTCCAAGAGTGCAGCTACAACTCATCCAGGAATTCAAAAATGTTTTGTTTGGATCTGAAAGAGCAGCTTTTGAGCTTTTGAGAACTTTAGAACCATCACAGTTTTGTCAAGGATGATGAGGACTGGCATGCTTTGGGCTTCCCCTAGAGACCACCATCATCAGCTATTATGAGCTTGGTCAGCTCAAAGTTGTTCCAGTCAGCCAGCAGACCAATGACTGTAGTATCACTGGTCTGCTGCAGAGTTTTATCTACAGAATTTATAGGCCACAGCTCAGGAGTCTGACAGGAGAATGTCCCTTGGCTCAGTGGATTCAATTGTGGTCCATTAGGATCTTATTATGCCTTGGATGGCCTGACTGTTGACCATACACACAGCATCAACATCAGTATTGACAAATAAGGGCTAGAGCTCCGGTCCTTTTGTTCTCATGGTGTAAGTGCCCATTTGGTTGTTATAGTTAATACTTTTTTAGTATTTTTGTCTGTTTAATATGCATGTGTGTATCTGTACATGCTGGAATAGAAAATGTTCTTCCCCAAACTGGAAGCATGGCATACTCCAAAACGTCTTGGGATGCTGAAGCGTTAAGATTGCCCCCTATCAGTGGAAGTAAGGGACCCTCTGAAAGTTTAGTTATTTTTCCATATAGTGTGTATGTTGATGAATCCAACTGCACCCTACTGCTCCACCTTCATGATGGATTGATTTAAAAATTTCACGCTCAGTTTGTTCCCACTCTAAAATCCTCCCACACACATTTAGCCCAGATTTTCTCCTGGCTGTCCCCAGATGTTCTAACGATGAGGCCACATTTGGCCACACAAGACTAGTTTAATCACTTTTTGTCTCCTTATTATTGTTCTCACACTGTGGGGTGGGGTGAAATGAAATACAGCCCACAGGTAAGGTAGTGGATATGGGCATTTAAAGAATGGAGTTGTTTTTTTTTTAATTATGAGCAGGTGGAACATAACCATGGTGTGGTGGATAAAACCATGGGCTTGGGTTCAGTTCCCTAAAAAAATAAGTAGTTTGCTACACCGATAAGGGTCCTTGGACAAGAGTTCTAACTCTACCACTAACTGCATGTGTAATATGATTCAGTGCCACTGGAAAACAGCGTATGCATAAATGTAAAATATTGAATCACTGAAGAGAAATTTGTCTCTGTATCATCCTTGTGCCGATGAAACATGAATGGTTGACTTAAAAGTTCTTTAACACTGTGTTCAAAAAAGTGAAATATATATAGGAATGTGCTGGAGTTACATTAGTACATAAGAACATACACTATGGAGACAAAAGTATTTGGACACACCTGTTTTTCAGGGTTTGGGCCCTTTATTTCCTGTGAAAGACAATCTAAATGCTTCAGCAAACTAAGACATTCTGGACACCACCACGTTTCCAACTTTGTGGACACGGTTTGGGGGAAAACCTTTTCTATTCCAGCATGACTGTGTCCCAGTGAACACCAAAACATTTGGGATGAACTGGAATTGAGATTGAATGGACACACACATTCCCACAGAAACTCCAAAATCTTGTGGAAAGTCTTCCAAGAAGAGTGGTAGCTGTTATAACTGCAAAGAGGGGACCAACTGAGTAATGTCTATGTCATTAATAAAGTCTATGTCATTAATGTCCCTGTTGTTCTAATGGTATGGCGTCCCAATACTTTTGTTCATATGGCGGAGTTTGTTAGCAAAATCGTATTGCTTTATGATTTGTAAAGTACGAGTTTAAGTAAATAATAAAGTTATATTTTGGGGAATATAACTAAGTACTACGCTTTATATAAGCGTATCAAAACACTACTAATATAGTAATGAAATAAAATTCCTTCAGTATTTTCCACACTGAACCCCTCCAGAGTGTCTGTGGTTGTTTCCATGGAGACAGGTGTTTCATCCATTCTGAGACAGATCCTCGGGACTCCTGGAGACGCAGCAGAAAACACACCCCCAGTCTGAAAAGGAGAAAAAGGGGACAAAGAGATCTTAAGAGTTTTTCAGACCCAACCCGCTTGTTTTTTTGTGTCAGTGGATTAAATAAACAAACAACCAAATAAATAAATAAACGCAACGCTGCCCTATCGTACTGAAATGGCGCCCCCTGCTGTTTGTGGGCATTTATTACTTATACAAGAGCGGAGACTAGTAGAGCAGCAATAAGGATGGTGAAGGCGAAGAAACACAAGAACAGATGTAAACAGCTCCCAGTAAACTGTATTTAACGTTACGCTTTATAAGAACATATAAAATAACCAAATTACTCGAGCTACACCTTTTATTTGCTGCTGTTTAGTTGGTAGTCTTGTTCTTAGCTGTTGTTCATATAAAACAGTTTTATATGAAGGGTGTTACACAGGTGAAGTTATGATCACACTTAATGAAGCAGCCTTGGTGTTAATTGTATTTTAATCCTCAGAGTTTTGCAATGCAATATTCTCCTATTGTATTAATAGCTACTGTCCCTACATGGTCTCAGTCTGAGCCTGGCCCTCCTGAGAGCCCACTAATCGCCTCCAGGCCATCTTCTCCAACTCACCATCACACCATCTGACCTCAGGAAGACCTAGCATCTTCAGGCCAATACACTCCTGATGTGCATTTTTGGTGTTATTGACATAACTCTGCAGAACCGACTATCAACACCTTATCTGTCTGAACCATGAACCTCAACCAGACCCAATTGCTGTCTAATCAGTGTGCTCCTGAGGAAAGGCTACACAAACTCTTTTTGCTAACTGTAACCTTTTCAGTGTTGTTACCACAGCATATTTGACAATATAGACAACTTGAGATTCTGCATCTCTGCAGAGCCAACCATCAGCACCTTCTCCACCTGGAACACTTGAGATTCGACCAGACCCAGAACTCTTTAGCCCAAGTGCTCCTGGGGTAAAGCTATACACATCACACATCAGTTTTAGCTACATTTTTAGCCAAATAATGGCTGTGTTATTCACCTACATCCAATTTTTCCTATATTTACCAGCACACAGCTCATCTGAACTCATATTTGAGGGTACAGGTGACTTGAAATCCTTAATTTTTGCTAGATCCTCAACTAGACCCAATGCTGTTTCCCAGCTAGACTGCTCCTGAGGTAAGACTCTACAGACTCTACAGACTGTGTTTCTTATAGTAACACACTGTCACATTTCGCCTGAACTCATTCCAGTAGATATGTGGCATTATAGGCACCTGAAGATACTGCATCTGACCACAACCCACTCACAGCGTCTCTTCAGACTCCACTGCTGGCAATTTCACCCCCTCAGCCAGAACCTGAGCCTCAGCCCCCACACAATTATCCAGAGTGCTCTTGGGTGAGACTATGCCCACTGCTCTTATCAGATCTACGTCAGTTTTCTTTAAACAGTTTTATTTGGAAATAATAAGTAGACAGCAGATTTTTAATTCAAGAAACTCCTATTTATTCTGACATTGACTGAACAACAAGAAAATGTTAATCGGTGTTTATAAATTCTTATGAAATCTGTGTTTCGTATATTAACCAACATACTGTTGAAACTATAGTATATTTGGCTTTATAGGTGACTGTAGATGGATCTGACCAGAGTCAACTTACAGCACCTACCAAGGATCAACTGCTGTCACCTTCACCTCAGCCAGCACCCGAGCCAGGGAGCTCCCAGGGTGAGGCTGTGAGCTCTGCTCTATTCAGGTCTGACATTTCAGGGGTTTTAGTTGTCAGTATTAGGCTCTGTATATTTGACATTGTAGGCAGCTAAAGATCTCGCTGTCCCTCGTGAAGCTTACCAGGATCTTGCTCGATAGTAAGCACCCTGGTTTTCTCCCTTTTGGAGCTTAAAATGTATTTAGAATGACATTTACTAACTGTCTGCTTATGTGAAATTAATCCAAGTTACTACTTTTTCATCCAGAGGACTCCCAAGTTTCCTCTTAGGCTTTCAGCCTTGCATCAGGTTTTTACTGTAACTGTTTTCAGTTGTTTTTTCCTGACAGTGGTTTATTGTTTTCACTCTGTAGATTGTAATGAGCAACAGCCATCATTCCAAATATGCCTGAGTGGACATCAGGGACATTCTTGGAGGACTGGCTGATTGAAATGCAAGGGCAACACAAAATGTTCATGTAAAAGAAAACCGAACTGTGTTCTGTCTGATCTTTTGATTAGGGATCAAGCATCTGTCTTCCTTTTATAGATGCTTCCCCTCTTCCGTGAGGCATATGATGAAATTTGCTCAGAATGCTTCCTATAGTGAAACAATTTGCACTGAGCTGGAGGAAGTTGGAGTGATGCTTTCTTGGTCTTAGTTCACATTCTGGTTCTTAAATCGTAAATGAGCATTATTTAATACTAATCGTGTTTGTTAGCCTAACAATTTCTAAGTGAAAACGTCCTATCTACTTGTATGCATATAGGAGGTTTTAGAACCTTTTGAACTTGGTCAGAGGTTGTCATTGCTGCTTTGTTGTGAATGTCCCTATCATTATCTTTTATTAATTAATAGTCAACGCTAGACATTTCAATGCCATGGCACCCAGCAACCCAGACAACAGGTCAGGCAAAAAGGGGCCTCTGTCCAGGGAGAAAGGCAAGTAGTGGTACAGATGCATTGTTGTGAAGAGTTCCAATGTTCTAACATTATGGTGGGAGTAAATGTGTATTTAAAACAGCTGGGAATAGTATTATAGATTTGATACTGATTTCATATGCAAGGGCATTATTTAGAGAACAAGAGAAAAACTGAGTAATGCTTCTAGCCCCATACCAACACTACTAACTGTAAAATGAATTATTACAGCATAATCAGAACTCTAACTCTGTGACTTGATGTCTGAGGTAAATATGACAGTATCTGAAGTAAATACACTAGTAACTGAGCTAAATATACAGTAAGGTAATTATATACAAGTAACTGAGCTAAGTATGCACTCTTAGCTCAGTTAACAGTTAATGGCTAATGCCATTATCCATTGTGTTATTTTAGCTTATAAAGAAACTCATAAAAACACATTATCTGAGTCTATTATCCTCTTTTTACAATCATTACACATGAGCAATGGTACCAGAGATGATGTTCTGACATCGTTCAGTAGTTGTTCAGTTGTTCAGAGTCCTCAAACTTTATAAATGCAACATAAATATTTACGGTATAAGGCTCTTGTGAACACAATGGCTGTACCATGACTTTAAGTAACACATAGATACTGTTTATTTGGTCTGTTAACAGGTCTTCATATAAAACGTCGTTCAGTTACAAAAATACAATTTCCAAAATTTTAGGACCTGTGGTTTATACTAAAAGCAGAAAATGTGGTCTTGCATAGTGACATCTGTGAAAATACCACAACAAAAATAGGCAGTATTACACATAAGGATTCCTCAGTTAGCGGCAGACAAATAACAACTGGAATAGAACTGGAATGTTCCTCATTGTGTTACCTCTCCGACAGCCTTGACTTTTGGCTTTCTTCAACAAAATAACTGAGAAACCGCTCGCCCTGGTCCAGTGTTCCAGAAAGGATCCTAGTGTTAAGAGTGTGTTCAGTGACGATCTCACACTTTCCCACACCCCCTTGAGCTCTGTGCTACTAAAATGATGGGGAAACTACACAATATGTCCAAAAGTATCCAGACACCCCCAGCATCAGCTAGGGGGTATAAAGTACCCAAGCACTTGAACTACAGTCTCTGAAGGGATGGATTGATGGAGTGATGTTTGTGATCCCATAGATCCAACATCCAGTACCTGACCTTACTAATGCTCTCACGGCTAAATGCAATCAAATCTTCCCAGCAATGTCCAAAAACCTAAGCCTTTTAAGATGAGTTGAGGCAGTACTGCAGCAAATAAGAGAAAAACTCTCTGTTAACACCATTGATTTCAAAAGAAACAATGGATAAGCAAGGGTCTACAAACTTTTGGACATACTGAATCCCCTCTGATTGTTTTTCTACTCATCAAAATCATTGTCTAATGGAAATACACATTCATTACATTTCTTCAACATAATAGGGCGTATGAATACACAATGTGTGGCTCGTATATAAATTGCAGACTGAACTCAACGGTGATGGTATGGAGCCCAAAAAAAATCAGAGTTCATACAGAATATGAAAAACAAATGCAGTGATTGTACATATCTATACACAGCTAATAAAAAACAACAACTAGGGAGTACTGAAGAACAATTGTTGCAGCAGGGTTTTCCTCACTAAGTGTATATGATAGCACTGGAAACTGTCATACACATCAATGCCTGATAATGGAACTGAAAAAAAAACAGATAAAGTATCAAAAGCACTTGAGAAATTCCTAAACGTAAGAATTTGCAGATGCCAGGGAAATGCTGGAAACAGCAAAGAAGGCATCCGGTTCACAGTTTTCATGTGTGATTGAGTTTGGCAAAGTTAACCACAGCTTTCAGGTTTTTCGTGTCCATCAGAAAGGCAAAGTTTAAATGCTCAAAGCAGCGTGCAGCGCTCCTTCAGGCTTTTCTTCTTCTTGCCACTCTTCCCGTTTTTGTCTTTGTTCTCCGCCATCTTTTTAGCTCGCACCTCCCTCATTAGGTCGAAGAAGACCTGAAAACAGCACAAACACGTCAGTAATACCTGTTATTTCAGAATCGCCTGGTCATGGTTATTCGAGATGATAATTATTTATCAGTCACGAGATTTCCTAACTTAATTAGGTTTGTGCAGGCTGGGCTGAGACAAGAAATAGACTGTTAACTTAATACAAGAAGTTCAAAGGGTTTTGACAAGTATTTTTATGTTTTTGTTAGATGAGGAGTGGTCTCCACAGAGTATGCTTGCCAGATGCATGGTAAAAAAAAAATAAGAGATCACTTTTTTCTGTTCACTGTTTGTACTGTTTTTCTCTGTGTGTGTGTGTGCACAGGTTGCTATTCTTTTATGAACCATTGCAGTGTGAACTGTGTAAAAATAAGAAATGCCTCCATATGTTGTGAGTGCAGCAGTGTTGATAGAGCAGCTTTTCTATGTGTTCCGGCAGCTTGAAACAGAGTAACGCATGAACACTCAGCTCACTGTTTTAATTGTTGCAATTGTGAATTAATGTAAGAGTGTTGAGTAGTTTTACATTTCCAAGGTATAATGAATTATTTATATGTATTACTTTGTTCCAAAATGTTTTTTGAATTTTGAATCAAGTGTGCTCAATAGTGTATAAAACAATAGTGACTGACATGCACGTTTTACACAGACACACTCCCACAAAAGACAAAAGCAATAACGAGATAAAAAAAATGATGCAGTTTCCTTGGCCTTTGTGTGTGTGTGTGTGTGTGTGTGTGTGTGTGTGTGTGCGCGCTCGTGTATGCGTGCACGCACATACACAATAGGGTAGTACATTTCATCATAGAACAATGCAGTGTTACATTATAAGCCGATGCTTGTATGTAGATTTTAGTAAATAACTGGGCTGCTTTAACAGAATATTAAACATATTATGTGCTGATTTACTATTAGTTCAAGAAACTTCAGATTTTAAGGCAGACTGTATTTTTTAAGTTAAAAACATTTAACAGCCTACAAAGTAAACATAGCTGTGACGTGTCAGGCTTGTACTCTACCTTGTACTATAATAGTATCATGAATGCCAGTTCATGTTGATGATCAAAAGTATTAAGTTATTTAATTCCCAAAATACCTTGTCGTTTCTAGATTTTAATATTTAAATCTACATTGATAAAGGTTATAAAACATTTATTATTATCACATGTGGCTCCAAACATTGTTTGGACAACTACTAGGAAGATGCAAGTGTGTGTAAGGTACCTTATCGACGTTGGCGCGCGTTTTGGCCGACGTTTCTACGTACTGTACTCCCCACTCCTCTGCTTTTTCCCGAGCTCCAGCCACAGACACCTGCCTCCTGTCCTCCAAGTCAGACTTGTTCCCAACCAACAACAAGGGAATCTTATCCTCCTCTGACTTTACACGCAGGATCTGCTCTCTGTCACACACACACACACACACACACACACACACACACACACACACACACACACACACACACACACACACACACACACTCGTTGGTTAACTGTTGGAATTAGTCAGGACATGTTTTTGATCTTATCTTGCTGAGTCAAAGTTTCAGCATGAAAAACAAACACCAATCCAAAAAAATGTGTTTTCGTTGTAATTCCCGTTTTAGGAACGGGACTTCACTGACTACCATGCAGCCCTCTGAACAATTTCTGCAGAACAATCTCTGTAGAACAATCATTACTAAGTACTGGTTTCCTGTTTCCAGGCCCATTAGCAAAGAAAATGGGTGAAAAGAATGACAGACATATTCTACTATGTGTTCTGTGTGAATTAAATACTTCATGGTTCTAGTGTAAACTTGGCAATCTTCTCTTTATCATGTTGATTCTCTTCAGCTGGCCACTGTTACTATTGTTTATGGGGACACTGCATGTCTAGCTGCTTTTTCTTTTTTCATTAATGTTGTTGGTGTATCTGTCAGTGCTACTGTTGTGTTAATACATCCCCATATATACATGAGTCAAAGTGGAGTTGTGAGTTAAATAGGGCGAGCCTAAGTTGCAAGTCACCATCCATCACTAACTGACACCAACAACGATTGCTCCAATTTGGCATTAGGCTGAATGGGAGCCCTTCTAATGTTCTGTAAAGCCTGTCCGATTTCACGTCTATCGCTACAATTAACACATTTGTGGGTGGAGTGTTTGAAAATCAAGTCTTTGTGAAACAAGGTGTTTTTGCACCTGCCATGAGGAAAGTAAAGGCCTGGGTTCTAGCTTTGGGGAGGGTTCAAAGTTAGTTTTTCATTTTGTGTACATTTCTGAGTGAAGGACCAGGCAGACATTTTCTAAAAAAAAAAGGCATTTTTAGCAAAGCCACATACCTGAACTCTGAGGTAGCACTGAAAGACTCCTGCTCAGTGATTGAGAAGACCAGTAGAAAGCCCTCTCCGCTGCGAAAATAGTTATCCCTGATGGCTGCATAGTCCTCCTGTCCTGCTGTGTCCAGGATGTCAATTTGAACCTCATCTCCATCCAGAACGACCTTTTTCCTGTAGCTGTCTGCTTTTGTGGGCTCATAGTCCTCTACAAACTGGAAGGGGCGAAATATACCAGAATAAATTTATCAAAAGCCAAACAGATTACGAATCTAATCCCAGTGGTCTTTTTGAAGGCCTTCCTTCATACTTTGATAGTCCTAAAGGAACTGCTTGAAGAACAGTTTTGTTAGAACAGCTTGGCTTGAAGAAGTTTGTCCAACCTCTACTTTTTTTTCTTTCTTTCTTATACACTCTTTTGTTCTGTCTGCAATTGTGCTCTTCTGTTCTGGTCTTGTGTTATACCATGGTTCTGAAGGCACGTTGTTTAATTTCACTGTGTTGGATGTGTATATGCTCGAAATGACAAAATCTACTTGACTTGATGTAGAATGTAGAATCATAACATAATGCTAAGGAACCAATTTAAGAACTAAGGCTGTATCCACAAAAAAAGCTATATGAACATGGCTATATAGGGAGATGGTGCTGATCTTTAACCAGAGTGAATCTCACCTCGTCATACATGAACTGCAGTGTAAGCGCAGATTTGCCCACTCCTCCACTGCCCACCATGATGACCTTGTGCAGAACCAAAGAGCACTGACCCTTAGTCTTATTGGCTGCCATGTCTGAAACTTCTCCTGAGGCCTCTCTGGCTCAGCCCAAACTGCTCTTGCCTGAAAGACAAACAAAAAGTGTCAAACCTACACATATTGGCAAAGAGACAACCTGAAATTGTACATGATTGCAGATGCAGCAGAATGTGTGCCACTTCATTCTGCAGAGTATTTCTGAGCCCTGTTCCAGTTCATCCCAAAGGTGTTGGATGGGGTCGAGTTCAGGGCTCTGTGAGGGACAGTCAAGTTCTTCCACACCGAACTCCTCCAGCCATGTCTTTATGGACCTTACTTTTTACACAGTCATGCTGGAATAGAAAAGGTTCTTCTCCAAACTGTATCCACAGGGTTGGAAGCGTGGTGTTGTCCAAAATGTCCTGGTATGTTGAAACATTAAGATTGTCCTTCACTGCAAAAGGACTTGGGCGTCCCAATACTTTTGACTATATGGTGTAACTTCACTCAGGTGTGCTGAACGAAGCAAAGCTCTTTACAGTTGTAAACCGGGTAGAGACAGGTTTGCATATGTTTACGTGTTCAATACTAAACTATTTAGTCTGATGTCCTGTTAGTCAAATATCTTTCTCGGTAGCGGTTTGTTTGGTTGCCTAAGGTCAACCAAAGCTCATACTTAACCAATACCTTTTTCATCTAAATGTCCACCTTTAATCATAGGTTACTTTCTGTAGTGCAAAAAAAAATCAACCCAACAGTAACGATTTGCAACAAGTAAAGCAATATTTCTCCGTTTCTCGTCACTTTATGCATTCCTCTATAAACATGTACCAGTCGAAGTGTTTCGAATATTAGGAGTACAAAGAAGATATGACCATTAAAACAGCCCAAAACGATAAAACACACAACAATAATAACTATAATCCAAACTACTTTTGTTTTCTTTCGGTATTGTCAGAGAAGACACCACCCCTTCCTTATTGTGCTCCAGAGAAACGCCCTTCCCTGACTCTGATTGGCTGAACGGATCCCCCATAAGGCCGCCTTCCTCTCAGCGTCCCTCTCATTGGTCCCCAGGAACGTCAATCAAATATTTTCCCAAAGAGAGAAGTACAGTCTCAACTGTGTGCTTTGGTCCGGTTGAGTCCTAACTAAAACACAAAACAGAAGAAAACGTAAAATATACACATTTGAAGCTATTTACCGTCAGCTGGTCTTTAGCAGGCTATGCGTGGAATCAGGTTGGGTTAAACTACGCTGTACAGCAGAGATGAGCCGACTCCCCTTCTCCCAAACCGCTGCTGTAGGACAGACCCACCCACAGGAAACTCACATCACATGATGTCACTGACATTGACCAATAAATAATGTAGAAATGCATTGGACAAAAGTATTGGGACACCGCTGTTTTCCAGGGTTTTGGCTGTGCCCCTTACTTTCAGTGAAGGGCAATCTTAATGCTTCACCGTACCAAGACGTTTTGGACAACGCCATGCTTCCAACTTTGTGGACACTTCCAACCGTTTTGGAAATACCCTTTTGAATTTCAACATGACTGTGTCCCAGTGCCTAGCCCAAACCCTGGAAAACAGGTGTGTTCCAGAAGTATTTGACCATACAGTGTATCACATGAAACTACGATTCACTACGATTTTACCATCAACATTACATATAAAACAGAAGACACATGTAGGTGTTGGTCAATAATGTGGGTAAAGGCCTATATGTCTTTTATCACTACTATAAAGAAATAGAATTTGATAAGTTTGTAAGAATTTTCATTTACATTTTAACATTGTCAACATGTGAAACTCCATGGACAGAATGTCACTGCTGATAGTATACAAAACACTGATTAAATGAATAGTGGGTTACAGAAACATACAGTTATGATCATAAGTATTTGGACATTTCTGATGTCTGAATCTGTAATTTTCTCTCTGTGTACGACCACAATTTATTTCAACTTAAGCAGTCAAGATATGATGGAAGTGTAGACTTTCAACTTTAATTTAAGGCCTTTAGGGTATTGTATTAAGCTTTCAAAAATGACAGCCATTTTTCAAATGGAGTTCCTCCATTTTCTGACAAACAGTTTCTTGGCCAGGGGTTGCCTGTTCTGTCTTTATTCAAAACTTCAAAATGAAATAAAGATAAGGTCTGGAGTTAATTCAATGCTCTAAATTTGCATCTGGTAGTTGTGCACTGGAACTTTGGAGGTTAAAATAGGTGTCAATGAAAGGAGATTATTAGGCAGAAAAAAACTAAATAAACTTAGCAGAGATAGCTAATACTTCAGGAGTGCCCAAATCAACAATTTTGATACAGTTTTAAAACCTGAAAATGCACTGGGGAGATTAACAATTCAAAAATGCAGACAAATAAAGTGTATGATCACAGAATTATTTAAGTCTACAGTAAAGAGCTGCCCTCATGAATGTGGATACAGATTTACCTCTAAACCACTGGAAGAGGAAAGCCAGATGAAACTTTGCCAGAAGATGCCTTAAAAAGACAGTCCAGTTTAGTCCAATCTTTAGATATGTGAAAGCAAGATGAATTTGTACCAGAAAGATAAGAAGAGAAAGGTATGGAGCAAGAAAGGGACAGCTTTTGATCCCAAGCATACCACATCATCTGTCAAACATGGTGGAGGCAGTGTTTTTGACACGGGCATATACGGCTGCCAATGGAACTGGGTCACTGAAGTTTATTGATAGTGTGACTACTGACAGAGGTAAGAGTATGAATTCTGAAGTGTAAAGGCCTTTACTCAGCCCAGATTCAGTCAAATGCTGCAAAACTGATTAGAAATGGAAGATGGGTGCTGAATGCTGTTAGTGCAGATGCCATGCAGGTTGGGTGTGAGATGGATGAGAAGAAAAGATGCTGGAGCATGATGGATGAAGTAGTGGAGAGTGTTCCTAAGAGACTAAAGAGGATGGAAATGGCTGTATTTTAAGAGGAAAGAGGAAGGAGCACACGGTGACATTTAAGAGTGGAGGAAGATGTGTGCAGGTGGATTATATACTATGCTGGAGGGGGAGTCTGAGGGAGCTTGGAGACTAGAGTTGTGTTTGACAGCGTAAGATGTAGGATGACTCTGAAAAAGAGGAGAATAGTGAGTGCAGAGGTGAAGATCAAATGGTGGAGGTTGAAGACGGAGAATTGTAAGGTGGAGTTCAGGGAGGCATTACAGTGAGTGGCCAGAGAGTTGGGCAGCTTCTGCGGTAGTAAGGATGAGAGGTGCTAGGGATGAAATCTGGACAAAGGAAATAAAGACGGTAATTTGGAAGTACAGGACAATATCCAGAGGACGAGGTTGGCTAGGAAGAATGGGATAATCCAAGAGATGAAGAAGACAGGAATATAGGGAGTAGACAGGAGTATAGGAAGATGAGCCATATGGTACAGAGAGAAGTATACTCACAGGCAGGGAGTGTGTGTTGAGCAGTATTTTGTGGGACTGATGAATGAGGAGATTGAGTGAGAGAGAAGACTGCAAGATGTAGAAATGGAGGATTTGGCAGTTGGTGTGAGACAAGAAGATGCAGAGGATAGAAAATGAAAAATAATTGAAATTGTTCTTTAAATTTTTTTTATAATGCATATATATATATATATATATATATAAAAAGAAATAAAAGAAATAAACATAAGTATTTGTGTGTTACCTTGACCTGATGCTATTTGAAGTATTTGTTTGTATCTTTTATTTAAAACATTGTCTGTATTCAAAACTTTCTAACTGCAAAACTTTCTTTCCCCATTGCTTGAATTCATTTTGCCTGATCTGGATCCATAAGCTCTGCTAGTTTTGATCACATCTCTGACTTTTTAGGGCTGATCATTTTCATTTTGTCACATGGCGGGCTGTAAGGCCCAACCACGGAGCTATCTTGTGTTGGGGTAAGGGAACTGGAGCGAGACCTTGACTTCATGATAATTTGTCTTTATTAAAGAAAAAGGCACGAGGGCCGAAAAAGAAAACTCAGAGTGCAAAACAGGAAGGGGAACACAGGAGAAGCTCAAAACAATACCGGAATAACGAGAAAGGAAATGACACCAGTATAAATACACAAACACATTATGGACTAAACAGGACACAGGTGGAACAAGGGGAACACGTGACCAGGGGGAGGGAACAACATACACGTGACTGGGGCCAGACAGAGACAAGGGGGACCCCTAGTGGGTCTACAGGGAGGAACAGGACCACACAGGAGGAAGGCAGGTAAGACATGGGAAACCAGGGGATGAGTCTGGGGCAGGAAGGGTAGACTGGGACAGGCTGAGTAGGATAAGGGCTGGGACCTGGGAGGAAGGACAGAGGAAGACAGGAACACAGAACACAATGAGGAACAGGCACAAAAGACAAGACAGAACTGAACAGAACACATGTATAACTGTAACTATGATCTTCAGCTAATGCTGGAATAATGGCAAACAGAAAAAACAGAAAAGCAAGATCTGGCAATGCTCAGGCGTGCCTGCCATGACACATTTCTAAGATGCTGAATGTACTGAGCAGTAGCATGCATTACCTTCTGCTTTAAAATGGTAAGGAACTGATATTTGAGTGGCTGAATTTTGTTGGATTAAAGGTTTGGGCTAATTTTAATAATCAAATACGTTTCAGTAAGAACATTAAATAATGCCAATAATTTTAGTAAGAAAATTAATGATAATCAAAAGTGTGAATTAAGGTGGTCCTGATCTGTAATAGGAGTCAAACAGTACCTTGGATGAGGTATTTCACTCAGTGTTCCCTGTTCCTGGTGGTCCCTGTTCTCACTCCTTATTTTGTAATAAGGTAATGATGGACCTTCTTTTTTTACTACTACTAACTGTGTACCAACAGGTCCATCAAACAACTGATGATCTCAAACTCATTCCACTAATGAACTTGTAATTAAACACCATTCCAGGTCGATTCCTCATGAATCTGACTGAAAAAAAAATCCCAAGAGTTTGCAAAACTGTCATCAGAGAAAAAAGGCAATATATATGTATGTATACTACCAGTCAAAAGTTCGGGGACACCTCATTTAACGATTTCCTTTGATTTTATTATTGTAGAGTAATATTGAAAACATCACCTATTGCTCGGATGACAGCTTTGCTAACTATTTTGCCCAGTCAAATTCATTAGGTATTGTCCTGGAGGAACGCTGTTTCATTTCACTGTGTAATGTGTGTGCATGACTTAAATGACAATAAACCTACTTGACTTGACTTAACTTGACTTTATCCACCAAAAGGGGGCGATGTGGGATAATTCTCATGAGCGCACCTGCACTCGCTAAATCTTCACCGTAGGCTACACTGGACTCTGAATGTAACAGTTAGAGAGGACTATCCGCTTTCATATTTTTCTTTTTTTAATAGCATGCCGAATCCCAAAGGAAAATGTGAGGAGCAGAAATGCAGGCCCAATCCTTTCTCAGCTTATGGAGCAGTTTAAACGCAAACCCAAATTAGAAAGGAATTTAATCAAGAAGTGATCACTGTTGGAGAGCTCGTTCATTCTGGGCTGTGGGTTGGTCAGCTAAGAGTTGTAAGGTAATGTTTAGGTTCCCATTGGAGACCATCAGGGAGGGGGGTTCCTGTGGGTTCTCTCGCGCCGTAATCCTCTCCAGAGGGCTCCAGTTGGTTACTCGCCCCACGTGGTTTGCGCTCCTGTTATAAAAACTTTCTGTGGAAAGAGGCGCAATGTCGCGCGCTCGTTAAAGAGGGGGGTGCGGAGGAATAGCAGCTCAGAGGCGCACAGCATCCCACTGGCCTTGAAGCTATGAAGATATGAAGAAGTCCTCAGAAAAGACGCACCGGACGGAGGAGGAGGGCAAGGGCTCAGAGTAAAGATCTGGAAGATTGGCGGATGTCAGAGGAGGAAACCCGCGCTGAGGGAGGCGTGAACTGTCGGTTCTGAGTCGATGTGCTCCTCAGGATGGAGGTTTTGAACTGAGAAAGCGCTCACAGCTGGACTGGCACGGACTCCTGATCTCGCGGCTGAAGACCCTGTAGCCATGCCATGACGCGCCAGGCGGCCCGGTCGGAGCGTCCCGGTCTTTGTTAAGGAGCACCGGGGGGACAATAAGTCAAACTATGGATGGCACACCGGTAAACAATGTTAGTCCGTCTTCGTTTCCCCGCGAGCATCCCTCAGTGACCAAAGTCTGAGAAGCGAAAGAGAATAAGAAGACCCGAAACGGGAATCTAAGAATATTTGCAAAAAAGAAAGTGTTGGATTGAAGAGCCCATTTCTGCACAATTACGCGGATCTTACTCCACTCTTTAACGCGCGTCTGGACTCATTTTTTTGGGGGGACATTGTGTTTTTTATTTATGTATATATTTTTTCTCTTTTTGTAACGTGTGAAGAAGATGAGAAAGTTGTTTTTGCAGGCGCTCCTCTTTGCTGCTGCTTGTGTTCTATCCAGCTGCGGCACGCCGGCTCCGGAGCCTGAGGTCCAGACGACGGCTCCACGGGACACCTGCGTGTCCTGCGGCCTCGGCCAGCCGGACGAGCCGCGGCGGATGGACGTGGACTTCTTGGAGGCTGTGAAGAGGCACATCCTGAGCAGGCTGCAGATGAGGGAGCGGCCCAACATCACCCACCCCATCCCCAAAGCGGCCATGGTGACGGCGCTGCGGAAGCTGCACGCAGGCAAAGTGCGTGAGGACGGCCGTGTGGAGATCCCCAGTCTGGACGGTCACGCCAGCCACATCAACGAGGTGGAGGAAGAGATCTCGGAGATCATCAGCTTCGCCGAGACAGGTGCGCTCCGGCCCGCGTAACTGCGCGCCCGTGATACGCAATACAGCTGATTTTACACGGCTGGTTGTTCCATGTGTTTAAGTCTAGAAAGGTGTTTAGTTGACGGGGGAGGAGGGGGGGGGGGGTCCGTTACGAATCAAGTATTCCCTTGGGTGTGTATTGGCGCGCGAGGTGGCTGTAAACAGTGGTGTGTGTGTGTGTGTGTGTGTGTGTGTGCGTATGTGAGTGAGCGCGCGATTGTAACCTCGCACTGCAATGGAACGTAGAGAGAACAGTGGGAATGACCCAACAAAGACCACCATATGCACCTTATAAACCCCTCTGTGCTTCTGATGAAGTCATTTGTGACCCAGACCTCTATTTTCCAGTGCTGCAATATTCCTATGACAAGGAGAAAGATAGAAATCTAGTATGTGCTGAAAAACCTAATGATAAGGTATCCCACTGGGATTCATTATTTCATAATATAGGCAAAGTATGACCTGGATCTGTAAAGTTAAAGTTGAATTAATGGATAAGTATATTCTTAACAACCTCTTAAAAAAAAACAGTGCAAAATGAGTTGGTCTTAAGCTCTAGGATTTCCACCACACTTTGCAAGAAAACCAACAAGTCAGTTTTAATATGTAATGTTGATGAGGGTATAAAAGTTGTAAATCTGGCCTCGCTTGTACCATTCCACCATAAACAGATTTTAAAATGTACATTATAGGCAAAAACCTGCTCAAAAACTATGCTTTCTTTTATTTTCTGTTAAATTCAGAAAAATTGGGGGAGTTTCGCTTGAAGGGGATCGTTCTAACAACGTCAATACGCACAGCTAAATTACACACCTAATATGCATAAACAGCCCTGCGGTGCTTGAATTCATGCCCTGCGCCTCACGTGACGTTGTCAAGTCATTTGTTTTCTCACTCTGCCCTGTATTCCACTGTGGCTGTGGTTGTCTCCCTGTAATGCCCGCAGGCCTTTCACTCTCGGCCCAGGGCTGCCAAGCTGGAGGTGGCACGGTGACAAGCTCCAGGAACGATGTGCCAAAATGCCTCATGAAGGAGACTTGAAATGATCAGTGTTGCCACATGTCTGGTAACAAGAAAGTTCAGATCCAGCCCAGTGATCATTGGAAGCTTATCTCTGATACACACAGGCGTCTTCCCTACAGGGGCAAACCCTGATTTCTTTCTTTCTGTGTGGTGCGACTAAAACTCTTTTTCCTTCTCAGCTTTCTTGAAGAAAAGGGGCAGAAAAAAACCCTCAAGATTTGTTTTCTCATAAATAGCTGAGACTTAGTGCAGTGATGGTAGCAGCATAGTCGTGGATTCGAGTGTGAACTTGTTGGCGTATCAGCTCAGCCGGCTGCTCCTGGGTCTCATTAGAAGGCAGGGTGACCCGGGGACACGGAGAATTGGACGAGTTCCAGAATCCTCTGGCCAATTTCGTTTAAGGGCAGCCGTGCACTGTGTCCCTTGCAATGATGGCTAGCTGGTCTGCTCTCTTATCCTGACATCTTCATTTTCTTTGAAGTCACAGGTGAGCTTCTCGCATCTGTAAGGGGCACAGAAAAACCTGCACAGACTAAATTCCATCAGAAAAGTTCTTAATCTAAAGCAACTGCCCATTTCCTTCAGTTATAACTTTTGAATCAACAGGTTTTCACAGGTCAAAATTCTTCTGTAAATTAGAAATGAGAAATCACAATGCAGATGCAGCAGAAAGAGATTCGATTTATTAAAATGGTTCTAAACCCACATAGCATAAAGGTTTTTGGAAGAACCCATACATTTGTAAAGAACACGAACATTATGTGAAGCCTCCTACGTTTAAAAGGTACTCCCCACTCCACTTCTCATCTACAGAAATGGTTCTTTTAGGAACAAAAATGCTTCTGTGGCATTCACTCAAGCATCATATGTGGCACTTTTTTTAAAGAGTGTATATTGACTTGTTGTGCTAAGACCTTTCGGCGCTATAGAAAGATAGAAACGTTTTTAGCAGAAATAAAATAAAATGAGATCACACAATTACTCATCTTAATCTGGCCTTCCATGTATCTCCTCTGTTCATCAATATTTTAAATAGTTTAGAACCATTTAAAAAACACCAACTGTGGTCTTTTAATAAATACCAACAGTTATGTACCCATCAGTACAGTTTCCAGGATAAAAACCTGGAGCTGGTCCGGTTAATTGAGAGCATTTCTCTTTTTTTAATGAACACTGCTTTCTTTATTGACCTCTTTGAGGTTTTTAGACCAGTCTGAATTTCAGAGTTTCCTCTTGGGGACGAATAAAGTTTCTATCTATCTACAGCATCCATCTACTGAAGTTCCAATAGTCTGGTATTTAAAATATGCAGTTAAAATGTACTCATAGAAAGTAGTGTGTATCACTGCAGATCTCCTTCAGGAGATTCCTTCAGGAGCTGAAAGGCACTGGAGTATTCCTTTAATGTAGGACTTGAACTGAGGGAACAAAGCTATCAAAGGTTTCTATAGGTTTTTCTTGCACTGTGGGCATTTGTATCAATGACAAATGTTGTCCCTCTTGCATTTTTTCAGATCACAATTGAACTGCCATTTGCTGACCTGCTTACACCTCAGCTGCTTTATCTGCCCATCATTACTGTTAGTAAATCTACCACTGTGCAGTAGGGATTAGCACGCAGTATATCAGGGGCCTTGTTTTGTTCATGTGGCCAAACTGTCAGTCACGGCGTCCAGGTGGCAGCGCTCCTCTGCGTATGGAGACGTTGAGTAATGGAGACATGGAGATTTACTCCCTCGGTGTTGTGCGAAGCCGTGCAGGTGGAGGCATGCCGAGCTGTGTGTATTGTTGCCGGCAGAGGGGCCCACCCAGGTATTGTCCTTCCCTGCATGTAGCGGCCAGGCTTAACTTCTGGGGCTTTTGACCTTACGTATTTGTCTTTCTCCTCCACCTATCTAATTTGCATCCTCTGACAGCTGTCTTTCAGACTTTGTACTGCGGCCCCTGCGAAAATACAATGGGAGGCAAGATATATGACGAATTTCCGAAGATACATTTTTCAGACTGCCTTCAAATGAAAGGCTTCTTTAACAGTTTTTGAGTTAGATACACAGTTTCAGGAAAATTTGCGAGAGTCTTTTTTAAAGTCCACGTCATTAGAAGGTTCACACTTAACCTGGTATAGAACCTTTACGTTATGTTTTCTAACACTTCATACTCACTCATTTCCTTTAGAAAATAGTCCTTTAATGGAGCATGCAGTGAATATTCTAGAGGGAAACAAGATGGGCATTTGCTCTGTGGCATTTTGCTCTGTGGCATTTTGCTCTGTGGCATTTTTTAAGTGTATAAATTGATTAGATTTAAGATGATTTTACTCGCCAAGATCTTGTTTTTGTATGTGTAGATCTTCTCTAACAATATTCCCTCGTTTAAAGTTTCTGGTTGCTCTTCTGTGTGAGAAAACTTCTAGTGCATTTGATGAAATTTCCATTGGAGTTTTGCTGAACCCCCCATATTCTATAATAGCATCCCACTATAGAAGTTATGATAGTGTTATATTTGGTATGTGGAGTTAAAAGTTGTTTTCTTACAGAAAACTGTGTGTTTCTTGTGCTCTAATCTCAAGAACATGGAATGTGGTTCAATATTGGGACCCCAATGGGTTTTGATGTACGCTAAGATTTTTATGTGGTTGCAAAGAACATTAATGTTTTTAGTTAGATTTTCTTTCATGTTACCACTTATGAGTATTCAGTACATGCGAGCTTCAGACACAGCAATGTTTTTGTTGTACAATGTAGCCAATTTTAAATTCAAACTGTTCTGTTTCTGGTGCTGTAGAGTCTGAATTAATCAGAGGTGGACTGAAAACGTGTGGCAGAACAGATAATACCTGTAGGCTTTGTCTAATTAGAGTACAGTGAGATGTAGTTTCAGATCTACGCCATCAGTTCCAATGCTGGAAGAAGTCATGTTGGTTTGGCCACACTTTCACTCATAAACGTAAAGGTGCCAAAAATGGGAGCATTGGTGTATAAACAACCCCTGAGATGTATGGGTGTGAAGAACCTAGAATTTAAATCATCTCCAAAAGAAGAGCCACGTAAGGGTTCTTTGAGGAATGCTATTAAAGAACCCCTTTTGATTCTCTAACCCTCTGGGGGTCTCTGGTGACCAGTATGCCCTAAAGAACCCAAAATGAGATTTGTGAGTGTGAAGAACCCATTTGGTAACATAAAGGTTCTAAATGGATTTTAATCCATTTTAATCGACATCCTCTAATTATACAATGACGACATACATGTAATTGTGTTTTGTCCCTGTAAGAAGTTTTTTCTAGAACCATTTATCTGATTTAAGATCTTAGCGAATTTTATTTGTGATTTTTAAGTGTGTAGTTTTTGAAACTCCC
Source organism: Clupeocharax schoutedeni (assembly GCA_037974565.1). Taxonomy (NCBI): domain Eukaryota; kingdom Metazoa; phylum Chordata; class Actinopteri; order Characiformes; family Alestidae; genus Clupeocharax; species Clupeocharax schoutedeni. Next base: position 1,594,103 of record JBBPDH010000036.1, on the reverse strand, counting down.
TCTCTCTCACTTTTTCTCTCTCTCTCTCTCCTCGCTTTCTCTTTATCTCTCTCTCCCCCCTCTTTCTCACTTTCTCTCAGTCTCTCTCTCTCTGTCACTCTCTTCATCGTGTTCTTACTGTAAAGCCATATGCCGAAGGTCTGGCTGTCCCATGCACTCCTTTTACATCACAGGGCTTATTGTGCCCTCTCTGAGGGGCTGTAAGCTTTGCTTCTCAGCAGCTTTCATTCAGAAGTCTTTGAACCTTTGTGCTGTGCCCTCACAAGCTTCCTCTCCACATCTCCGCCTTTTCTCTGAGCCAACTGGGCCTGACCCCAGTGCAGTGCTGTCATAGCCTGCACTGTCATGCGACTCAGAGATGAGAGGAGCTCATGAGCTCATGTGCCACGGCTCCCTTTGCGGCTGCTGCCAGAATTCACGCTTCTCCTGAGTTTCACTGAACCCCAAACTCAAAAGAGTCTTACAGAGATGTTAATATCTGTGAACTAGAGGAAGACAGAAGGAGAAAAAGTCATTGTGGGTCCGTGGTAGCCAGAGAGAGAGGGAGAAAAAGAGAAAGATACAGAAAGAAAAAGAGAGAGAAAGAGAGAGAGCGTGCGAGAGAGAGAGAGAGAAAGAGAGAGAGTGTGCGAGAGAGAGAGAGAAAGAGAGAGAGTGTGCGAGAGAGAGAGAGAAAGAGAGAGAAGTGACAGCGGAACAGACCCTGACAACTCCTCCCACCCACGTTGTCATTTAACACGAAACACTAACACCATTTGATCCCTTTAGGTTGATGTGTTCCCAGTTAGGGAGCCCATTCATGGCAATGTGAGCGATCTACTGCCCTCTCAGCATGTTAATGTCCCCCAGCTCTCTGTCCGAACTCATTATTCTATAGTGACACAACTTTTAAAAATAAAGGTGCCGCAGCGGGTTCTTTGGAGCAATGCCAAAGACAGTTCCCTGTAGAATCTTCCAGCAGTAGATGGTTCCTTAAAGAACCATTTATTTCAAAAGAACTTAAGAACAGTCACATCAGTTCAACATAAGTGTTAGTTTTTTGTATAGAACCATTCATCCAATCCAATAATTGTTTAGAAGCTTTGTTTTAGAGAGTGCAGCTTCAGTAACTGACTGACCTTCCCTATCTCATCTCTCTCTCTTCCAGATGAACTGCTGTCATCCAAGTCCAGCCTTTTTTTTGTGATATCCAACGAGGGCAATCAGAACCTCTATGTGTCACAGGCCAGCCTTTGGCTCTACTTCAAGCTGCTGCCCAACCCGTCAGAGAAGGGAACTCGCAGGAAGATCACGGTCAAGGTGTACTACCAAGAGCCAGGCTTGGGCAGCAAGTGGAACCTGGTGGAGAAGAGGGTGGACCTCAAGCGTAGCGGCTGGCACACTTTCCCACTGACTGACGCTGTGCAGCTGGTCTTCTCCAAGGGTGAGCGGCGGCAGAACCTGGATGTGCGGTGCGAGGGCTGCGAAGCGTCAGGTGTCCTGCCAGCACTGGTCGACGCTGCTGACGAGTCACATCGACCCTTCCTGGTGGTTCGAGCACGAGCGGCGGAGGACAGCAAGCACCGCATCCGCAAACGTGGTCTGGAGTGTGACGGGAGCAGCAGCCTGTGCTGCCGCCAGCAGTTCTACATTGACTTCCGCCTCATTGGCTGGAACGACTGGATCATCGCCCCCTCAGGGTACTTTGGTAACTACTGCGAGGGCAACTGTCCAGCATACATGGCCGGGGTGCCTGGCTCGGCTTCCTCCTTCCACACGGCCGTGGTCAACCAGTACCGCATGCGGGGCATGAGCCCAGGCTCCATGAACTCCTGCTGCATCCCCACCAAGCTAAGCACCATGTCCATGCTGTATTTTGACGACGAGTACAACATCGTCAAACGGGACGTGCCCAATATGATTGTGGAGGAGTGCGGCTGTGCTTGAGCTGGGGATATTTAATGAAATAAACTAGCGGAAGTTTCCAGAAATTCCACACAGTCTAGTTTCCACAAATTTTCACTCGTCCAAATGTATCGGTCAGTCAGTTAAAACATTTTTTGTCCAGAGTTTGCTTTTATAGGCTAATGCAGCTAACAGCTAACAAAAGCTTATATCCTACAGTTAGCAGTATACAAACTACATGCTTGGATCATTACACATTTGCCTCAAACTGCGTTGAATTGTTAAGTCATCTGAAATAGACTTGGTTGTATGGTTTCTGATACTGTTATCTCTAAACATGAAGATACTGCAATGGCTTTCGGCTATGCCACATGGCACATGCCATTGTTTTATAGATGACAGTATGTCAAGCAGTGTTTGAAACCGCATAAGCTTGTGTAGGTAATGTTTTGCCTGAATCCTGCTGCATAGCATTGACATCCAGAACATATACTTCTATGTGTTGACATGATAGAGCACACTACATGAGCTCATTATGAGACCCAACAATTATGTCACATAATTTTTATCTATTTATTTTTTTTGTGGCAACACTTTACTGTAGGGAAGCGTAAAGCTACATAACATCTTTATGAGCTACAAAACATGTTTATGAGTAAAACAACTGACAGTTAAACCTTTATAAACATTTGTAAATGCTTATTCAAGGAAGCATCAGTTCTCAGCGGACTAGAGACGCCTTTTGGACAACTGATGCCACCATGAAGTGAATACTGCCCTTCAGTAAAGTGTTCCCATTTTTGCTGTGTACTTTAGTCTGCTTTCATAATGGCAATGGAAATATGACACTGCTATATTGTCATAAACTATCCTGACAACTCATGACAGCTTACAACCTCTGCCATGCTATGTGTATAGCATGGTTAGGTCTCTATGAAGCAGGGTTGCACCATGCGGCATGTGCAGGTTGTCCATGCTAACTGCTAGGCTGTATGACTTTATCTGTTAGCAACATTACCCTCGTTCAAATCTAAAGAAACCGATGTCATGACTGATGGACTGAGGGGGAAATTCTGTGAATTTGATGTTTCCATTCCTTTTAGATGGGGACTGGTGACTTCCAGCAATATCGGAAAGGAAAATAGAAGAACTACAGTAAGAAAGTTATATTTATGAACACCTACAAGCATATTTGTGTTCACGTCTGCATTCACGTGCACACCCACACATGCATGCATAAACCTATGTACATATATTTATATTCATTAATATCCCCTGTGGTAGAGGCATTTATCGGTTCGGCTATCATGCGATTCAATTTTATTTAACAAGCACAGGTTTGTATTATAAAGTTTTGAGGTCAAAGGGACGAATGTTTTGCTACGTGTTGTTTTTGTTGCCATTTCTTTTCTTCTCTCCTCTAAATGGATTGTACTTGGGAATGGAAAAGAGAAGAGCCTTAGGAAGCAGTCGACCAGGTTTTTGTTTTTTTTGCTGGGACTCCATCGCCATTTCCTTCAACAACAACTGTATATGAAAGCACTGACCAGGACTTCATTCAACAGCAGCACTTGCCATAACCTGTCCTCTATATCAAGGCGAGCACTAAGATTTTCCACCATTCTTCTTCAAAACAACCATTAGATCCTGAAATACTTCTCCAACAGCATCCAAGTGGGCCCTCATCAGCTCAGATATGCTGCATTTTTTAAACGTTCTTTCTTCAGAGGGACATGAGCAGACATTCCATCACTTCCAGGCACCAGGGCCATTTATAAAGCATGAGACATGGCTTTGGGCTTTTTTTTTTCGTGTTGTCGTTGTTGTTATGCTTCCGACCTGTCTTGGGTTGGGGGGGGGGGGGGGGGTTGGTATAGTAGGGAGGGGGTTGCTTATTCATGTGACAAGCTGTAAACAGTGCGCGGGGGACGATGACCCTTGTGGAACACAAGAACAGTGCCCTTAAAAAGAACATACTTCCAAAAGTACTTAAATGACTGAAGCGCATTATATCCTCTCTTCTCTCAAGTTGCCATATTGTCCAGTGGCCACCGGTGCGGCGTCGCACTCGCCAAGATTTAAAAAACAAGAAAACAAACAAAAAAAAAAAGAATACTTAAATGCACATTTTATAGCACTTGCTGATTAAAATGCCTTTAAAGGTTCTCCAGTGGCGCGCCTGTGCTTGCTCACAATCCTTTACAAAAATAAGTGCCGCATGAACTATGCAATGTATATAACCGACCCACACCGGACAGACTCAACTCTTAGCTAGTAGTCATAAAACTCTTTTTCAATACTTGAAACGTCTTTCGCTTTCTTCTCCGAGCGAATGGTTGTTACGATGTTTGCACTGAAAAGAAAAAAAAGTTGCATTATTAGTAAAGAAGAGAAAAAAAACTGCCATTGAAATAGTAATAATAATAAGAATTAAGAAGTTATTTTTATAAAAGCAAAACTGAATTCTGTTCAAATGTATTATACGGAATCATGGAACCAAAGAGGCCAAGATTTTTAGCTATTATAAGATGGCGAGACCATCACGTTATTATGTAAAATACTTTTTGATCGCGTGAGAGGCCTAAACACTGTATCAGGGTACAATATTACAGATTCCATTTTCAGCTCAATTTTCTTTTCGTTTGTTTCTTATTTTGTACAGTAGACAAATGGGATATTTCATATTTTTTCATCAACTTTAATATTTTCAGTTTTTCTATTTAATACTTCTAGTTCCTTTTTTTCCAGAAGCATTTAGAATCAAATACATGCCAGCTCTGTACAGCCTATGTAAGATAAAGAATGCTTTTAAATATTTTGTTCTTTGTAACTGTTACAAAATAAATTTCTTATTCTGCATTGGAATGTGTATAGTGCTGTTTTCTATCTTACTGCTCTGCTATAAAAAATGCCTTTTATTATTGTTTACTTCAGTGTACCAGCTGAATGGCAAAACACTACTCGAAGTTTGTCCGATGTAATTATTGCCGTTTTGTTTAAGAGTGAACGAGAGATTATTCAAGTTCTGTAATCACTGCATCATTTCTCCTATTATGATGTTATTTCCTTTCTAATTATGGTTCAAAGAACAATATTTTTATTTGGAAATTTGGAGAAATATTGTCAGCAGCTCTTACAAACTAAGGCAAAGCAGTTCAATACTTGCACCTATAAATATACATATTTAAATGATGAACCATTTATTATTCTCAGGCACAGCTATCAAGTCTCTAGACTAATTGTTCACTCAGACACTGAGACTAAGTTGACTAATGATAATTACTGGTGAGTGAGTTTGGGTCAAAACTCAAAGGTCAAGAAGTTGCCCTTACATCTCGCACTCTACATAATTGCAGAAGCAGAGCTCATGTCAGCAGCCTGTGGAGCATTAGCTTCTTATAAAGACTCAAGGTACCCTGTTGGCTTGGTTAGATTCATACAGTGGACAGGAACTAGAGCATAGATACAAACTAACAGCTACATCAGCCCTTCTTGGTGTGTCATGTGTTCTTTGTGGAGCTTTATGGCATCAATAAACAACAAATATTTTCAGTACTATCAACCTAAGCATGGTGATGTTCCTGAACCTGTGTGACAAGCGAATCAGTTCCAGGACACACAGGTTTGTTTCAGTTATTTGAAAGCTTGCAATATCCCCTCGATGTCAGCAGAACAATTAAAACATGCATGTCTTGTGTGTTCTGTTGATGCATTACATGAAATCTCATGTTTTGGAAATAAACCTCTTTCGGCATTTTTTACACATAAGGTAGCAGAGCAGAGGTGGGTCGAGTAGCTCAAACCCACATTGAAGCAGAAGAATTGATGCACTCATGACACAAAAAGTAAAAGTAAAAAAGAGACTTGATTAGAAGTATAAAAATAGCAACTCAAAAAGCTACTTAAGTGCTGAGGAACTTATAGAACTGCAGTGGAACCGTAGAGATGCAGTCACTAACGTAACATGATGACAGTTACAGGACAACTGGACAGGCCACTGGTTCAGCTCGGGTCCAGAATGCATGTCCATCAGACTATGAGAGGAAACCAGAGTACCTGGTAGAACCCCATGTGGTTTCATATACAGTTGAACCAAGGACCATCTTGCTGTGAAATGACTTAAATACTTAATCCAACATCAGTATTGTTAGATTTCCTCAGCGCATTTTCAGTAGAAGGAATTTGTTCACAGGCCGCCACTACAGACAGTAATTTACACATAGACAGCAATTGGTAACTTTATTGGAAATGTGGGCTGATTATGACTGGTGAAGCACCCATTTAAACAGTTTAGTCAAATTAGAATGGAATAATGAATTGCTGTATTATTGGCATTTACACCAAATTATTAATCTGTTTTTTTCACTTTTAATAGCACCCAGTACTGAAACTTCTCAGCTTTGTCAAGTCTGCTTAATTGATAAAGAAAGTATTGTCTCCTTAACTATATAGGAGCATTTAAAAGGATTTTCTACCCATAACTCCACTGGAATGTGCCTATACAATCACAGCCATGATTCCTTTGTCCGGGCTCTCTTTTGTTTTTACAATGAACGCAAAATCCCCCTTTTTTCATTGTGCTACATCCGTCTCAAGTCTTCTTAGCAGCATCATTCCCACAAGCGGCTCCAGACGGTTCAAACGTAAGGACTTTTTTCCCCCCCATTTTAAAATGCACAGAGATTGTATTGTGCTCACAATATTAAAGCACTTTTCTGCCAGACCACTCAAGCAAAAAGAGGACATAAGACCATGGAGACTATAATGTATGGAAAACTCTTGTGGGAAAAAGTGCTCCATTAGAAATACTGGAGAACTCTTGCGTTACTGTGGTCTGGTTTGCCAGTGCATACATGGCATGAAATACCAAAGAAGAGCTGATGGTTACTGATGTAGATTTACACCGGGTGTTAGAGGGTTTAAAGGTAAATCCCTCCCGACATTCTCTTGCATTTGAAGGAGTTCATGGCTGGTGCGCCTCAAGGATCAGTTTGGGATTATACGAAAACTGTTCTTCAAATTTTACCTTTCGGTTCCCATATGTATACTCTTAAAAAAGGCATTAGATTGTCATCCTAAATGAGGTATGTGAGCCTAAACAACCTTAACCTTAGCATGTTATGTGAAGGTTTCATATCAATTTAAGGGTCTTTCTAAGAACATTAACATCTGCAAGTTCTTTCTTTTTAAAGAATAAGCCACTATACTGATCTATAGGGAACCATAACCTCTTCTTCTATGGATTGCAAAGCACTCTTTATAGCATCTTGGAGTTTTTAAAAATCTGTTATATCAGTCTATATTTCATAATGAAAAGTGAAAATAAATTTGAGAGTGGGTTTTTTTCTTCTGTAAAGCAGTTTTGGAGGTAAGAGATGTTTTATGGACAATTATACTATTACATCATTCCATAATAAATGTGGAATCATATCATATACAATTGATGAATTAAAATTTTTTAAGCTAGACTCTTTTTGATTAAACAATTCTGTTGATCAATTCCTTAAACTTCCTGAAATAAGCTAGATAAATTAATATTAACTAAAATGTGAAAACATGCATCATCATTTATTTGCATATATAGAGGTTACAGATAATCCAGTTTATCTTTTGGAGTATTTTACCAAACCAAAAATCATTTTGTCCCACCCCCCCACCCTTGAAGTGGTCCAGAATCCTGGGTGTCCCAGTTTGAGGAGCACTCGACTAAAGAAGCACTACAAACAGTTGATTATGTTAGACACATGGCACCTGGACACCGTGAAGACCATCGAAAGTGGAGACAGTCTGAAGTTTGGCTGGTTTTGGAGGGACATTTTTTGCAGTCTTTGCTCTTGAGAGTTTATGGAGGGGAATGACTGGAATGTTCCACTTCAGTTATCAAAATATGTACATCTCGGGATATTTTTACCCGCTGCATCAACACCACGACGAATACTCAAAAAGGACAGATTCTGGAGTGACTGGAGTGAATTCATTTGCTTTCAAAACGTCACCTATCTTTAGGGGTGGAGTGAATGAGGGCTCTGGCTTCATTTTCATTAGATTGATTAGACTTGTCTGCATTATAATTGTCTAACTATTATAATATTCAAAAGTCACTAAAACAAAGCTATTTTACAGACTAGCCTCACATTCATCATATCAGTGTTCTGAAGCCAAAACCAGGCTATTATTTACAAGAATTTTAAAGCAGAAATGACTGATAGTTGGAAACAGTTCAGTAGTAACTATTCAGTAATAGTTCCAAAGCTCTGACTTGAACCAAGAAAAGCAAATTTGATCATTTTATGTTGTTTTTATATAGAATTATATTATATATCATGAATTATATTATAAACATGAATTTGGTTTTGGTACTTTTTATATTTCCAATCAGAGAACAAGATTTTTTACTTTCAATTAATTTCAAACTTCAAATGTAACTATTGTTAAATGTTAGTTTTCTATTTGGTGTTTAATAAAGTCAACAGTCATACTGTTCATGTAGTATTTATATTCAAACAAGAAATATGTTT
>JBBPDH010000036.1:1561894-1581737 GCA_037974565.1 Clupeocharax schoutedeni | reverse complement strand
ACCACTGTAGAGTTGTGAGTGGCTGATGAGCAGGCTTTCTGTATAATTCAGGACCAGGTTATATAAAGGTCTTGCACTGACACATCAAAAGGAACCAAAAGCTGTAATTTTTCGGAGAGTAATCACACACTGCAATGAATATAGTTCTGTAGCAATGCAGTTTCAACACACACCTGGCCTTTAGAAGTCTATAATTAAAGGATTTCATCCCAAAATGCATCAAAAACCATTTTTGTTCAATTTTATGCATAAATTACAGTTGACATTGCACAAATAGTGATGATATATAATATGTAAACCCACCTTTATTGTTGAAATAAACATGCATTAATGCTTTTTCATTAAACATCAACTGCAACTTCTTTAAATACTCAGAAATTAAATTGTTATGTGGTGCTTTTAAATGAAATTACACATTCTTAATTACATTGTAATTGCATATATTTGCATTACATTTTTGTATCAACAGTTCCATTATTTGTTGTCCAAAGACATGGCAAAAATATAATTGACATACATGAATATGTAAACTAGTTTAAGTACATTTTTATCAAATTCAAAGTGTAATAAAACATCTATGCTGCTTTTAATACTTTTAACACAAATGACACTGAAAGAATAAGATCTGTATTTTAAACAGAATTTCTCTTAAAAAAAACTATAAAATAAATAATTGTCTTATTGCTACCAACAATTGTGACTAATTCCAAATGTTCCAAGAACCACAGCCTTTTTCCTTCTCAGATGCTACCAGTTACTACAAGCCTAAACAGAATTACTGGAACAACTATTGTGGTTCCTCATTGTCCTGCAGCACGTACTGTTCTCCAGCCATTCACATGTACAGAATCATGCGTGTGAGGCTGCATTATAATGCAAATTAAAGTACATTAATACATACGTTCCAAGCATGACGTGCTACAGGCATATACAGTAGTGTTTACAGTGAGGCTACCCTGGGTCGCAGTCTTAATCGCATTTGCATCCATGATTATGTATATTTTACTAAGATGTGAACTTGATCGGGTAAATCGGATCAACCTTAGGCCACACTGTGGCTCAGTATTTGCGCTATATTAAGCCAATAAAATGACTGTGTTTTGGGATTTACTGTAAGGACAGAATGGAGAAAAGGCGGTTGTGAACTAGAGGTAAAGCTGTCGTGACTTATGTAAAACAGTCAGCATAAACAGTTATGCTGTTCTTTCTCTTGGTGCGTTGCTTCAACACAAACCAGGGGAGTTCCCACATTTGTTGCTCCCCCACATTTGTTGCGCTAGTGTTCTAAGGGTTAAACATGCCTGACAGTTGTCATTCAGCAAACTCCCTTGACACACTAGCTCCAGAGTGTTTCCTGTTCCTTTATTCCATCACAAGTCTAAAGGCTCTTAAACTGCCCCGAACTGAAGAGCACCATCCGTGTTAATACTCGTAAGAACATGAGTTCATAGGAGGTCACACTCAGTCGGCTCTACACTGTTCCTGTTTGCTGAACCATAGAAGCAGGTGTAAACATTCTTAAACCATCTTGAACAGGACTGATCACATATAGGAGGTCATGGTGGACAATACAGGCCATTTAGGCTGAGGGCTGAGGACCTGTATGACGCCATCCGCTTTCATAACGCACTGTGTGCTCCGCTGTGCCACCAAAAGGTCCAGATGGTTAAGTCCAGACTTCTGCTGGGTCTCCAGGAGCCGCCCTGGTGTTGTCTTTCCATCACTGTACAAAGCTCTTCTCCTTCATGCATATTCATGCAGGGAAGACGCTTGTTAGGGAGTGACGGCCACCTCTCTTCATTTGAATATTCATACTGAGTCGGGCCCGGGAAAAGGGGTGACGTCTGCGTGTCTCATGAATATTCATAAGAAACTGCCCAAAGGTTTAGGACGCACAGCAAACTAATTTCATGGTGCATCTGGGAAGGACACACCTCCTGAAATAAAAAATAATGAGGATGATTCACAGGGACCAGGACTCCTTTCTGGATGAGCACAGCAGATGCTGCTCTTTTGTGGAGTCCTCCAGCGTGCGGACATGCTTGACCAAGAGGATTATGACGAGTTATAATGAAGTACTTATTAGGGATTCATAAAACAATAGCGATGTAAAAGCATCACGTCATGGCTGATTAGAAAGCTCTTAAATGGTTAAATAGGGGGGAAATACTGCACTGCAGTGATAATAACCCTTTGTTTTCTTGCCCATTAAATAACAATAAAGAGAAACATATAAACCCAGTGAACCATCAGAACATAAACCTCTATAAGGTCAATTTGTAGATCTGTTGCGACAAAACGGTCAGTTTAAAGACACCAGGCAGAGCAAGCGGCACTATTATGTGGAAAATAAATGAACGAATGAATCAAGAATGTAGAAGTTAAAAAAAAATGTGTTGCAAAAAATAAATAAATTAAATAAATAAAAAGCAATAAGAAAAAAAAAACTGATTTTAGAAGCAATCTAATGAAACACTGCTGCTGGTTAGCGAAACATATATAATAATGATGATCACTAATATGATATCAAATGTCAGACGAAAGCGCTGGTAAAGATGGGGGCCTGGAAAATTAGGTCACAAAAACAAAGGATTAATTCAAAATCATTCAGCCCCAGGAGAATTTGTGGTATGCCTCTGATCTTAACATAAGCACATTTTAGGATGCCAGCATTATCATATTTTGGCAAGGCACACATTACAAATTCGGGACCTAATTCATGTCCCAATGCATACCAAATTAAATTCCAAAAAAACTTGAGATGCAAAAAAAAAAAAAAAAATAGGTCACAAATACAAGCAGGCCTCACATGATTTATTATGGGGCATCTACAACGTACACAATGGTGTCCTCTTCAGTGTGGACGGTGGGGGACTTCTGTGGGGAATCTATGCTAAATGCAGGGTCCAGGTGATTTAAGAGGTTTCGAGAGGCACAAATCCCAGCATGCCACGGCTCATCCCTTTATGAAGCCGCACTTGGGAAGGGTTAACGCTGCCAGGAAGTGCACATCAGGCATTTTTTTACCTCATTTTTCTGGGGTGTTCTGTCATGGTAATGGCTCATTTACCTTCAGGACATTTACCTCTTTGGAGCTCTGAAAAAAAAATCTCTTTGGAGCTCTACACTGAACCAGCATTCCCACAATGGCACTGATAAACCATACAGATAAACCATTGATTAGAGCAAGGTTAAAATGGTTCACAGTCTTAGCCTAGTAACATTAAACAGGAAAAAAATGCCAGATTCTGGACACCACAGTCCTGAGCCCATTCTTAAAACTGGCTGCCAACCTGATCGTGCGAAGAATTTTCCGGAATTATAGCAAGCAAAGGAGATTGTGTTGGATTTTGAGTGAATGAAGTCAGAATAACAAGTATGACATTTGGTTTTTCCTTCTTATAAGCAGATGCCAGCAAGAAATATGTGAAGAAAGGCCATGAAAGAACCTCTAAAATAACACCTTTAGAAATTAGATAAGCAAGCATGAAGAACCTTTTTCAATATATTCCTTTGCTGAGTGCCATGAAGTTCAATGTCAGTTTCATGTGTTTGGAGGAGAACACTGACTGCCAATTCTGATTACATTTCAAATATAATCCTAAATAAGGATTTCTGTGTTATATTATATTGATGTTAGTTGTGGGGCTAATTAAGCCTGTGTATTGACACCACTAGTGTACTCCTTGCACTGTTCGTAGTACTTTAGTACTTTAATAAATACCAAAGAACTAAAGTTCTAAGAAAGTTCAAGGATTACTAATTTAATAAATACTAAATGTCTTTTAATTTGCCATGGTAAGACCTTACTGTAGCTGCCCTTTCCCTTGACTGTCACTTCTCAGACTATATAAGGTTCTAACTGGTTCTAACTGACAATACATCTGTATGTCAGAGTGGTGGAATTTACAGCAACAACAGAAGCTTATCTTTGCATTCCTGTGGGTCAATAATTGCACTGTACAGCCGTGATGCACTGTAGGGTTTTCTCATCCCTCATAAACAGAGGTGTCAAAAGAGGCTCTTTGAAGTGATGCCACAGAAGAACCTCCTCTGGTTTTCTAAAGAAACAGTGAATGGTTCATTGGGTGGATTCTTAAAAAATGGTTGTGTAAAGAAATACTGCATAATGTAAATAAAAAGAACCACATATGAGCCTAGAAACATTTAGGAACTTTAGTTATGAAAGTTTGTCTGTGATCAGTTGACTGGGATCAGTTGACTGGACCCAAAAACCAGCAACTCAGAAGAAACGCCGACACTGTTCTGAGATAAAGGGGCCTGGCGTGTTGGAGGCTGTTGGGTCTGCTTGCCTTCATTGACTCCAGGTCAGTCTAAAACAGAACCAATCACTAACAGGGCAACTATTTTGGGGTCAAGACCGCACAGCTCGCTAATCTGCTGGTATGAGTGACTTCATCAGTCAAGAAGGTAGTGGCGCAAAAGAGTGTTGAACACATGTCATTAAACAGGCTTAAATAAAACCATGGTGGGAATATGAAATGCCCTTAGCCTCTTACAGGGATTTACGGAGCGCTGTGTAAATGTTTTCTTTTCAAGAAGTCACGCTCTGGGGCTAAGTGTTTTCAGTGAAGAATAATATTCCTAAACCACAAAAGAAGATACTAGAGTTTGACTGGAAAAAAAAAACAGGCTGACTTATATTATTGTAACAATATCAAGATTGGAGAAATTAAAAGAACAAAAAGAAACATGACGGCATTCAGCTCTCAGCCCAGATAATGACATAAAACGCTTTTTTTTTTTTTGCAATCATCCTCACTGCAAGCGAGGTTCTGGAGCTGTTTGTTCAACGTAATTTCGAGTTAATTGGTTTCTGACGAACACAATGAGGCACAGTGTTCCCCTATGGCTGCCTCCATTCACCATGCATTAATTCTGTCCAGCTACTGGCACAAGGCTGTTCTATTTATCTTAAATGTACTTGCATAAATGATTGCTCAGCAGTGGCCAGAAATGGTTCGGCCAACATCTCGTGTAGTGATTTAACCTCCCTTGTGTTGGAGTGCTTGATTGCTGACTGACCCGGTACTTGCACGTGCGAACACATGTTGGAATTAAAAAGGCCTACACAATGTTCTCCAACACGCATGGCAGTGGTTCAAGAGGCTCGAGATTAATGCTTCCATCACTTCGAGGTCGCCTGTTACTGGAAAGAGACCCAAACATCATTTAGTTCATGCTGAGTAAATTAACTTTTAAAAAATTGGTACAGATCTTCAAGACTGCATTTTTATGAACACTGGCTCGTAACTGTTCTTGGCTTGGTTTTGTAAACTTTATAAACGTTCTTCACTAGCTTGTTACTTGAAAAACAAACATTAATTGAAAGGTTCTTTAGGAGACCAAACGTGGTCCTTTTGGTGTTGTTGCTGCAAAGAATCCTTTTAAGGATGTAGGAGGGCCAGTGGTGTAAAAATACAGCATGTCGCATGTGATGTATATAGGAATGGTCACCTAAGGTGCAGTAGATCAAGCGTTGGCATTCTCCCATAGGGCTAAACTGTCTTCTGTAATTGCAAGCTTTCACTGTTTTCAATGTGTTTGTCAACGCTGGAGTAAGATACAAAGCTAGGGGTCCAGGGTCTGATGCATATTGATGGACACAATCAAGAGATATGCCGAGGGGCCCCTGAGGCCCCCCTGGCTGGGTTGGAACAGTGGGGCCACAGTGTGTGTGTACTGTGTGAGCAGGCCCCAGCACACTGGCCCTGTGTCTCTCTCAGTGGCTGGGTTCATCTCCGAGTGTTTGGAAAGGCTTAACGCTGTCCATCAGTCCCCAAAGTCCAGCCCAGCAGGCAGGACAAGGACCATTCAGAGCGTCCACTGACCAATCTATCCTCACTACCAGCGCCTCAATGGAGCGCCTCTCAATGACAGCAGTGGACCACAGCCAAGATGGCTTTTCAGCATGACAAAAATGATCTTATCAAGGATCAGCAGCTTTTTTAATGTTGTAGCTCAACATCAGAAGATGCTAATTACTTAGGATTCTCTCAAATATTTTGTCTGTTTAATTTTTTAGCCTTTAACAACCATAACGTCTAATTATGCAGCTAGATGCGGGCAATTCACTTGCTTGAAAAACTTGCAATGGATGGTCATTTTTTCTTTTAAAAGACAACAAATCAAGTTCTATACCATTTCGTTTATTTTCTAAGAACGTAAAGACCCCTTTATTTTATGATGAGGTTATTTCAACTGTAGAAGGGTTCAATAATGTTGCAATATTTCAATTTTCCTATTAAGAAATTTAAAAATACATGATATACACTTCTACACCTTATACACCTACATGACATGAGACATGCCTTCTTTAGGGGAACACATTTTTACTGCTTCAGAATAAAATTAATGGAGAAAAAAATTAGCATCTAACCATAACCATGCAGATTAAGTTTACTCTTACAAGCATTTTGGGCATTTTGGGGAAGCACTCAGTTCCGCAAAACTGATTATATAAACCAGGGTTTGGAGTCACCCCTGCACTCGGAAAAACACGCTGGATAATTCTGCAAGGTCTGTTTTGTTTGTGAATTCTGATTTCCTCAGTTGTTTCCTCAGAGTGTTCCTCCCTTTTGTCTGACAGGTGAAGAATACAGCTTCATAATGTGACCTTTACAGTGCAATGCCATAAACAGGTAGTATGTTTGGTAGCCTGGTGGTTAGGGTGGTTAACCCTGCGATCAAAATGTCTGGGGTTCGATTCCCAAGACCGTAAGGGACTGCTGAGGTACCCTAAGCAAGGTATCCCGTGCACTGCTCCAGTGTTCCTGCCTGCCCCCTGCTTCACTTGGTGAATGGGTTAAATGCAGAAGTTGAATTTCGAGCTGTTCACTCTGTGTGCTGTGGCGTGTTCACGTATGAAAGAATTTTCACTTTCAGTGACAGTTTGGTAAAATTATGTTGTTTAAAAAATAAATTAATATCATATGATATCATGTTTTTTAACAATAAGAATGTGTTGAATGAACCCTACTCACACATCTCACTTACATAAACCCAAGTTGATCTTTTATTGGCATCTATTTATAGTGTAATGCAGTGTAAAGCATGTCATCACTGGTGTTCAGTCTGAAATACTTCCTGACCCACCAACACAGTGAAGCACACGGATGCAGGCTGGTTTTGTCAGTATGTTGACCTGGAGAGGGCTTGCTTAATGAGTTCTTGATAAGAACCACTCCAGACAAGTGACACGTAAAGAAAATAAATCAAGTTTGCGAGCTCTCCGTTCCAATCACATGGCGAGAAAGGTGTTTGTCTTTCTCTCGGCCCTCTAATCAGAGCGGGACAGGACAGGCTGCAGCTGGGGCAGTGATATGAAAGGGATCATTTCATGGCAAAAAGCAGGTGAGAACCATCTCCCTGCCCTTTCATGACAAAGGTCAACTATGGAAAACACAAAAAACAAGCTACTGTGTTATTTTCTC
The DNA here is from genome assembly GCA_037974565.1 of Clupeocharax schoutedeni. Lineage (NCBI taxonomy): Eukaryota > Metazoa > Chordata > Actinopteri > Characiformes > Alestidae > Clupeocharax > Clupeocharax schoutedeni. Next base: position 1,574,283 of record JBBPDH010000036.1, on the reverse strand, counting down.
TTCCATGCACAAAATACTGATACCAGATATTTGCTGTATAATTTATGTGTATTAAGTAAACGTGACACACGTTCGCCTCTGAATATGTGGAAGCTGGATGACAGGAGACAACTGACAGAACCTCCTCTGATGTTTCATTTTGGTTTTAATAGCTTTTTATTGATAAGGGGAAGCTTGTTCTTGTTTTTAACTTACTTTTGCTGTGTGCAGGAATCTGTACTATTAAAAAAATCTTTTGCTATAAAATGCCTGTTTTTATGTTCATATGGCAAATGGCACAGTCGACTTTGTGGCACCTATGTTGTTTAAAAGAATTATTTAAAAGAATAGAAAAAAAATGTTTACACAATTTTCCCTCATTCAGGACGTAGTCGATTAACCAGGACAGGATTGGTGTTTGAGGTCTGCTTCTGTAGTTTTGCACAGAAACTACAATGGTGATGTTACTTCAAGGAATGGATGCTTATAACAAACTGGTCCATCAGTAAGTTAATCTCAGATAGGCTAGTTTATGTGGTTTCTAACACTACATGAACAAAAGTACATTCCATAGCTAGGCTGGCATAGCAGAGCAATGTGCAAATTATCTGTTGTGCTTTATTTTAAAGTTTAATTACATCATAGAGCAATTCGTAAGTCATACAGGCACTACAGACAGCTTCAACATAGCATAACACACATTTATTCAATTAGTCATTCAGGAAGGGTGGGGCAAGGAAAGTTCTAAATAAAAATCTGTTACTCTTATATCTGCATAATTAGTTTATTGCTGGCTCTCTGTGCCTTAAATTTTGTTGAGGGTGGAAAGTCTCTTGTTGTGAAGACATTTCACACCCGTCAATAATACAGGTGTGTCGAGGCAGGGAGAAAACACACATGCTAAGTACTTTATTTAAGTGTCGATGAGGGACTAGATGAAACCAGTTTCACTAGATGTCCCCATTTACTTGATACATACAGATCAAGTAAACCTGTTAAAGTAATAATGTTATCAAAACACACTGGGCAGGTCTCCAGACCATTACAGTCCACTCACACCTAGGGGCAACATCTCCATGCATGAGATGCATGTCTATGTACTGTGGAAGGAAACCGGAGTACTGGGCGGTAACCTATTCAGAAACAAGGAGAACATGGAAACTCCACACAGAAGGGACCCTCGGACAACCCAGCTGGGAACTGAACCCAGGATTTTTAAAAGAGAACTAGTTTAGTTTTTTTTAGTGGGCATTTATCAGTCTTGCAACCATTTATACTGTATTTGTATGGTCTATATCATACTATAAGCACAATATTTATCAACAAAAAATAGACTTGAAACAAACTGGGCTGTTGTAGAAGCTCTGCCACCTCACAGTGGACGGGGCTAGAGAGGGAGAGGGAGAAGCAGGACTGAGTGATAGAACAGAGGGAGAGCAGCCAGAAAAGAGCGAATTGAAAGCGTGGCATAAGAGACAGAGAGAGAGAGAGAAAGAGAGAGAAAGAGAACAAGAGAAAGAGAGAGAAATTGAGTTAGAAAGCTGACTGGTGAGTGAATTGGACTGGCAGAGGGCTGGATTCCTGAAGCACATCTCTCAGGCCAAAGTTTGGGCCGATTGTGAGGGGAATACCAAGCGAGCGGTTCTGTGGCTGCACAACAATGAGGAGAGGGCACACTGCGCCAGCTCAGTTTTCAAAGGCCGTGGAGAAAGTGGCCATCTCATTTGCCCTCTGACAAACCCCCTCTACCAGTGCATAAAGCCATATTGTAATGGTAATCATATTGATCATATAAACAAACACATCAACAGAGACTACTGCCGTCTCTAACAATACGGGGTTGTTTGTTTGGACTGCTTGCAAGGCCACAAAAAACCTCTTGTGCGAGAAGAAAGGAGAGCGAAGAAAAGCGTCGCAGGTGACGAAAACAGAGCGCTCGAATGTTTAGCCTTAAAGGAAGGCGATGCCATCTGTGAAAGGGTATATTGAAGCAAGAGATTTAAAAGAGCATTTGAACGTATAACCACGAGGTATTACTGATGCAAATGTCCAAATTGCTTACATATTTGTTGTCCCAGACATCTGGCACTTGTTTATAATGCTTCATAGATTCCACTCGGAATAACTTAATAGAACAAATTCGAATGCATTCCTTAATCCGTTTAACGAAAACATTAAAGCACTTTTGAGGCAATAAATGAGGCACAAGCCAAACACACACTTTTAATGAAATGCTCTCCTCGACCAAATAGGGCTCTTGAGGCTGTTTGTTGAAATGTGAAAATGCACAGTTTACAAATATACAGGATATTTCACATACTTACCTCATGCCGCAAAGAAGGTGTACCAGGAAACGTCTTGCAAACACTGCAGTGCAATGGCCTAGCAAAGGGTGCAGTCTAGATCATAGTATGAAGATTATTTCCCAAAAATGCGGCTTACCCATTACCTAGGCATTCAGAGCATCCTTTGGGTTGTCATGCTTCTCTACTGCTACCTTTACTGAAGAACAGTTTTAAGTGATTTTAAAAAGGTTCCACAAAAAAGAGTTATTTGAAGGAATGCAATAGAAGTTCAGTTCCTTAAAGAACCATTCTGCAAATCAGATGTGTGTGTGTGTGTGTGTGTGTGTGTGTGTGTGTGTGTGTGTGTGAAGAACCCTTTTAAAGTTATAAAGAACCTTCACATGATACAATGGAGCTGTACCAATTTGAACTTCAATGTTATGTGGAGGTTCTTATAAAAGGTTCACTTCAGTTGTACTCATTTACAGAATGTTTTTTGAAGAACCCTCCAGTGAAAAATTTTTTGGGAACAAAAAAGGTTCTTCCAAAAAATCATGCACCTTTTATGGACCCTTTTGTAAAAAGTGCATCAGTTGTATACAATTCAGAAGATGGTGGCATGAGTGGAAATCATACAACCTGCTTCAAAAGCAGATTTTCTGCAACAGAGTAAAGAGGACATTTGTCTGACTCCCTTATCCAGAGCAACTTGCAATCATTAGTTACAGGGACAGTCCTCCTGGAGTGTTACGTGTCTTGCTTGAGGAGACAATGTTCGAAATGGGAAGATTTTAAACAGCAACTTTGCAGTTATCTTTTTCACAGGCAAGTGATTCACCCACTAGGTTACTACCACCACTACAAAGGGGGGAGCTCATTGTAAGAGGCACTAGAAAAGTCTAGTAAACTGCAACACAGCTGCCCTGTTCAGACCTGGCATTAACATGCATTTAACTTGTGACCTGATCGCACGCGGACAATACATCAGTTTACAAGTGTCTCCACATGTGTCTCAAGTGACCACTTGTGGTTGGATCTCACTTCCCCACTCTACATGCAAATAAACATGTACATTACTTGGTATACAGTCCTTCAGCGTGGCCCAGAACACATTTCTGTGCACATTGCTAAAGAAATGTGGTCAATTAGGCCCAGACCTCCTCTGAAAGTGGCTTGAGCAATACTAAGTGTGAACTGGGCTATGTCGTTTTAACACAAATATTCAAAAAAATGATAAAAATACAATTGGCAAAACATGATTAGGGAACAGAGTATATAGATTATAGTCAATCATTACTTTGAGAGTCTAGGTTGGAACCTCATGTTATAACTAAGTCCTCACCCTGAAGAGGCTATACATTAGCCTGGTCGTATTACAGCAAGAATGATATGATGTAACCTCTGGGTCTTATACACTCAAGTCAGTAATCATAAACCGTGTATAAAAGGTGTTTAGAAGAATCAAGGTGACATTTGAGAGCTGTCAAAATGCTGCTATGGAAACGTGAAAAGAGCTTTTCACTATATAAAATTTCAGATAGATTTTAGTCTGCATCATGTTGTGCCAATAACTATTTTGTTTGAAATGTGCAACAGCTTGGGTAATAGCTTTATTCTCAAAGACCAGAATTCACTTAAGTTTGTATATTTACAAGAACACGTCTCTCACTAACAAACACTAAAAATCTTTCACTAACCAAGTTGTTTATATTAGGTTTATTTATGGCATTGCTCCTTAGAATCCTTTTTGCTAATATCTTAGAGTGTGCAGATGTGGCACACTCTAAAATACATTTTTCACTTCCATGTCAAGTCAAGACAAGCAGAGCTTTGTTTTCTTGCCAAAGAAATACACATTAGGGTCCATCAGGACAATATTTTGTCTCGCTGTGTACTCAACATATAGCTAGGCTAGGATGACAATAAAGCTCTGCTTGACTTGACATGGAAGTGAAAAAGATTGCAGTATTTCTTTTAAGAACCACATGTTGCAAGCCGAAAGTTCTTCCACCACAGCGTTGATAAGCTGGGTCTATCTGCTACAGCTAGCGTTTCTGTTCGCTAAGAGGTAGCCAGATTTGGCAGTGGGCAGCCAGCTCTGGGCACAGCATCCATGCAGTTGGTGATTAATCTGGTGCTGCCACTGAAATCTAATCTGCCTGCAATCACGCCAATGCTCTTTTTCCCCCTTTTTCTTTTATTGTTTCAACACCCATGCTGAATTAGCCGGTAGAATACATTAGCATACTAAACACCAAACCTTACCACACAGTCTGGCTAATCTGAGACAGCTTTCTTAGTCTGTCTCTCTCTTTTTCTCTCTCTGTCTCTCTCTCTCTGTGTAAATGCATTGTTTTTGTGTACCCATTAACCCCCAATTCCCACACTCTATTGAAGTAAAAGAGTCTAATTTGTCAAGTAGCATTTATTCTCTGCTTATGTGCGCTTAGCCCTGGATTTCTAGTGAGTCCACATTAGAAATATGATTTTGCTTGAAAAGTGCAATTAAACTCGAGGACAAAAAAAAAAAGAAACAGAGCAGCTAGACCTTGGGAGTGTGTATACATAATTAAACGAGGTGTGAACCCCTTCTTTACCCCTAAATGCTGAGGGTGGGTTCATTTCCATGAGAAGTGCACCAAAGCAAAAGCCATTTCACATCCATTGTTTCAGTTATGCAGCTGTCATTTGCCCAGCATTGTGCATTCCTCATCCTACCATGCTAATTTTTCAGAGGGACAATTTTTCGACAATAAGCACTCCAGCGACTAACAGAAACCCTTTTATGGGCCGGACCCCAGGGAGCTGTAAGCTGCGCCAAGTCAAACAATGGCCTGATGCTCTGAGGGAGCCCGTCTCTGCCATTAATACAGCATGAAGCTCATGGCACCCAGCACTTCTCCCAACACCCTCCCCACCACCTGGACTCTCCACCAGCGTGCCTAATCAAGATATCAATCAATATTGACAAAAATTAATGGGGAACTAATGGGCAAATAAATGGGGAGAAGGCTACAAATAGATTGCTAAAGATAGATTTTTTCCCAGAACATTTGTTTGTGCATTGTTCTACAGCACCAAACGGACCATGAGGCTTGAGAGAGCCCCTGTATTGCATTAGATGTTGGTGAGCATTCTGTATTTATAATTTACAAAGCAAACGCAAGCAATTTAGTCCAAAATCGGTGGTATATAGTGAATATAGAATGAATGTATATCTAATTGTTCAAAAGGGGCTTAGCCAATGAGCATTATACATTTCAAAATGTGAAATGAAAAACGTGGAAAACTTTCTATCTTCGATAGACCAGGATTGTTCACAGGGATGTCTTCCCCTCTCAGACTGCATTACATATAATTTGTGATTATTATTTGTGAACTGACCACAAATACCGACAAAGGTTGCAGTGCAGTGCATCATTCTAACATTTCATTGTAATTCCACAAATTAACAAAAGATCTGTCAAGAAGGAAAAAGAGGTTTGATGTGAAATGGTTCATTACGGAGCAATGTAACATATCAAATGTTCTTTACAGTGGTGGTGACAGCTAAAATAACGGTAAATTTGAAGGGGGGGGGAATGGAACAATTCTGACTTGGTAGGTTTCTGTAGGACAGAGTGTTTTACCACCAAACCAGTTTGAATTATTGTGCTTATATCCATTTGATGATGTAGAAATGAAGAAACAATTTGGGAATACCCATAAACACCTGTGCTTTAACTCCCTCTGATCATGGCTATAATTAGAAATTGTGAATGTCTCGCTCCTTTTACCAGAGCTGTGATTTTTTTAATGAAAAAAATACATGCCATGTGATAAATGTGGGACACAGTGAATAATTTTGAGGAGGGAAAGAAGTCTATTGATCAGCGTGAACTAGATCTGGTCATTAGAGAGCATCTGAAATCAGAGCAGAGTGCTTGTGGAGGCATTAGGTTGGTGCAGGAGGGTAATGTTTGACTTCATTGTACTCCTTGAATTCTCCGCTTGCTAGCCTAAGGGCTAGTCCTCTCTGTGCCCAGCAAAGTCAACTCAATTTGGGTTATTATAGACCCGAGGCTCAGTCGACCACCGGGAGTCCAAAATTATGTGGCCGATTTCCCTCGCCCAAAAATAGTCTCCGCTCAGACCTCTGTATGGGACGGCAATTTCAAAGTCAGACGTTAAGACATTTTGGCCTATTTGACGTGATGCTCCCTAAAATTAAGGTTTCGTGGCGATTGTCGACATTGAGGATTATGAGCCGAATTTGCAGCTTTCCCTTTTAAAAATAGCCACATTTGAATGGTTTTGGGCAAATGTCCCTAAAGGCTAGTATTCAAAAGTGTGGCTGACACACTTAAACCTTTCATGACAGCTGCTCTACACCATACAAAAACTGTTATAAAGGCTTATTCTAACAATCGCCAGTCGTCATAACATTTTAAAAGGGGAGATGATGACATGAATTGAATACAATTGAATACTGAGGCTTGTTGGAATAAGCCTTTATAAATGTTCATGTAGGTTTATGTCAGTTGGTCTTAGATGTCATAAAGTCTTATGAATACTGCCACTCAGTAAAGTGTAAAGCTTATTCTTTTAGGTAACCAAATGTGGCTCTATTGCATCACTTTCTGGCACTTTAATATTTGCGAGGATCATTCAGGTTACAGGGCTCCATCTGAGCCAGAAGGGTTAGGGCAGATTTTGAAGGTCAATGGACTGCCTTTGGGCAAAATCAATGCACTGCACTGTAAGGAGAGTAAAGGGGATTATACCAAATAGAATCACTACCAAAAAGGGGGAGGGGAGCCAAAAACCATAAACCTACCTTCAGCCCAAATCCACATGGAAACTGGAACATCTGTGCTACAAATTTGTCTGATTATGAAAATTTATGATGGCTTAATTGTTGCAATGCAACCAGAACTACAGATCCAGACTGATGTACTCAAATAAAAGCTACAAAAGTGGTCCATCTTCTTCTATTATATGGTTGATAGAGACTCTGCCTTAAACTGGGTGGTCTCTAATACACACCCCTGCTGAAACATAGTCCCCAGCATTCTTTCAACACTCTGTTTACTACTAGATCTACATTCCTCATTCAGGCTGCTCCATTTTTCAAAAAGAATTGGTTAAATGGCACAGAATGGTCTCTGTGGAGCTTCTGTGTACATGGTAAAGCTCCTCTTTTGTAATCCAGAGGATGTAGGGACAATAATGAGGCAAACACTGTGCCATGTATAGTAATTAATAGAGCTTTCAACATGTACATTTCCATGATATTCTTGGTGAATGGATCAATTGACCAGAGATTTATCATTGTACTCACCGATAGGACACACTGCACACAATGTACTTCAAATGTGCTTAACCCCATTTTAATTTATCCCTGAAAATACACCAAGCACCTTCATTTGAATGAAGTGACCGCTAATTTGCAAAACCCACCCCTTAATTTTACCTTAAAATTAAATTTAAGGCATAAATGAGATGTAATTTATTAGATATATGGCATTAATTCAGGTGGTTCTGTTATTTAAGGGGCAAATTTTTAAAAGTATGGGGGAAATTCAGTAATTTTGCCCCTTAATGAGTCTAAATCCTTCTGTATGGGGGAATTAAGGTCAAAATTAAGGTAGTTTTGAGGGGCGAAATAAAGGTGTTTGGTTTCATAGTCACAACAGTGTAAAATAAATTTCTGCTAATCTAATTTCATCACACATAAAATGAATGGTTGGGTTTTTGCCACAATAATGCTGTTTAAGGCTAATTTTTGCAAATTGTAAAAGTATTATGGCAGTATATTTTAATGTGGTGTGGTGCATTTTTTGAGGCACCCCATTGGCATTATCATGCTTCGGTTGTGTGACCCATTTTTCGTATCATAGCCAGAAGATCTGTATTGTATAATCCGACCTGCAGCGAAATTGAACCACGTTTGGCACTCATTCTATCAAAGAATTTGGCCAAGATTTCAGCTACAGCAAGACCTGCATAACCCCTGCAGGCTTTAGGAAACGCAAAGAATCTAGAACTGCTTTGTTTCAGCGTTGATGCTTCAGTGTTGTGAATAGAACTTCGGAATAGTTTTAGTTTCATGCCTCATCCTAAGGCCTGTTTCGTTCGAGTGTAATGGTTTCAAATTTGCCTTATACAGTCACGTGTTTCATTTGTGGGCATTTCAGAATGATGTGACACTACAGAGTGCCAGAGGGAGGTCAGGAGTGTGCGTCAGGAGATGGTTAAAGGAGCTCAGGCGGGGGTAGATGTTAGAGCTCAGTGCCAGGGCAGTACGAAAGGCCCTGGGGAAGTTTTTTACGCTGCACCCCATGGAGCCTCTCTCGCTTCCCCAAATTTGGAGCGTGGGCCGCGGGTCACAGCAGATCCAACCCCGTCAAGTCAATCTACGTCAGCCATGGTGATCTATCCCTTTCTCACACACACTTCTGCACACACTTCCACACATGCATTTCCATTCTTACACCCCAGGTGCATTAAGGATTAAATCTGGCTGCAAGGGAACCCCCCCCCCCCTTGTCTTGGCAAAGTGCAGTCACTGCCAGAATACAATCATGCTTATCATGGCATACAATATGGCAACATGACCATGCACACTCGGAGAGCTCTACATGCCAGTGCCTGTGTTTAAACAACCTTTGAGGGCTTGTAAACTCACTGCCACCCACTGTTTACTCTCGGAGAAGCTTAACCAAAACTATTAGAGTTGCGTGGGGTATCAGTTACTGACTAATGCCTGGAACACACTACAGCATTTATGAAATCCCAACCCCTGTTGGAAACGTGAGACCCCCACACAGAACTCTTGTTGTCTTGAGTCATCTGTTAGTCATCAAAACCCCTGCACTACACGATTTGTAGTACTAGAGATCTCACTGAAATTCACTCAATTGCAGAATTTTATGCAGAATTTCACTTTAGATCAAAGCAATACCAGCAAATAACTATATGACAGATAATCATGTCATATTTGTAAAAATATGCCAGAAAAGCTTTATTGAATGATAGAAGAAAAAGTTTAGTTCCCCTAAAAAACGTTTCTTTCTTTAAAGATCCTTTCTTTCTTTGTAAACAAGATGAGTGAGCGTGGAGAACATGTTTTTAATTTAAGGAACATACACACTGCTGAAGAACGGTGCCTGAAAAAAATGTTTCTTCACACTCGCATATCTCATGATTGCATGCGTCTTTAGGAATCTAAAATGGTCATTTACTCCAAGGTCTCTGTCTGAATGTGACGCTAGAGGCCGTACTTTTCTGTTCATTTGTTTAGTAATGGGGACTTTTATTATAATGGGTGAACACATCGGTCTTGTATTTGTTTACATTATGTGTTTCAGCTGACCAGTGTGCTCAGAGAATGATACATTTGTGTTGATTGGTTACTTGAGTTGTGGGTTCTATATTTAAGTTTTTTTGTGTAAGACCTGGGTGTCGATCCACTGTCATGCAAGTTTTGTTTGTATATTCTCCTTTTGTTCAGTGTTCAGTTTAGATTCTGGCCTTCGTGATTACTTTGCTTTGTTTCAATAAAGATAAGAAACATGGAAGTCTGCGTTTGCGCCTGCCCTCATTCTGGAGAGAAGGGGAAACATGACTTTTTTTTTTTAATTAACAGCGTAAGTTAATTAAGCAGCATAAAGAAACAACTGGACCCTCCACACCCCAATCCTGTGGAATGTTGACCATGTGCGACATTGATGATTCAGTTTGCCCAAGACTTATGTATGAGTTGATAAAGTTTTATACTTTCAAAATTAAAGTATACTGACCCCACACCACAAACTAATCTGGGTAGATGATTGTTTATGACTGTCAGGAAACCTTTTACGATTTTGAGTGGTGAATCGGCCTCAACATCAGCGCAAGATTGGCCAGGCATAAAATGTATTATGTCACATCAAAACCTCAACTTTTTTAATGTACTTTAAAAAAGTGTTCTTTAAAATTTAAGTTATCCTTCACTAACCAAAGCACACTCCCACACACACACACGCTACAAGATTTACCCATAACAAAACACACACTATTTAACTATTTAACTTTGTCTATTTAACAATTACATTTCAATATTGATATTTAATTATAACAAATATTATTTTCATAATAACGGCAGAAGTATTCAGTTCATAGCTAGATAGTAATATTACATGCTCAATGTAAACCAGTGTTAAATGTTTCTCTTTTTTGATTATATTGAGTTCATTGTATACATCATGGATACTTTTGGTTTACGTGAAGTAAAATTTTAAAAGATCGGTCTGGGAGCCCATTTTGTAGCATATGAGAAAATCAGCTATTCGTTGTTCTTCATTTCTAGTTGTGGAAGGCCAGTGTTCAAACACACCTGAAGCCACTCAACTGTGAATGAGGCTGAGTGGGTGTGTACTGGACCTCAGCCCTCCAGGACTGAAACTGAGGAACCCTGCTTTTACAGTGTGAAGATTTCATGAAGAATGGACCGGTTCAAATACTTCAAGTTCATTTTCCTTTAATGTTCCCTTTTGAATGGTATTTATACTTTTTTCTGAGATTATATGACCAGTAAAAAAAATCACTGTTATTATGTGAAGCTGATATTGTGTACAAAGCACTTCCAATGAATGAGCACTGCTAAGATGTTCTCTCTTACACACACACACACACACACACACACACACGCCCCACCCACCTTTTTGCCCTTATGGTCCAGCTCCCATTTATAGGCCCCGGGGTGTTAACAGGGGTATAATTTATCATCGGGGCACAGAGTACTAAAAAGCTCTGGAGGTAGGACTACTGTTACAGCACGCAAAGTCCAGTGGAGAACAGAAACTACTAACAAAAGTAAAGTAGTTCATTTAGATGTTTCCCATTTAGCAGACTCACTCACTTTTTTAGATTTATATGCTGCTTAAAATGTAATGATAATGATAAGATAAAATAATCCTTTACTAGTCCCACATTTGTAAAATTTTACAGCTGCAAAGAAAAGAGCAGGAAGAGCAGCCAAACCGATATAAAAAAACCTATTTAACACAAAAGTATAATACAAACTATACAAATAATACAAATATATAAATATACATATGAAAATAGTGTATAGATATATTTTTTATATTTGTGTGTGTGTGTGTGTGTGTGTGTGTGTGGTCAATGCCCAAGTGTTGGTTGTAAAGTCTGACAGCAGCTGGAAGAAAAGACCTTTGGAATCTTTCCTGGGTGTATCAGCCTGCCACAGAACGAACAGCTCAGTGCTGTTGAAGTGTCCTTCATGGAGTGGGAGATGTTCTCCAACAGGGATGACAGCTTAGCCACCATTTTGCTGTCACTCACAACCAGTGCTGGACTGGTTCATCAGCACCCCTTTCCCCCAGCTGGTGGTAAATTTGTTCTGACCAGGTAATTTGGGCCATCGCGGAATCCTGTCAGCAACTGTCATCTCGCCAGTACACAAGTGCTTTACTTAGGAAACTCATAAGATATTCCATGGCACATTTATGTTTAGATAATTTCCTTATTGTATCAAAATGTTTAAACAACGAATCAGGGTATAAAGTATTTCATTGGATTTCACAAATTATAGTAAATATATACATGATAAAGTTTGTGTCACGGGGGAAGTCAGAACGACAGGTAAACTGTGCCCACTTTGTAGCGTGGTGGAAGAGCTTAAGCGTGAGAAACACGAATAAGCCGGTAAGACACGCAGTTATTCTCTGAATATGAACCCTCGCTCTGAAGTAATATAACTCATAGTCATAGTGCTAATTATGCTACCTGTCAAAGGTGTTGTCTGTTTATTCTATTTATCTTTTGTTTTTTTTTTAAAAAAAACTATCAGAGGTCATGCCAGGGGGTGTTACATGAGATCTTGGTGGGAAAAGCGGCCTCCCATCGGTGGGTGACCAGCTTGGTCGCTGCGGTGGGATCCGCCCTGCTGGGGGACGGGCCTTGGGATCTAGGGGTTCCCTACCCATTCCCTACACATATACCACATAGTGGGTGTAAATAGGTCAAATAGGTCACAATAGGTGAAATTTAGACAATTGTTGCCGAGCAGGGCTCTCAAGTTTACCCAAAACCTGCGCGTGAGATTTTCGGGCGGGGTTGTGTGGGGGGGTGTGCGGTGGGGGG
>JBBPDH010000036.1:1517112-1527661 GCA_037974565.1 Clupeocharax schoutedeni | reverse complement strand
AGCGTGGTTCACCTGCTCTCGCGTGCCAGTCACGCCCGGGCCAATCCGCCACGCAACAAGGGTGTCTAAGCCTTTCCGTTCTGCCCACCGTGACATATATTGAGTGATAGTTAATTGTGTTTGTGGTCTAATTAGCTTATACTAATAGCATAGCATATACTAGTGAGGTCTAATTAGCATATATTGATCATATGCTGAGTGTTTATGAAGAAACAGTGGTAGCTGACTGACACTGGTCATTATATCTATGCCACAGTGTGGCCTGTCTGACTTCACACTGGAAATAATTCAAACAGTTTATGTGACTGAAAGCACATGAAAAACTGGTTTAGAAAAGTGTGTTGTGGTTTCTGATCATCATGTGTGTTATTGGTCTAATGATTCTTACTTTCATAACAATCAAATCCTCTAGTTAATAATACACATAAAACAACATCCTCCTTTTCATTTGTTTTTATACATTTTATTTACTGAATAGGAACAATGACATTGATTTAAGTGAAATTACTCATTTAAATGTAAATGAATTCAAATGCAATTCCTTAAGCCTGGACCATTTTGCAATTCAGTGTAACAAGTTATGCATGAATTTCTCTCCTTACTAATCGATTGAGACGTACAGTGAATGAATATGTGATAATATCCCGTAAAACTCTTCTTTTACAGTAAAAAAAAACAACCCTTTTTTCTTTTTTGTTCACTACATTGCAAGGGGTTCAACCCCAGTTCCTGCATTTCAAAGGCCCTGTCCAGCATCCCTTCTTGGCTTAACTCCCACAGTGGACCCCCATTGACTCTGCAGCCCTGTTAATGGTAATAAAATCTTTTACATTTCCTCGCATGGCTGTTAAAGTTTACTGCGCCCTGCCCTTTCAAAGCCGCTGCATGTCCATTACTGCTGTAAAAGGCCCAGGCTTTCTCTCCTGACTTGCTCCCTTTCTACAGTTACCCCTAATCCCTTACTCAAAAAAGCAAAAAAAAAACCCACTATTATCATATAGAGCTTAAAGAGTCGAGCAGGTTTTGGCTTTTCATATTGTGATATCCGATAGGCGAGGAGCTTTTAAGGGGATAGAAAAGTGTAGAGTTTATTTTTTGCCCAGTTGCCTTTGGGCTGCGTAGTCGGAGGCTCCTTTGACATTTGAGAGCGGTGCCAAACGTTAAACATTTAGCAGTTCTTTAGGTGTTTACTTTGCGCCGCTGTCAGGGGGTCCCAGCTCCCTCCCACTCTGCGCATGCTGGGGTTTTGTTTTGGCCCATGACAGCATGTCAAGACGCCTCTACAGGACAGGCTGTTCCCCGCGCCCACCACTAAAGAAAAAAGAGCAAAAGGCAAAGCTCCACATAAGCCATACCACACATTTAGCAATGCCTTCAAACATTTATCAGGAGTTTTTTTTCTTCTGTAGACAAGAGTTGTAACCCACACATGCCTCCATTACTCAGAATAAATGTGGCAGAAAGGATTTGGGGTGGATAAGTAGGAGAACCACTTTTATTTGTCTAAAGAACCTTTACACTTAATTTGGGTGGTCCATTGTAGGTGCTTTGTAGATGGTTGCTTTGGCTCCAGTTATTTTTTTTTATATTAACTGTAACTGAGTCGAGGCTGAAAGGAAAATATGATAATAATATGATATTAATGATAATATGATATTACTGTAAATTTGGATATCTGCCAATACGATACAAATCTTTTTTTAAACAGAAAACCAAAAATAATGCTTTCAAAAAATGTCTGGACACATTTTGTACACGTTCACACAAATACAAAAATCATAACTGTGTTATAATAAGGGAGAAACATTACACAGAGAACATGGTAAATTAAGATTTCCCCTATGGGGTGGCGTTTGTAAAAACAGCTTAACAAATTTTTATTTTTTCAATAATTTAGGGCAATTTTCACACAATAAATGTAACTGGCCATAATTCAGTGCACTGAAAGTACCTGGATGGTGCACTGAAAACAACCAAAAAACGCAGTGCGGAACGATGGACACTATGCGCACTAAACAGATGCTGTTTTGACCACGTAGTGGGCGGGGCTTTCAACAAGTTTTCGAGTTGAATAATGGCAGGCAACAGTGAAATGTAAGCCCAGACAGAGGCAACTGGTTGGTATAAATGTAAGTAACATTAATAAAAATTATTTTATGTATACTGCGGTATAACCGGAGACTAGAGAATCGTGAGCAAATGTTAGTCTGTCACTTCTGCTAAGTGCAAAACGTCAGTGTTCCATTTTGGGCAGAACTGACCCACCGCAGTGTGCACTACAAAAGGATGTAGTGCACACTACGTACTACATTTCAGTGCACTCAAGTAAGTGTGCGATTTCGGACACACACTAAATGTGGGATTTTAATGTACCACTTTTACAAATGGGGAGAAATGCTTATTGGCCACGCCCCGTGATTACAATTGGCTGTTACTTAGCAGGGGGTGGGACGGCGTGCTGTGATATGCTCTCACCCACATGGAGGATTTGCCTTAAGTGACCTTAAATTTAAAAATATATCTCTGTGAAACTTCACAGATAGGGCTCAGTGAGACCTTGCCAGCGACCCCTCATTTGCCATAATAGCCCCAGGAGAAAAGGAGTTATACCTTTCACCTTGCTCCGGTGTCCCATTACTTTTGTCCGAGGTGAACGGTATAACTTTTTTTCCCAGGGGTCCAGGGGTCTTTGGAAAGGTTTCATTAAGCCCTTTCTAACTGTGAAGTTTCACTGAGATTGATGGTTGCCCCACGTTGCCCCACTGCAATCACATTCTGTGGGGAATAAAGTATTGGTACACCAGGGTGAGGTGTCCAAATACATTCGGCAGTCTTGGCTACACAGAACAGAAACGCTTATCATGTGATGCATCTTCTCACATTATGCACATCACAAATCACGTTATGCGTGCTGTAATTATTTTCCGTATATTTTAACAAATTGGATTTCCTATCCAGTAATTTAGGTCAGGATAAGATCAATACCGATACAGAATACCGACAGAATATGGTTTAAATGTTCAGACTAAATTCCCTGTGTTTAAAAGCTTAATGATTAAGAGCAAACATGTCTAGGATGATATATCAAGACTGTGTGCGACCTTGAACTATAATATTTCATGCAAATTTACAAATATGTTGTGCTTACTAACAAAAATGTGGCACTGATTTCGAATCTGTTGAAATTCTCACCTTTTTTAAACCATGAGGGAAAATATAATTTCCTCACGGTACCGTTGAGTTGGAGATGAGGTGGATTCGAGATGAATCGGGTTCGACATGTGGGCATGAAGTCGTAACTCCAATGTCTGTGTGTGGATGATACACTTACTTCCTGTTTATATACTCTACGTGAGTCACTTCTGGAGCCGATTGACGTCACGTGACCCGGTGTGTGTGACACTGAGAGGTAAGTGTTTGAAGGTGATTGATATTATGCAGTGAATTAATAAAGTGTTTAACATTCTCCATGTGTTTCCCCTATTTTTTTGGCTTTTCCTTGTTTTCTGGTCTATGTTGTTGTTTACATTCTCCATGTGCATTTGTTTATTAGTCAGCTCCATGTGAGTATGTTTTGGTCTTAGCCCCGCCCCCTTGTTATCCTGGTCACCTGTGTCTAGATTTTGTCTCCGCTCTTTTCAGGTGTTTCCTTAATTATCAATACTCTTGTTTGTGATTCTTTATAAGACTTTTAAGATGCTGCTCTTGTTCTGGTCTTGTTCTAGTTGTGTTGGCTATGTGTTTTTTATTTAAAAACCTGTTTATTTTCCCCTTTGTTTCTGTGGTCTTCCTGTTCCTATTATAATTCTTTTCATTTACACTGGGGTCCCACATTTTTCTTTGTGTGTTTTGTTACTTGTTCTTTAATGTTAAACTTTTTGGATTCTGTGATAACATTACAATTACAAAGTGCAGCATTTGTAGATGCCCAATCCGGCGCCTTGGTCAGGTTAGGGGGTCTCAGTCAAAGTGCTAATCAGCTTTATTAGTTCCACTAAACCCAATTTGTGAGCAGACTGGGAGGATCAGACATGCCAGCTGCCATCACTGGGTGCTCCTAACCGCAGGATTGTGTATCATAGAGCTGTAAAGAAGGAACATTGTTCAAAAGCAGTTTATTCTATTATACAGTTGCCCTGTAGACATTTGCACCATGGAGCTAATTCCTCTCAGAGATGCTGTGTGACTCATACTGTGCTCAGTTGCATGATCAAGGTTCATAGTCCAGGCTCATTTAACAGTTAATGAGGTTCATTTCAATTCAAACACAACAGCCCTTCCCTCAGATACACACCCCTGCATTCAGGATGCATTAATTGAATGGGACTCTAATCTGCACCTTCCTTGTTTTTGTAGGACACTAAACAGGGGCTTCCACTGATTTTGGTCAATTTCTCCATCAGTAAAACTGATGTAAACTAAGTAATTCTGAGGATTTTGCAGTTATTTGAGTAAGAATTGTGGTGTGGAGTGGGGATAGGAACCAGAAGTCCACTACGAATATGAGACCTGGTAGCCGAAGCATTCTTTAAGGCTTAAAACTTTTAAAAGCTTGAAACCAGTTAAAGGCGGAGCGGAACATGCAGGGTGTTACTACACAAAACTGAACCCAAAGAATGTTTTTATTTACATTTACTACTATTTTCCCATGATCAAAAACTTTTGTCAGCACGCTGGTGGTTTTAGATAGTTTATTAAATACAGATATTTATGTTCATATGGACATTATGACACCTGGTTTCTATCACCACCACTGTAATGTAATCCGGTAGCCCTGTTGTTTACTTGTGACTAAGGAATAAAAAGGAATTGAAAATGTTTGAAATATCTGTGGAATTTCCCTTTGACCAGGCCAGTGTTGTGCCCTAACAGTCTGTTTTCCAGCAAGTCCGCTGTATAGTGCCATTTATAAATTGCATGGAAAAATGAAACAAATGTATTCAGTATATGTAACTGATAGAAATAAATCTGGGTCTGAGAAAACAGCTCTAAAATCTTTACACTGGCTACAGAACAGATTTAAAAAGGCTGGTTTCAGTCCTGAATGGTTGCATCTTAAATATATTTCTGAAACCCAGTTGGGCTCTTGGATCCCTGGACTCCCAGGAACCCAGTTGAGCCCAAAGTCCAATCTAAACATTGTGAATCAGCATTTAGGCAACATGCCACTATAAAAACTACCAGAAAATATTAGACAGACCCCAAATGAAGCAATTTTAAAATTTCTCTTCATATGTAAAACATTTCTCTTTTCACTCTACCCTTGCTGCCCTTCAATTCATATTTTAAATTCATGTACTTCATACTTTTTTCTAATTATATATTTTTATCCTATACTGGTATTCCTTCACATTGAATTGGCTTGAATTGAACATTATTCTCTCCTGCCTATTGGTTTTATTCAAAACAAACAAGCTCATTTAGATATCCTGCCATTAGAGGACCCCCTAATTAAAAAGGTAAAAAAGGTCATTCCCCATTGTCTCTGCTGGTGGGTTTAATTATGGGGTGGAAATGGGTTAAGACCATATTACCAGTATTGATGTGGTGAATTAGTGATTTCGGATCAGACAGAACTTTGCAGTGTTACTCCTGTCACTTTCCTGATCCACAGATTAAACAGGCCTCCCTGGCTGGAACGTGGTCTCAGATCTCAGAGCAGAAACAATGAAGTCTTGCATTTTTTGTGGACTAGTAACTATTTCAGTTTCAGGCATGGCCAGTCTCTGCCCAGCTAGGTCAGCCTCATCACAGGATGCTGTTTAGGATGATGAAGGGAAACATTTGATTTAAGTAGATTTCCTTCGTCAATATGTTTAATTCTGTCTAGATTTAAGATACACTTAAGTTGAAAAAATATAGTAGCTAAACAGTACTGGTGCCAAAAAGGTATTCTTGCAGGAACATAACAGAAGGACCTTCACTTCCATCAAGAAGACGTTTCTTAAACAAACTGGATTCTTGACATTTAAAATAACCTAGAAACATGTTTCCATAAGCATGTAGATTCAAGCTGAGAGCCGTATAGGAACCTTGGTAGATGACACAGCCAGAATACACAGTATTCAAGTGATGCTTGCTGATTTAAAAAAAATTTTTTTTTTTTAAGGAACCGGATGTTTCATTAAGAAAAATAAATGCAAGAGAAGATTTAGATTTCACTGCAGGGGCACAAGTTCAAGGCAGAGTTCAATTCCTCCCCGCCAAAAACCCCACTCTGCTAAATGTTTTATTGCAATGCTGGACAGCCTTTCCATAATCAAAACCAAAGAGCGGGTGAACTTGCCCAATTGATGAAAGACGAAAGCCTCTGATAACTGGCGCACAGCTTTAGTTCATTTCCCCTGCACACTTCCACACACAGAGACGAAGTGAGCAGGCTGCTGTATGGGATCAAGCAGATCCAATTTGTTGGCCACAGCAGCGCTGGACTGCAGCTGGGCTCGACAGCCCCTGTCCTGCTTTAAGAACTCCTTTGCTAAATGGGTTGATGTGTCTGGACAAGGCCTTTTTGACTGCAGTTGGGTCAGGGTGTTAGTTTCACACCGACAAGACCCCAAAAGACATTAAGTAGCCAACCTGATGCTTATAGAAAAGGCTTCATCAATCATTTCAAAAATTTTATAACAAGGTGTGACAAGTTTAACAGATCTTGTTGTAGCTTGTAGCTAATATTGTTCTGACTTGAACAGGGTGACATTATTTGAGAAATATAATAGGGTCTAAATATACCCCTCTATCCCAGTGGGCATATACAAGGTTGCTAAGTTACAAGAAACCTATTTGGACTATTTTTTTTTATTTTTCTTGGGCAATCTCACTTCGCCACTATGGCACGAACAAAGCAGACTGCCCACAAATCCACCACTGATAAGGCGCCCAGGAAGCACCTGGCCATGAAGTCTGCTTGCATGAGCACTCTGGCCACCAGCAGCATGAAGAAACCTCACGGTTACAGGTCCGGCACCGTGGCTCTGATAGAGATCTGCTGTTACCAAAAATCCATGCAAGCCCCCCTTCCAGAGCATGTTGCGTGAGATTGCTCAGGATTTCAAGGCCGACCTCCGCTTCCAGAGCTCTGCCGTCACAGCCCTGCAGGAAGCCAGCGAGGCTTTACTTGGTGTGTGTGTTCGAGGGCACGAACCTGTGCACCATCCACGCCAAGAGAGTCACCATCATGCCGAAAGATATTCTGCTGGCCCACAGTATACGTGAAGAGTGTTCTTTAACTAACTGCGCGTAAGGTCTCCAACGTGAAACGCTTTCCCTGAACATCTGAGGATAACACAAGGATTATAAACTCTTCTTAATTTAAATAATCTATTCTTTGATTTTTATTTCTGGATAACTTCTGTAAAGTAAACTTGAGAGTTGTGTTATTATTATACAGCTACCCCTATCTGTTAACAGGTGGCCTGGTCGTTAAGGAGTTTCCCCTGTGATCAAAAGGTTGTGGGTTCGAATCCCAAGACTGCTAGTGGCTCCCTTGAGCAAGATAACCCATTCACCAAGTGAAGTATCCTGGCTGCCCACTACTTCACTTGGTGAATGGGTTAAATACAGAGAAGAATTTTATGCTGTTCACACTGTGGTGTGTTCGCCTATGACAGAATGAACACTTTACGTGTAGTTCAGCTACGCTAGCTGTTTACAGCTGGCCACACTCTACATGCACTGGTCTCTCTCCACATTAAAATTACTCTCTCACTTTCACTTTCTTTTTTGCCAGTTGTGTCTCTGTTCAGATATTTTAGTTGGTTGATGCTGTGCGGGGAGTTGATGACAGGAGATGTACACACACATTTGTCTTCTGCTTTTCTGCTTTTGCTGTTATTGTGTAAGAAAAGCAATAGCAACATTGGTGCTAACAGGCTACAAACTATATTACTGTTGCCTTACTTGGTCTTCAAACAGCATGAAGTAAAAAAATGTAACAGCAAATTTTATTATTATGTTGTTTTTTTATATTTTGGGCTGTCCAGCCAAACAACATAGAGCAGGCTTCTGCATGCCACCCATTTATTTAGGAATTCTTGATTTTCTTGCGTCAGAGATTTTTTGAGAATAGATCTCTCTGAAAAAAACCCAGTGTTTAATAAAAGGGCTTTTTATCAAATCGAGGGATCTTCTGCGAAGGCAGCACATTCATAAAATCACATAGCTTTTATTGGCACAAAACATTTCAGATGTCTGGTTCTCATCACCAACAGTGAGAACAATTCCAGCAAAGTCTGAATCTTTAGACCAGAACATCTCACTTCAGACCCCTCAGAGTGACTTTGTTTATGTCTTAACCACTGAAACATGCAAAAAATCAGAACTATTTGAGGAATTCCCTGATATAGCCTCCGAAAGCCTTGTTGAACCTCAGTGTTTTTGTATTTTCCAACCATCAACACGAGGGTAAGTGTTTAACTTCAGAGAGAATAAAAGCAACAATTTCTTGGTTCTTTGGCACTGAATGAAGCAAACACATCAGCAAAACAGGTGATATATACTCAGACACACTCCATTTTCTTGGATACCATTCCCTGGGGTAGCACTCCATTTGTTCATTGACTCTAGGAGCAGTCCATTTATTACCAGACACAATATCTGCTTTTGTACACAATAATATTTTACCTGTAAGTGATCATAGTGTTAAAAGCAGGTAGGGGGAAGTACAGTCTTACAAAGGGAGCACTGAGACGTTGGCATTCCTCATTTAAAACCTGATAAGTTATTGATGTTGGCTACAAAGTCATTGTATATACTCTGGTATATACAAGGCAGCTTGACTGCTAGACTGTTCTTGTACAGCAATTACCCACAGAGCCATTATTGTCGTTTTTAAGTGACTGTTATAAAACAAAATGTTCCGGGAGCTGGGGATCAGTAACATGGGTGGGGGTTTGCAAGCAAACCTAGAAGATGGTGCCACAGATGGCAGCCCTAGTACTGTGCCCTCTCATACTTCCTTTGTTTTTGTTTATTTTCTGGCGTTTGGTCACTGTATATCATTGTTTTATACACTTGTGCTTGAGAGACACCAACGACCAGAATCAAATTCCTTGTATGTGCTCACTCATATACTTGGCCAATAAATGCAATTCCTGAACACCCAATAGGGTTAGAAGTACAGACGTGGGCTACTTGAGCTCTAATGTACGTCACTCTGGATAAGAGCATCTCGTAGCAAATTAATGTAGTACTAAATTTAGTTTTAGGTTTGAGACACAGTTTAAGGTTAAGGTTCAGCATTAGGATCAGGCTAGGAATATTAGCAAGCTGCATGTAAGCTAATTTAAAGATAAGCATGTATGAAGTATCTTCAGCGAGTGAATTAAATTCTATATCAACTCATTTAAAAAATCATCATGAACACTTTTACCCAGCTGCCTTTTCACAGGGGAAGATTTGCTAATGGCACAGAATGTACCAATGCAGACAGACTACTTTTTTAAGTGTTGCTCTGAACTAAAGTCCTGTGTTTTGTGTTTTTCTGTTTGTTTTATTCTTTGTATGTTTGGTTTTGTTTTAATCAGATGCAAAGAGTGTCTTACTTCTTCCCCCACATCTTCCTTCCCCTGGAAAGAATGCTGAAATGGATGCTGAGGTGAACTTTGCTAAAGATTGATAAGCCCAAGTTTAGCTTCAGCCTCAAGCACGTCTTTCCATTTAGAGCAAATTATCTGAGCATCTAGAACGTTACGCTCTCATCCGCTCAATCCAAATCCAGCATTCTTCTGTCACTGTGAGCAGAGTTCAGAGACAAGATGCTTCCCACACACCTCACTCCAAAGAGCCAGCAATGTTACGGACAAGTTCAGGCCTATCCTGTCATGCAGTTTGTGTCATATTTGACATGTGCAGCTATTTAACCACGAGGCACGTGGCACTGACATGATTCAGGGTGCCATTTGATTGTCTCACAAATATGATCGGCACAGAAACTGCAAAGCCATGTAGTGAAGCACTCAGTAATGATTTAAGAGAAGATGGTGTGCTTGAATTTAACACATTCTGTCTTGCATTTGCTGCCTAAGTTCAAGGATTACATGTTTTGAAGGATGGAGACCTGAGTCGCAGTCACATACCGACTAGCTCACCTTAACGTGCTAGATAGACCAGTGTCCCTGAATATGAGTCGTGGTTCCGGCTTCAGCCAGATGATAAATGGATAACAGTAGCTCTAAGATTCACTGTAACACAAAAAAGTTTGAAACAATCTCAACAATATCACTGCTGTCCAAAGAAAAACATACCTTTTCTTTTTTTTGTGAAACTTTTGTGCTGGATTGACCAAATTTCTTGATCGTGTTAAATAAAACATGGGACATTGTAAATAGCCACTTTTAATCTATCCATTCATTAGATTTTTCTTAATCAGGGAACTGGGGTTGATGGAGCATATCCCAGGAGGATAGTTACCCATCATAGAGTAGATACACAGATAAACACATTCACAATTTTGCACAGCCTGACGTGCATGTCCTTGGACTGTGGGAGGAAACCGGAGAACCCAAGAGAAATCTTGCAGAAAATATGCAGAAAGTATCAATCAAACCCA
>JBBPDH010000036.1:1498370-1508661 GCA_037974565.1 Clupeocharax schoutedeni | reverse complement strand
AACCGGGACAACTTTCAAAGTTGTCTCCGCCCACAATTGGGTGGGGAAAGCCCGCAATGGGAGTGGGGTCTGGAAAGCGGCCGAGTAAACACCACTCATGGTCATAATTTCTTATTTGAACAGTGGGGTCAAAAAGTCTGACACAACTAGTGAAAATAATTAAGTGTTTGTTTGTAGTTCACTACGAGTTTTACCAATTGTATTATCAGCAAAAGTAGGATCTTTAACATTTGAACACAAGTTTTAGAGTTTCAGTTTTAATGACCGAATACACTCAAGCTGACATGGCCTCCACACCTGAGAGTCATCAGAATGCGGTACAGCGGAATGGAATAAGACCTTTACTTAAAACACTGTTGACACTCAACACCTACATAAGTCTTTAATGACAGATACACTAATGTTTATAAAGCTTTGACAAGTGTCACTGGCCATAAAGGCTGCATTAGTTATGCCAGAATGTGCAGCAGCAGTAAACACTTATTAGGAAAAACCTTAATAAATGTCTGTGTAGGTTACTGTCAGTCACCTTTAAAGGCTCATTTACATGTACTGTAGCTTTGTAAACTAGATACATACTTACATGAAGATTTGACCAAAACTTTAACGTTTTTGAGGAAAGTTTCAAGCATAATCAATGTTACAAATTAGTTTTAAATACAGAATTTTAAATACTTATTCTAGTCATAACCCTTCTATATTTTTCAAAGACCCTCATGCTCATGCACTCCCAGTGTAGTGTTCTATCATCCAGACCAATGTTCTACCACTTAATTGTAATAAAATAATTTTAAAATACTATAGTGTGAACCTTTTTTCATTCATTTTCATTCGTTTTCCTTTGAAGTGTTCCTTTGAAGTGCACTGAAGCAGAGCCAGTTACAGAGTGGTGAAAAGTGTGAGGGGGGATTAGAAGAGGGTTGATTTTAGCTTGTGTGTCAGTTCAGAATATCTACAACTGAGACTAACAAACACAAGAAAATCTCTGGGCTTAACCTACTAGAATATACTTTTCACTCTCTGTAATCTGACCAGTCCAGGGTGTCTCTCCGCTTTTTGCACTCTAATCGCTGGGAGAGGCTCGAGCACACCCACAACCCTGACTGGGGAGTTCAAATAATGGATGGATGAATGAATGATGGTAAACTTCACATGCCTCCTCCTATTGTAACATAACTGAACACCTCAGTGCACTTGGAGGAGAACACTAACTTCTAATTCTGTTGTGTCAGCTAACAAATGCTCATGGTAACTAGCTGATGGGGGAGAGGGAGATCCATCATTCCGACAGAGAGAGAGCGAGGCTAGTTCTGCTTTTTTTAAAATCCCAACCACAAATGGCTGCAGAAACGTGGGTGACTGAACTCATGACCTCCGATTTATAGGGCCACACAGGAGCCTGTTTCTTAATTCACCACTCACTGTTTCACCACTCACTAAAGGTTTTTTTTTAACTGCCATTAAGCATAGTACAGTTCCAATATGTGTTCTATAATGTGTTTGTTTACCACTAACAGAATCTGAATTTTTAATCAAAATGCAATAAATCTGTTTGACTGTGTTGCACAGGCCCACTGCCAGTGCGCCTGCCCCCAGTGCAAAACAAGAGACAATAGCTGTGTAGAGACTGGGGTTCTGCTGAATCTGCGTTAATGAAAAGGTGGGTGAACTGTCTGCAGGGTGGAACAGGAAACCGCTTGATCTTCTGTGTCTGTGTGAACAAATGTCTGAATGTCTGGAGAAGTATGTAGAGCTGTCTAGACCGGATAGCCTCCTTCTCTCTTATTCCGTCTCTCTCAGTCGTACGCAGTGAGGACAGCGCAGTATGTTAGAGATGTTGCCTTCTGGTCTGTATGTGTTTGTGTGTGTGTGTGTGTGTGTGTGTGTAGGACACTGCCAAAAGGAGCTCAGTCCAGTGTCCAGTCTGCAGTCATTAAGTGTGTGAAGAAGTTAAGAGATCAGCGAGGTGCCGGCTGTTTGTGGATCCTGTTCCGCTCTGTTCTCTGAAGATGGTGATTTTTATCAGTGTTAAATCCTGTGGAAAATTTCCGTCCATCACTGCAGAATCACCTTTACGGCTATGCTATTTCAGGCCAGTTCTGCTCTCCATCAGCTGATAGTGTGTAAATCTGAGAAAAGAAGGGTGACTTGTTGACTTAATGCTACAGTGATTTCCTCTGTTATTGCCTTTGTGTCAAACTTAATAGTAAATGATCATTTTCTTCAAACACACTTCAGCACAAACAACACGTGAACTTTTATAAAGACAATACAGTTGTTTTTCCAAATTGACCACTCAATAACAACCTACTGACTATGTGTTAAACATTTAAGCAAATGTAGATGATATAATGGTATCAGTCAGAGTAGACAATCCAAGGTTTGATTATTGTCAGCCCTGTTGAATCTAAACATCACAGGACCTTGCAATGTAAAGTAAGCATAAAGATCTCATCAATGCTGCATTCAAATGAAATTCCATGAGAAGTGACTAAACAAGATATTTAAGATATTTCAGTGTAACATTACCATTTTAACGCTCAGGGACAGCATATGACAGTCATTTTCTCCAAATAGAGAAAACTGAGCATCTTCCCAGAAGTGGCCACTCTACCAAAATTTCTCCAAGAGCACAATCCCGTCGACACATCTGGGAATTCACATGCAGACAAACATCTAAACAAATCACTCACCACAGACTGGATCAGTATTCCAACATTTGAAACATTTGGAAGACGGGGCTCCTCTTATATCCAGAGCCAGAGCTCTTTTCTCATACTGCGACCATATGCTGAAAGCATGGTCTGCTGACCACTACAGTTTCTCTTGATGTTGAGAGAGACGTTTGTCCACATTACCACATAGTAAGATATGTACCATTTCTAGAGGAACTACTTTACTAAAGACTCCTGGTGTTGAACTACAGCTGTTTTCCACATAGTGAGATTTCCACAGGAAATCAAAATGTGATTTTTTGTCACCTGACCTATAGCACAGTAGACCTATAGCATCTGAAAACTGAACCAATGGGAGGGTTCAATGAGCAATTTCACAGCTAAAAAAATAGGTTTGGACAACCTTCTACTGGGCATTTTAACCCTATTGTTTCCAAAACTGAAAAATGCAATTGGAAAGTGACGCCATTACTTGCTTTGAACATGAACATGATTTTATTGAATAAAAATTACCTAAAATTCACAGATCATTTTTTAGCTCCCAGAAAGGCCTTAAAGCTCATGAGATGTTTTCTCTGGGTGATGCGGAACTGCCTCATAAGACTCCTGTATGCAGCAGGCTTACCGCAAGACTATATCTAGCAGGAATGCTTGGCATGTGGTGTTGAGCTGATAGTGCGCAGATGTGGTGGATACTGGGTTTGAGGGTAATTGCTGATTCCTTCCAACCTGTTACGAGTGCTGTGTGCTGGCCCATACTGAACTGTCCCAGTGGAGGCTGGCTCTAATAGAGAAGGTGTGAAAGGCATCAGTGGAGGAGCGGTAGGGTTGAGGTGAGAGAGATGAATGTTCATTAGGAAAGTTGTGGTTTTTTTTATTTTGTGGGTTTTTTTTCCAAGCAGTGGCCTCAGAGGCCTGCTCCTCCGGAGCGTGAGAGGGGGGAGGACAAAAGCGGGAGCAGTGCACGGGACGTCCCGAGCGCTCTCATCTTTCTCTATCCTCACCTCCCTCCCTTCTCACGTTGCTCCACCAGCAGTTTCACAGCTCGCACAAAGGAGACGCAATGCCATTGATCTTAGACCGCCAAGCCAACAAAGAGGTAACTGAAATATCAGCGGCCAGGCCACAGTGTGTGCGTGCATGTGCAGGTGTACATGTGTGACGTTTCTGGGTGAGATGAATTTGACGGATGGATAGTGGAAGCATGTGAAGTCCCACCACACCCACATAATTCCTTGCGGATGATAAATAAGAGGGAAGACCTTTTGCTCTTCATTTAGTGGGGCGACACGAATTGAAGTGTAGAAATATGAGACTTTTGGAAACAGGGAAGCAGAAGAAAAAATGGAAGACATAAAACATTGCCTTAGACAGCAAAGAAAACAGAAGAAACACAAAGAAAACTATTTATTTAAGTATGTGAACTAAATACTATTGACTGAATACAAATAAAAATTCCAAAAATGTCTGTAATTATAAAACTCTTGGTTGGAAAAAGGCAGGGCTGGTTCCTGAACTTTAGCCATTGCCTGGATTTGTGTTTGTCTGTTAGTAGCACCTGATTTAATAAAGTAAACTGATTGACTGATAATTTTCATGGTAAGCTTTCCATGTGTGCAATGCAGTTACTATTCTTTTCTGACCAACATAACATAAGTTGGTTAAAAAATAAACTTTGTAGTGAAGTTACTAAACTATTATTATCTACAGTACCGAACTACAGCTGTAGACAAAAATTGGAGTGATCCTGGACATGTTTTGTTGATTTAAATACACAATTACTGCCTGCTGAATGTTACATATTCAAAAGAATATATAACACAAAATGTCAAAAGCTTCAAAAATGAACCAAACCTGTTTATTCATTGTAAAAAAAAAACAAGACATATAATTTATTATATATAACATATAATGTTTATATAATATGAAATATAATGTTCTGTTTTATTTAGATTTTTTTAATATATGAAATACTACCTAGAAAATAATTTCTCAGGTTCTAGTTGGATATCAAACCAGTTCTGTTGCAGGTGAACAGGTACATAAAAATTATTCTTATATGAATGCGTTGACTGGCTCAGATATTGTAGAAAAGCAAGTCTAGATTGTTGCATTATTTGTGGTTTTCATTCTACTTGCTTCCAGACAGTTTGTGTCCCAGACATGGATTAAGCACAGTCCTGGACTACATAGTATTCTGAACTGTCATTTTTACTGAAACTGAAAGCATCAAAACAGAGTTCCTAGCTAGTATCACACTGAACACCCTCCCTGTCTTTCAATATGATCTTAACACCAAGGTGGTTTGAGGAAATTGGTCAGTGCAATCAATTAATTAGTTTGAAGGCATTGAATCTGTAAATAAAATATAATATTTCTTATGATGAACAGACCTGCAGAAAAATCTAAAATGACATTAACATTGAGAATGAAGTTCTAAGTAAATGTGCAAAATGCTTCAGACTTTTAAAAAAAGTGAGATGTAAGTCCAGACTAAAACCAGGGCATCTTTTCCGCATGAGTAGAGAATCTTACACCAACAATGTTTTACCAGCTTACTTTTGGCAGTAATTATGTTGATGTAAGCTTTGATGCTGTTTAATGAGAGTGTCTGGCTGAATTATTATCCTTTTACGAGTATAAACAAGCTTAACAATCCAGTATATGTGGTCACTTTAAGGGTACAGAGAACTATAGTAAACCGGACAAAATGAGAAAAATATGTCTCTATTATAAAGGATATTGTTATTTTTACAAAACACAGTACATTTTCATCAATTGTACTTTATATTGTAATCATTCAATGGCACTAATCTCATGACTGCATGTAGCTGTTTACAGTGTAGCTGTAAAAAAGCTTTTAAAGGACCTTAACATGAGTTAAAAATTCTATTAATGTTTTTAGTGATA
This sequence comes from Clupeocharax schoutedeni, assembly GCA_037974565.1. NCBI lineage: Eukaryota > Metazoa > Chordata > Actinopteri > Characiformes > Alestidae > Clupeocharax > Clupeocharax schoutedeni. The sequence continues at coordinate 1,503,076 of JBBPDH010000036.1, read as the reverse complement.
CTGTACATCCAAATCAACAACTATTTAGGACTTATTGCAATTCATAAATGAAGAAGAAAACCCTTGTAGTGGAGTGTGTCTCCATTCTAGATCAGAGAGCTCTAACCCCACACTGAGAATGAGACAGCCTCAGACACACTGATGCTTCTATTTCAGTGAGTCCAGCTGAAGGTCAAGGCACTGCTTCCTATAAACCCACACATGGCTGCCCTCACCACATGAAGCAATTCATAAACTCCACATAAACCAGTGAGTGTGAAAGTAATATAGAGGGCACTAAAACCCTGTGGCAGCTTTAAAGGAGAGTTGCATTATAGAAGCTAAAACAAAACTTTGCCTCTACATAAAATAGTTCAAAAACTTGGAATCAGTGTGACTGATATCACACCAGTCCTGTTGCAGAAGAACACTGATTAAGTCTGATAAATGAATCTGATTCTAATATTAATGCACTGACTGGCTCAGATATTGTGAAAAAGCAAGTCTAGATTGTTGCCTCAGGTATAGCATTAAACCTTAATAAGGTTTTCGGGTCTGTGTGACCCATTTTCAGTTTTTGCTTAAGAAAAATTATACAAATCGTAATTTTTTTCGTTATTGGCCTTGGCTCATTTTCTGGGAGGAACATAAATATATTTTAATAATAATAAAAAAAGAGCATTTCTTTTCATTAATGTGATTTAACAAAGGTAAAGGTTTTGTTTAAATTACTTGCAAATGGGATGAAGTAAAAATCTGCTGAGAGTTTTAACAACAAAGGTTGAATGTGTTGAATTAAAAGCCCCAAAATGCAAGGGTTCCACCAGCCCCATTGAACAAAACTGTGTAGATGAAACAAAACTAGGGAAGATAAAGAGAGCAGACACCACAGCGACTCCTCTGTTTAACCTAGGCTTTTTGTTCGTTACATTCATCACTTTTTACAAAATTGTTTGCCTCACTGTCATCTGCGTGAATAATCTATGACCCTTCTGAACATTGCGACTAAAGCCTCACACGTTTTTTTCCTGTGATAGCACCTTTTCTAAACCAGGTTTTCATGCTGATTTCAGATCTGCTTTCATTTTTTTTCAGTCACATTAACATTTTGATTTATGAGTAATATTAGATTTTCAATAGACTGGTGCACAGTTTCGCATAGATATAATGATCAGTGTCAGTCAGCTACCACTGTTTCTTCAAAAACACAAGCACATGATTATTATATGATCATTATACCAACTATCATGTAGTATAGAACTAGCTTCACTACAAAAACTAAACACAGATTTGAAATCAGCGTGAAAAACACAGCAAAACCCACAGAAACTTATCTCTGATGATTTTGACCCGTTGACCTGTGTAATGGAAACAAGCCTGTGCAGAAAAACGAGGAAAAAAGTGTTTGAAACAGACTACTAAAGGGTGCACACCACCCAGTTCTGCCCAGTTCCCTGCTTGCAAAATGCCCATTCCATTCATAACAAGCTGGTCAACATCAAAGTGACATGCAAAACTACAACATCCTGTGTTTCATGGATATCATGTTGTTTGGGGTGTTGGTGGCATAGTGGGTAGGACACTTGCCTTTGGACCATGATTTAATTTGGGTTCGAATCTTACCTTCAGCACAACTACTGGGTTCCTGAGCGAAACCAGGGAGACTGCCCCCTGTAGTTAGGGAATGGAAGTCGCTTTGGATAAAAGTGCCTGCTAAATGCCGTAATTGTGAATGTTTAAAGAGAAGCACCAACAGCCTTTTGGCTCCATCTACTTTGACGCTAGTTGTTGTGGCGAAGTTGTTTATGTAAAGCCACCACCCAAACGGCCGTAACATTAGCTTTGCTAGTTAGTGCATCAGATTAAAATAAAATGAATAATTGTGAATCAGGCCATCCCTGCACAGATCAGTAGAAGATTTATCTATTTCAGAAGAAAGTTCACCTCCTATGAGAAGCGCTGTCCTATTTAATGCTATTGTAATTATGAATTGATTTTAAAATAGGACCCCACCGTGCACTGTTGCCTACTCCTCCAGGGTTGGGGGTTTGAATCCAGGTCCTGGTCTTGTGTGTGTGGAGTTTGCATGTTCTTCTGGTGGTGGCGTGGGTTTCCCCCAGGGTCTCCAGTTTCTCCCACAGTCAAAAGACATGCATGCCAGGTGAATTGGGGCCGTAGGTGTAAGTGTGTTAGTGAATGCTCCAGTTCGTCCTGTCTCAAACACCTAACAACCCTCTGTTGCCCTTTTCTACCTTCCTTGCGAGTCACAATTTCCATTTCTATTCCGCCACAGGCAGACGGGGACATTGCTCTGACCACATTATGTAACACCAACAAACACCCCACCGAATACCAGACACTGCGTTCATCGTCACTGGCGACTTTAATAAGGCAAGCCTCACTGTTTGTATAACACATCACATTTTTAAACACATCATCAAGGAGTGGAAACACATAGGATTATGGTTACGCTGTGTTCAAGACCAGCCACTTCTCTTGGCTTTTGTTAAAGCTGACCACATCGCCATCTTCCTCATTCTGAAATATAAACAAAGGCTAAGGCAGGAAGTCCTGGTATGGAGGGAGGGCCAACGCTGGTCTGCTCAATCAGAGGCCGCAATTTAAGATGTGCTGAGAGACGTTTACTGAGACAGATGAGCTCAACATGTTCACAGAAGTGGTGCGGTTTTTTATGCAAGCTGACAGACAATACAAATGCACTGCCAGGACCCAAACTTTGAATACTTTAACAAGGTTGCAGTCCTCTGCTCTCTTCTCTATGCATCTTTTGTCTCACTTCATTCTTTGCGGTGTTAGGCCTGACCAGCAACAACAAGATAAAGTGGAAAAAATAATAAAAGTAATAAAAGTAATTTTATTGGAAGTGCAGATTTTTGAAAGAAGGCAGAAAAGAATAGAAACGTTTTTAGCTGCTACTTAAAGCTCCAGTTTTGACATTGATGGGCAGTTTGTTCCTAAAAGTGACTAAACAACATTTCAGCAGAGAATACACGCCAGTCAGGATCTGTGTGACCAAGGCGGAGAACGTAAGTAGCTACAGATACCTTGGGGTCTCTAAGGATCTGACATAGTCTACACACATTACACTCTGGTGAAGAAAGTAAAGTGCTCGTATCATGGCCGACAAAATTTAAGGTCTAAGGTCTGTTCTCTCTGTTCTCACTGTTTGGTTTGACAACTGCAAATCTCTAGTTCTCTAGTTCTCCACAGACTTCTACATTGTGCAGAATGCATAACTGCCATGCCTACATAGCCAGATCATTAAGGACTCACCAACTCAACCACAAACTATTTTAGTGGCTGCCCTCCAGCAAGTGTCTCCACTCCATTATGGCGAAGACTGAGAGGCTGAGCACAAGCTTCTTCACCCTAGCCTTCTAAACCAACTCTTATAAACCACTGAATCTAAGAAAATGTACAAAAAATGCACTAATCCATCTCAAACAATGTTTAGTTTGCTAAGGGTGTTGAAGATAATAGGACTGACATTTTAGTATAAAATTAGCAAAATGTGATATTTTTCATGCTAATGGCACAATGATATAAAGGATGTTATAAGGATTGTTTATATATATTTTGTTGTATATATATGTATTTGTTTAATGAGTAAACTGCTTTCAGTCAATTATTTGGTTAATATGTAAACTGATTGTTGTTAGAGGCACATGTAAAGTCAGTGGGAGACAAATTTCACTCATTAAATCTTCCCACTAGCAATGACTGGAAGCTTTTGCCTCTGTAATTCTGTAATTAGCTGATGCACCTCAGTAAGAATGCAGTCAGTTGGATAAATGTAGGTAGGCTTGTTTATGTGGTTTCTTATTCTGTGTGAAAAACTGTTGGAAAAAGAAGCTGCCAAACTTCAAACTCTTCAAAGTAGGTGCTGGTACGGTTTATTTTAAAACTATGCAATACAACCTTTTTTTGAATAGATTATGGTGCCAAAGACCCTGTTTACACCCGACCATTTCATGCAGCCAGTATCTGGACAGTGAACCGAAAAGATTTTAACCTCATACACTCGCCAGTCACACACGCCAGTCAGATTCAAATGTGATTACTATGTAGTGAATGATATGCAAATCAGCTTGTATGCCTTTGTTGTGCCTGGTTGTACTGGTAATATTTAAAAGAAAGCACCATTCACTGCAGACAGTGTTTACAAGATGTTCACATTCCACATGCATTAAAACACAATGTATTGAAGCCAAGCAGTGAAAAACGATGAAACGAGGTAAAGATTAACCAAACAGGAGCTTTATTTAAACTAACAAGCTATTCCAAACACAAAACTTCGAGAACAAACTTCCATCAGGGGAATTAGAAAGCAGCGATGTCCACAAAGCAGTCGGTGGGTGTTCTCTTGGGAGTGTTGTGGTTTTGGGATGGCCTCTGGCTCGCGAATGTGGCTCGGAAAGACAGATGCATTTACACTGCTACAACTGCATCTATACTGCATCTTTCTAAGTGCTTTGAATGGTCAGACATTCTAAATGCACAGAGAGAGAAAGAAAGAGAGAGAGACCGAGAGAGAGACCGAAACAGAGACAGAGAGAGAGACCGAAACAGAGACAGAGAGAGACAGAGAGAGAGAGATAGAGAGAGACAGAGAGAGAGAGAGAGAGAGAGAGACTGAGAAAGATAGAGAGAGAGAGAGAGAGAGACAGAGAGAGACAGAGAGAGAGAAAGAGAGAGAGAGAGAGAGA
>JBBPDH010000036.1:1457137-1472302 GCA_037974565.1 Clupeocharax schoutedeni | reverse complement strand
GGTCTTCTGACTTTTTGCCACACACTTGTCCCTGCATTTCTTGTGTTTGGCACTCTCATGGATTAAAGTTCTCTGTCACTATGATGGATTTCCGTCAACTGAGGGCACTAAAGGTTAATAATGAGATGAGATCCGAAGTGGAAAAATGGGGAACGAGGCGTTGAGCTGAACAAGCTTCACCAGACAAAGTTCTGGAAAGGCTGTTTTTTCTTTGGTTTAATTACGATTTAATTATTTTTCCTAAAAATACAATAAACATTGTTTTCGGCAGTTCTCTTAAACACTGATGGCTGCGGAGCTGTTTCTTGACGCTCACCGGAGCCAAAACTCTGAAGCACGATATTCAGGACAGTGACTCCGGTGTCGCGAGAGCTGCGAGATCTTATGCTCCGTTAAAAATAAATAAATAACAGCTGGAAACTGAAAAATTGGAATCTGTTTTCTTGCTGTTAACAGAGGAATGGCAGTGTGAAGAAGTGTTGTGTCGTTCGCGATCTTTTAAGTGAACGTACTGAACTGAATCACTTGAAGTGATTCGTTTTAGTACGTTCACCTAAAATACATGCCCTGCCCCGCACCGACAACGCTCCCCGTCAACTCACCCACCCCCCCTCCTCCGTCAGATGATTTTTTTACTTCAATCCATGCATTCTCACCGTGTTTGACCAAGCTCTCGCGCTTAAAGTGCATAGATTCAGTGGCGAATGCTGTCTTACCTGCAAAGACTGTCCAACACGTTTTACAGTGAATGCAGTGCATAGAGTCATTTTCATAGCGAAGCCACTCAAAGCCACTCATTCAACCATTCTTTCCGAAAACTGTACACCTTCTTTTCAGCTGGTGAAGCAACATTCACAACATTATCACTATCACCGGCGCCAATATTTGTAACTATAGGTGGTTTGCAAAAGAAATCTGTCAGTGTTCTTTTCATTTTCCCTCTTCTTCACCTCTTTACATTTCCCCACTGTAGTTAGTGCTGTCACCTGACTGAGTGATTGACAGCTATTATTAACCAATCTAAAATCTCAACGGCAGAACAGTCACTGTATCAGCATTCAGCACACAGAACACACAGATACTGTTAACATTTTTTAGAGAAATTAAAACAGGTCGCAAAACAACAATTACATGCATTTGCACCAATGCTCCCAAATATATTTTGAGGTCGCACAGATGAAATTTCGGGAGCATATGCGACCAAAATGGTCACAATTTCGAGCTCTATATTAGTAAAAGCTGACATCAACAAATAAAAAAGGTCTAGAGCAGTTTAAAATCTGTGTTCAGTCTTCTATCCACTGCGCTTTTGCTTAGCAAGCTGCTGCTCCGCCACTCAGCCGCTCTCCGGATCCCCTCCTTCTGCAGGTTTTCCCACCCACTTGTGGACAGAAAAGTTTTCTCGGATTTGAAAGTGTTGTGTTTTTCCCATTTGTTTCTAAATTTGGGCATTTTTTATTCTTTATGGGCATTTAGAGTGTTGGCATTTTTATGTAGCAGTTATTATTATTAAATATTCAGTTTAATTAAATAACAAAGCACAGCGTGATGTCTGACACCTCAAGCATAAACACAAACCCGGGGGAACTTTCATATAAGTAGTTTTTTGCCATATAACAGCAATTAGCCATTTGCTGCATTTCCAGCACGGATCCGTTCTGCTTGTATTCTAAGGGTTAAGCTAACTGACCTGTGTTAGGTAACCAGCTAATTTATTTAACACTGTGGTGAAATGCTTTTAGTGAGAGGAACCAAAGCTCATTCTGATACCTCACTCACAGTGTGAGCTGTGTGTAATCAGGGAATAGTTAGAATTTGGTTTGTCTGAACAGATAGAAAGCTCCCCTTTACTGACCATTCCATAGCTTCAGAATGGACCGTGGTGAAAGGTACAAGTCAGACTTGCATGTGCAGTTTGACTACTTTATTTTTTATTTCTAGACTTTAGTTCTTTTTGAGCTTCAGTCTATACGGTTAAAACTTTTCTTTTTCTATTTGCTCACATGGGAATGACCCAGCAGAGCTGGTCGTGATGACCCCGGGCCCCTATACAGTCCCATGTATGTTGTCGCTCAGGGTTGACATTTTGCAGCTTTACGTGGTCTCTTCTCACTTTTGTTAACAACGAATCAGCAACAGAAATATTTGGAATTTTTATTGTCAGCATTATTAATTATGCAGAATAATTGCTCCAGCCCTAAAGGCATTAACATTACAGAAACAAGATTTCCAGAATACTGAGAGTTTATTATTGAAATAGCCTTTCAAACAATACAAATCTGTCTGCACCGGCTATGCTGCTGAAAGGCTGATCTCCCAGCACTACTACGCCTGGACTCATATCCAAGTCATACTTGGATAAAAGGTTAATTTTCCATATATACTGTACTGTCAAACAGCTATAGTGCCAATGTCAATCAAATGATGGAGCTCAAGAGTGTCGTCATCCAGGATATATCTGCCAATACTAAGAACGCTGCGAGCCAAGAACCTCCAGAAGACTGATTTTAAGGAGTGATAGTGTTATTGTAACACATAAAAAATGATCAAAGTGAGGACCGGGTCTCATAAACACATCAGAGGATTTGTTGAGCATTTTCCTTTCGTCTGGCTGATTTGGCCCCGGCACCCCTGAGGTCCACCCTCTTTCGGTCAGGCAGCTGTTGCAGCCTTGGACAAGACTTCGGGGAGCTTTGCTTTTTGAAGCCGTCACAAAGTGCAGGCCGGGGTCAGTGCCGGGATAGCAGGGACGGCACTCTTGGCCCAACAAAAAGCAAACAGATGCCACCGAGCCGCACGAGTGTGGCACCTCCCTTAATCGGCTTACCTTGAGTGAGAAAAAAAACAGAGATAAGAGATGGATGAGTGAGTAAACGAGTAAAGCCGCCGTGGCCCGCCAGGACGCTGCACTGAATCATACGGAATAAAGCTGTGGCGCCATTTGGTTGCTGTGATCTGGATGACCTGTGCATGAGATGAAGAATACTTCCGTCTCTTCGTGGCACTGTTCAGTTCAAAGCTTGCAAATTATCAGCATTTTCAGGGTTATAGATGATCCACGTGTATTTTTCCAATCAGTGTTTTTATTGTCTGCCCATATGCTCTAATATTACATTTGCAGGGCTTAAATAAGTTATCTGCAGTCTTTCCAAGGAAATGACCAAATTCTGCTTGCAGAAGAATTCCCATTAACATTGTTATCCAATTTTTCTCTTTTTTTTTAAGCTGTTCAGCATCTCTGAATCAGGTGAGATCAGTAAAAGAGAGGGATCTGAATCCATTTCCTCTGCATGTAAGATCATGATCTGGGCTGGGCTGTAGCAGTGGCTGGTGGATTAGGAGGCTGAACAGACAGTAGAATGCATGGGTTAGAGCGAGTTGAGGAAAGTTACACAGAGCACCCTCTGTTGGAAAGAAATGTAATGACAGCTCCTCTTGATAAAGATTTAAAGTCACTACCAATTCTTCAGTATACATTTAATTCTTCCTTCAAGTGATTTTCAAGAAGAGGTTTAGATTAGACCCCAGTGAGGTTGCTGCAGTAAATCAAAACATTTTAAATAAAAAAAAAACTTTTAAAATAATAATTACATACAAGTTCCCTGACGAACACTGTTGCATGTAATTTTGTCACTTTTTTATTCACTTATTTCTTCTCAAAAGTTTATGTGTTTACATTCAGGGCATTTTTTTTTTACTTTTGGTCTTAATTCTCTGCCAGAATAATACAATACTTGAGTACTGATGTGTACTCTTTCAGCTTTGTCAAGTAGCTTGATGTATTTCTTGACATGCATTTATCTGACCCTCTACCTGACTGATCCCGCCCTCTCCCTTTCTGCTTCCCTCAGACAGAATCAGACAGAATGGAGACCAGCGCTTCCACAGCTGAGAAGAAGGAGTGTAAAACAGCCAACAGTTGTTTCAGCGAACTCCCCAAAAAGCCCTCTCCTACACTCCTGACAAGAGGTACAGCCGCCTGTTCCCTCCCTTACTTTTTCACGGGGGGGGGGGGGCCTTACTAAATGCCTTATTCCCGAACGTGTGTTTAAGTACACAAAATGCCTATCATTGGATTAACACCTGCAGTGTTTATAGAAGTCCAACTGGACACAAGTGACCCCTGAACACTGAAAAACTGTTTGATTCAAATGTGTACATCATTAGACTATAAATATCGCAATAGTGAACAAATTCGATTAACAGCATTAATTAAACTGTAATATTTTCTGAATGCTGTGCATTGTGTGTAATATGGACTATAACTTAAGTGCGAAAGTGCGTCGACACTCGTGAGCAACTTGACAACAGTTTCCACTCCGCGGACCAACGGCATCCTGCTACATTCAATACATCACGCACTCTTAGGACACCAAGGAGAAAGGGCTGGTGCTTGAGAGGACATGTATGAAATATACATTTTCAAAGATAAAATTCTGTCTGGAGAGACTCATCGGTCTAATCGCCCAGCCAAAAACCCCCCAAGTGTCAAAGGTGAACCACAGTGGTGCTCTGATAGGAATCCTAATACAGTCTTCTTCATTAATACTGAGAGACTCCCCATACCCCAGGCAGGCCGCCGGTCCTCCAGAAGCTTCACTAGTTAAAAATAAAGGTTCTGAATGTATTCTTTGGAGTGAACGGGGCTCAAATGCAATCCTGAAGGGCCGGTGTCTGGAGGGCTGCACCTTTGGGTCCCTAAAACTTTCAACTGAGTTTTTTCCCCCCAAAAGGAATACTCCAGCATTTTCAGCCTCATCTTAACCTGCTGTATAATCTGTATTAGCTGCAGCTGTACAGTACTGTGCAAAAGTATTAGGCACCTGCAGAAATAATATTTAAAAACCTGCTGAACAGTGAGTATGTTTTTCACATGAATATTACCAGCTATACCAAATAAAACTATAAAGAATAAATATAAATGACATTATCCAGTTAATAGTAATTTTATGCTCAGTATATCACTATGTTCCTTTTGGAAGTCCAATATTACTGTAGTTTCCATCAGAAACCTGGTTTGACTTGATCAGTGCTTCACTAAATTAAATCAGGAGCTGCTAAAGGAATTTCACAAATCCAAACAACAGCTGGAGGAACCGAGGAGGAACCTGGAGCCGAACCTGTGTTCTCCTCACCAGCTCAAGCAGTATCAACTACTTCTTATGAACAGAAGTCTTGATTCTTTTTACAGCTTTCTGGTTTGTTTTATAAAGAAACTTTATTACACACTGGGAAAAACGGCTGTTGCATAGATGCCTATGCCTTTTGCTCAGTACTGTAAGGGATTTAAATCTGTGTTTTCTCTTCTTTTTATTACTATTAGGAAACCTAGTGAAGTTTTTGTCCGCAGTAATCAACCACATGCTAAACCCATGGCTGATTAAGAGGTTAAACACTAGAAGAGCCATCAGTTAAAAGGGATCCAAAAGTGGTTCTCTCCGGATCTCTCCGAAGGACCCTTACTTTAAAGAGTGCGGGCGGTCAGGGGAACAGGTGATGGGCGAGCCGGGTGCAATTTTAATGAAAGGTTGTTGCGGAGGGACGTAGGAGTAGGAGGGGCAAGGAGAGAGGAAAGGAGAGAGTAAGCGAGCATGTTTCCAACATGTCTGCCAGAGAGTGATGAAAGCAATGAATAATGAGGCTGAAAGACCTTGTTCTTACCTCCAGAGTATAAATGTTATAAATTAGTCAAAGCGGCAGGCCGAGCAGTGGACGACACGGCCCTTGCGAGACTGACGACGCTGTCAGTTGAAGTCCACTTTTTGAAATGGAAATAATGCTTGTGAATTTTCTTTTTCTATTTTTTTTTTAATTAATGTAGGAGTTTGGTGGCCTGCCATAATAAAGGAAAGGAGCCACCCATAAATTATTAAAGAAATCTGAGATGAATTGTTAAAGAATTTGGAAGTTGGCCCACACAGTGGCGATAGGACAGTTAAATGGCATTACTTATGCAGAAGGCCTGTTAATGATGTTGATTGTAATGAAAGCACAGTTAAGGGAGGTGAGGATAGATTTGTCAGTATTGTGAATATAGAAGCTAGTTTATAAATTCCCTGGTTCCCTTCTTTCTTTGCACGATTATCCCAAAAGCCACATTCAGGCCCATTAAGTGATCATTCTTGTATAACGAGGACAGTTAAGAGTGGCATTGTGACGTAAGAGAGTTTCAGGTAACACACCTTGCACATGCAGTAAATATCACAGGCTGCCAAAGGCGAGGGATAATTACAGCAGGCCTGAACTTCCCTCTGTGCTGCGCTCGAGTGTGTCCAGAACTCATGGGTGGGGGGAGTGAGAGAGCATGTTTTAAACATGCCTGCAGGAGAGTGATGAAAGCGACGAATAATGAGGCTGAAAGACCTTGTTCTTACCTCCAGAGTATAAACGTTATAAATTAGTCAAAATTCGGCAGGCCGAGCAGTGGACGACATGAGATTGACAGAGATGCCATCCCAAGCGCTTCCTTTTGAAATGGAAATGACTTGTGCCGTTTTTTTTGTGACGTTCTTACAAATTAATGAAGGAGTTTGGTGGCCTGCCATTATTAAGGAATGATCATTAATTGTTCAGTAAAGAAATGCATGGAACTAGAGCGTTTGGAAAGTGACCATTGCAGTTTAAAAGTTCCCGAATTCTGAATAATGATTTATAGCATGTTCTTTAACAGTCATTTGGCCAGTTTTAAAAACAATTGCTGGGAAGATACATGTTCTGTAGTTCTGGCCACAGAAAGTGATGGTCATGATTTCCCCTTGTTTTCTCAAATGCATGTTTAGTAAATCTCCTTTACAATGAGTGTCTTGTTCGAAAGGAGTGCGTTTCTAACGGTTTCTAACAGTGAGTGAAATGAAGTATGACACCCAGGGTTTAAATCATGAGCTTAGTATGATCTGGCCTGCTTATTGGGTCTCCATGACACGGTTGAATGCGGTTAATGCTGAGGTCATGTGTTTGAATGGCCTTGGTGAAGCAGGGGACTCTGCTCTGATTGAGGCCCTAGAGCAGAATAGAATTTGTTCAGTTCCTTCAGCCATAATGCTGAAGAAAATAAAATAAAACTGGAAGTTGTGGTCTGAATTCCACCCGAGTGAACGGCTGAGCGCTGCTCCCGTTTCCCCTGAACCCTATTGGCCCTGCTCCCTTGGAGGAAGAATCATAGCACTGTGATCTAAATAAACTGAGAACCCTCAGCCACGCGGGACGGCCAATAGCATCCCATTCCTGCCTGAGCGCTAAAGAGCCCCAGCTGTCTTCTAGTGCGCTGCGACAGGGCAATTACTTATCACAGTAATCCCTATTATTATTCCACCTTCCAGACGCTGATAAGTGAATATGCAGCGAGTCGAGAGCAGCGCAGGCCCCAGAGACGAGGGTCCTTGAACCCGGGCGGCGCGTTCTACCGAAAGGCGAGACGCTTTTAATATACAGCCCTGTTACAGGCTTTATTGTCAGCGTGTGCTTTACAGCAGGCCGCCGGCTTCTTGTCACCTAAGTCATGCCCACCTTAGAGCATTGGGCCGACCGGCTCTATTAAACCCCCTCTGTTTTACGCCTCTGTCCGGCGTTATTTATTCCCAGCAATTTCCTCTCTATCAGGGAACACGGCTAATGCAGACTTTTAATGTTATTTACACATAAAAAAACACCCATTCAAACTATTTGCAGCTCTCGATGGAAAACAAATGGTGCCGCCTCTCACAGCCCCCCTCCTCGCTCCTGTTATATCTGAGTTTAACAATCTGGATTGCTAATAGAACCATTTATCACAAGGGCTGGTCATTTGTTTTACGTTAGCAGGTCCTGTCCCCCCAGCTCTCTATGGAAATGCGATTGGGGCAGGGGGGTGGGGTATAACGAAGCGGGTGCAAGTCACTTGATTTAAAAGTGAAAACAATGCCCGGAGTCAATTAACGCAGGGCCAAGTGTCTGCGTCCGTCACTTTAACTGGAAGCCGGGATTCCGGCTGCGAGAGGCCGCCGCTGTATTTATGTGCAGGTTATGAGGGAGTCTGCTTTGAAGTGGTACCTCCTGTGTGGTTTATAGTGGCCCAGGCCAGCTCTGGCCTGCTTTAGCGGCTCCGCTCGGCCCCCCAGCACAGCGCCGTCTACTGCTCTTTATTAATGAAGCTAAACGAGCGCCACAATCACTTCTGACAGCGCACATCTGTCTGGAACGAGAGGAACACGAATGAGAAGCCACCGGTGTTCACACATCACAGTGCTCAGTTGTTTTTGCCACGATCTGAACACAGATTTTGCTTTTTGTCACTGAAAAATATTCAGACATGTATCCAAACATGGAAATGATATTATTTGTTAATAGAATTGTGTTTAAAAAAGGAAAAAACAAACCTTTTAATAGTAACCACTTTTGAGACTTCAATTAAACTGATCAACTGTATATTTGTGTTGTTTTAAAAAGCTGCTCCCCCCACTCCATTCCTGTCTCTCGTGCTTCAGCTGTGGGTCCAGACCCCGGGCCGGCTAGCAGGGGCGGGCGTCAGCCGGTAATGATTTGATTAACTGGGTTTGGTGGCTTATGACATACATCATGGCCTAAGTGAGTGTGTGGTGTGGGAGGGAGATTGATGGGCTGAGGTGGAGCGCTGTTTCTGCTGAGTCGGGGTGGCCCCCTGGGAGTGAGCTCACTCCAATGCTTAAAGCATCCTGGACACACCACCAGAGAGTTTCCCACCAAGCTCTGACACTCACACAGCCACTGAGCTCGCTCTGGGGAACACGGCTTTCCTCTTCGATCCGAGCAGGACTATATCCCGATCAGTACCGATACCAACACTATATAAATGTATATAAATCTCAAATTTTTATATATATATATATATATATATATATATATACATGACAATGTCAGCTGCTCTTTACACTGAGTTATTATTTTATTTTAAAGTGATAGGAAAGCGTCAACATTTCGACATTTTTTGTGTTATGTGATTACTTGACAGTGATTATATTTTCATTCATAGCTTTGAACTAAAGCCCATCTGAACATGTTTATACTTATTCATCAACCAGTTATGGAAAAGTTTCAGTGGATCAATATTGTGTGTTTTCTGGATGGTACTGAATCACTGGCCTCTAGAGTACACTGAGGCTGAATAGCTAATGATGGAAGTAATGATTGTTTTATCCAACTGCAATAAAAGTGATGGAACTCTCACAGATATTTATTTGTCTAGGAAAGAAACTGTTGTTTATTTTTAAAAATATTTACACTATTGCTACAAGTTTTTATTTTACGCAATTCAGTGATAAACAAGAAAAAAGATTAACATTCACAGTCAGGATTTCAAAATAGTTACAGTAACTTAATCTTACAATGAACATTACACTTTTCCTCTTCTCATTTAATCTGCTTTTAATGGTTGTGGGTCCAATAAAATTAGTCCTTGAGATTTAGTGTTTCTGTGTTTGTGTGTGTGTTTGTGTGTGTGTGTGTATTTGTATATACAAACTGCTGGATAAAGCACTGAATTTAACACTTACACACTAGTTACACTTATCATGTGTGTGTGTTTGTTTTGTGTATAAAATATGTGTATGTAAAGTGCAATTCACACATACACAACACAAACACAATAACACATATATACGTTCCTTGAGTGTAGCTAGAGTGTAAGTGTGAAATCTAGTGCTTAATTCAGCAGTTTGCCGTGGCAGATTGGGCAGAGAGAGGCACACAGGCTGCACCATTCATCGAAAAGCACAGAGCAGGTACAAAGAGAAAGAAAGACCATTATTTACAGAAATCTTATCACAAATCACTCGTTCTTACACCTTTCGTGTTAGTGGTGTGTATGGGAGACTGTGTGCATTATTCAAACTGTCCTGAAGGGTCTCTGGGAGAAAGAGAAAGAGACACAGGGATAGAGCTGGATGGATGGTTGAGGGCTCGGTTGTGTAAATAGTTTTTTAAGAGAGGCTGCTTAGCGATAAGGACAGTTTCCTTTATCAACTGGACGGAGTTGCTGTGGCGACAGTGAGTAATTGACGGAGGCGGGCGGCGTGGCCTGGCGGACCGTCCTGGGCTGCCTGGGGAGTGCCCCAGGGGTCAGCGCGCTGGCAGAGAAAAATGCGTCCGAAAAAGCTCAGCGTCCACCTCCTACTACAAAAGGACAGCCACTAATCTTCCTGAGAAGGGAATTTCTCTCTCGCTCTTTTTTCTCTCCCTCTCTCTCTCGCTCACTCTAAATGAGGCTCCTCGTAGGAAAGGTTTATAGGCCTTGAGAGGCCCGCTCTCTCACACACACTCTCGCTTCTTCACCCTTTCTCTCTCCTCTCCCGTTTTCTCTCTCACCCTTTTCCACCCTGCCTTGCTCTTCATCTCCCCACTGCTGTGGAAAAGTAGCCAGTTCTGGTCACTAACACCACTAGAAATAGAACAGAGCGGATCAGTGGCATTGCAGATGTTCAGATCGCTATCAGCATGTAACCTCCTTCCCTTCTAGTCTGAACTTTTTTTCCCTCTTTTGGTACTTCTTAATGTTTTTGTTTCCCAACAGCAAGTAACTAAAATTCAACAGGATTTTGTTCTCCCTCACTCATTAGTGTTGACCAGATGAGGCTGGGTTCCCCTTTTGAGTCTTAGTTCCTCCTGAGGTTTCTTCTTCCAGCTATAGGGAGTTTATCCTCACGTCTATCGCCTCTGGCTTACTCACAAGGGGCTCAGACCCGGATTCTGTAAGGCAGCTTTATGACAACATCAGCTGTAACAGAAAATTCACTTTATAATTACACCTAAAATGAACCGAATATAGTTTTATTTCATAATTGGAGGCTTAATTCACAAAATGCATTATTCAATTCAATATTGTGTTTCTCAACATAGTAAGTATCTTTATAGCAAAACTAGCTGAAAATGTTTCAGAGCTTTCCTCATTATACACAGCAAAGTATGACAATAAAATGCTTTCAAGTGTCTCCGTCTAAAATCTAGAGCTTAGCATGCTACTCAAACAAGCATGCTAGTCACATGCTAACTGAGCAAACAGATGTGCGGATCATGTCTATATTGCATCAGTCAGTCCAGTATCACATCTGTTTGCCTGCACCATGAGCAAATCGGTGTCAGTATTTGGACGTCTAACCCTTCTTGGACATGGATATATAGTTCAATATTTAGAGCATTTTTGGACACGCAGAACTGTCCATGCAGAACTGTCCAGGACAGTTGAGTCCTGTAATGTTTCTGTTGCTGTCATTGTGTACTATCCAAATGTTTATGTGCAAATCAACTAATATTTATTGCAGTTAAGCTTTTCAGGGGCCTCTTTCCACCACATATGCCTTTTAATTATGCTCAATAGGAATGTGCTTGTCAACGAACAATACAATGATGTATTGATACATCCCTACTTATTAGAGATGAGATGATACCATTTTGTCTTTTACAATGCAGACATCTTAAATTTCTCCTGATTCTGATAACTATCCAACCTTAAAAATTACTTGTTTTTTTTGTGTTTAGAGTTTTCTATTCAACCGCTATTTAAAACAGCCTTCCAAAATAGCAAAATATTTCCACACAGCTGAAGTGTTTGACACACACACTCTTTCCTGAATAGTCGGCCACATGTGGCTCCTTTTGTTAGTACACGGCCACTTCTTTTTCGTTCGAACCATTACGCTGCACTACAAGCAATTCTGGGAAGTATTAGGTTCAATTTGATCCAGAATCAGATCAGAGTTTTTGTTCTTTCCCCTCTTGATTTCCATTCAGCTGGGGCAGCTGGTGGCCTAGTGGTTAGGGAATTTCCCTTGTGATCAGAAGGCGATGGGTTTGAATCCCAGGACTTTTAGTGGCACCACTGAGTTACCCCACACACTGCTACCCAGGCTGCCTGCTGCTTCACTTGGTGAATGGGTTACAGAATACAGAGAAAGAATTTCATGCTGTTCACACTATGTGCTGTGGGGGGGTTCATGTATGACAAATGGACGCTACACAATCCCAACCCAATCCTTACACAAGGTTTCAAATATGCTTCCAGTTGTGAAAAGCTGCACAACCGTACAATCTGCTTGATACCTTACAAAATATTCCAAAATATATTTGGTTTTCTAGTTTTCAGTCCAATTTTGACCATTTACAGTATCTTTGTAGATCGGTTTAAGCAAAAACCGAGCGGCTAATGATCCGGGGTCTGTACGGACAATTGCCAAAACATGCATTTAAAGGGTTAAAAAAGAAATTGCCACCAACTTTGGTTCATTTCATGTCCACAATGCTGTCCTGTATTAGACTTTATCTAAGACTGCATTTGAAGCAATCCACTGTGGCCGAGCGGCCCCTGCATGAGTCATATGGCCCACCATATGCTGTGTAAATACAGGCTGTTGCCTTGTAATAGAGACTGCAATTATTTTCATTTTCCCCTCACATGGGAACGCTCTCCTGCCCGGCCAGTAATGGCTCCGTGGCGTCCATACATCTAAGCGACTCTTTGTAAACATTTAGCTCGATGGCTTTGGAAGATGCCCTCTTCTCTTTAATCGGAGCTTTCTCCCAGGCCTGGCCCGAAGGAGGCCAGAGATTAGATATACGGCGCTAAGTGAAAGCAGGACACTTGCTCATTTTTCAGCCTATTTATAGGCAGCCATGTTGATTGCTGGATAAAAATCTGCTGTAGATACACAACACACCCCACACCCCCCGCCTCTCTTTTTTTTCCTCCCTCTCCTTTTGCAAAAGACGAGATTTTTTTGAGCTCTTGAATTCAATCATTAAAGCAAAACCAGCTCTGAGGATGAATGGCCTAGATACCATTAGAAACGGGGAGAAGGAAGTCAAGCCTGATCTTTTATACCCAACATTAATCACAAGGGTTTTATACATTATATATTATGTATTCCTGATGATCACAGTCTTAAAATGGCATATTTTTGCATGTTAATCACTAAAGTAATGAGCAACCGGGATGCGTCCAAAGACTATCCAAACTTGCTCCCGACCACAAAAGTTGGAGGATGGAGTCTCAGGCATCACATGCATAACCGTGCGGCGCTGATGAAGAGGAGGCCCAGAAATGTGTCACCATTACAGCCGTAATTGGGGTTGTTTATCATCACAATAATGGTGTAATGCTACAATCCCGCATAAAATCCCTGGTTTGAATGCGGAATGATCTGAGTCAGACTTTTTACATCCCGATACAAAGAGGAGGCTCTGCTGCGGAACAGCTGTGCCAGCACGCAAGGCTCTGTAATTAAATCTATCTGATATTATACGTTGCATTGGAACACTTGAGTCAGGCATCAAAGCCCTCCGTTAAAATAATAGTAAGCTCAGGGCGATGTCTGGAGACATAAATCTACACAAACCAGAGGAGTTCGCCTGCACTCAGCCCAAAAACAACACGCCACATTCCTGCTGATTTACAAGTGTTGGAGACCAATATATGAATGCTTAAGGGGATTTGTGCACACTTCCTGTTCCTCTCTCTCTCACTCTGTGCCTCTGTCTTTCTCTCTCTCTCGCTGTCTCTCTCTGTCTCTGTCACTCTGTCTGTCTCTGTCTCTCTCTATCTCTTTCTCTCTCTCTCTCTCTCTCTGTTTCCCTCTCTTGTTCTCTCTCTCTATCTCTCTCTCCCTCTCTCTTTCTCTCCATCTTCCTCTTAAAGCACTGCTGTGGAGATATGTCTAACTGCATCCTTCCTGAACACAATAAGGATTTCACACTGTCCTCTCTTGGCTCTGCATTCACTCAAATGCAGTAAAGAGAATATTGATCTTCTTTAATTGTTCTGCTGAAAGACATGTGTATTTGTTTGTGGGAACAGGGCACATGTTCGGTTCTTGCTTCCTCTGAGGCTGCACTTGTGTAGCCGATGTGTTTGACAGCTTCACCAAATAACTTGTGGATTAAGCAAATAATAATAAACAGAGTCCTGCACAGATAGGCCTGGTGGAAGAGGACAGGAGGAGTGAGGAGAGCGCATGTGTGTGAGTGTGTGGGAGGGAGTGTGTGGATTGGTACTGTATACACTCTGAGCCTAGACACACTCTTTGAACCCACAGACGTGTGTGTGTGTGTGTGGGTGTGTGTGTGTCGGTGTAAAGCCAGCAGGATCAGCGTTTCTCCGACTCTAAACACAAGTTCCACAATTACAAGCTGAATACAACAGCAGATCATCTTTGGGGGCTTTCACATCTACCTCATGTGGTCCGGTCTTTTCCATTTGGTCCAAACCAAAATAACAGGCGTGAAAGGTGCCTCAGGCCACGGAACAGACTTTGGTCTAACTAAAGTAGGTGGTCATGGTGCAGATCAGACTGAACCATGTCTTATTGGTTTTGCAGAAACACCTTTTGGACCAATTACTGGAAGCTGAGAGAGGCTGTCGAAAATAGAAAATACAGAAGAGATGTAAAATGAGCCATGGTAGCACTAATTTGGGCCAAATTAGAAATCAGAAGAATCTTTAAAAAAAAAAGTAACTTTATGTAAAAATTGTAATATTAGTAATATGATACAGGGTGTCCTCAAGTTACGCCACAGTGATGTAACTTGAAT
This sequence comes from Clupeocharax schoutedeni, assembly GCA_037974565.1. NCBI lineage: Eukaryota > Metazoa > Chordata > Actinopteri > Characiformes > Alestidae > Clupeocharax > Clupeocharax schoutedeni. The sequence goes on along the minus strand of JBBPDH010000036.1, from coordinate 1,457,770 downwards.
TTTGGTCTAGATCGAAACACACCCTAGTCTGAGTCACTGATCCTAACACAGCTGTAAACTCCTAAAAACACAACTAAACCACATTCACTCATATGCCACGTTGCTGCGTACTCTTCCGCTGCGTGCAACCAGACTAGGTTTCTCATGTAGTCTGTAAGTACAAGGCTTACAGTGTAAGCCGGGTGGAAGTGTGCTTCGTAACCTTGAAACGTTGTATGTTGAGACTGTTGTAACTCGAGGAGTATAGTACAGGGAGCACAGGAAAACCCTGGTTTTGACCTTGCACTTTCAGTTGTGAGAATGCTCTCAATATTGATTTGACCCAAAACAGGTGATATCCCACTACTACAGGTTGAGGACTCTTACAGTGAAGCAATTCAATCCTCTATTCTTAAACTGCATGGACCATTGACCTACAGCATAGGCTACAAACAGACAGACAGTCCAACTCAGAGGCAGAACCAATCAAAATCCTATTTCAGCTTGGGGGCAGGACTTTTCCCAGACACTGATCCAACACATTTCTAGCCAGGATAGCTCCAACCATAAAATGTTCAGGTAAAAATGTTCTTTCACGTGATGCGTGAACTAATGCAGCTGATATTGCATCCATCATTAAGATCAAGTCTAAAC
>JBBPDH010000036.1:1417937-1457037 GCA_037974565.1 Clupeocharax schoutedeni | reverse complement strand
AGGTAAAAATGTTCTTTCACGTGATGCGTGAACTAATGCAGCTGATATTGCATCCATCATTAAGATCAAGTCTAAACAAAACATGTGAAAATATATCAAAGAAACAGATTTCTCAACCATGTAAGCAAACATAAATCACTGAATGAAACATTCAGATATGGATCAAGTGTTACGACTTGGAATGAATGAGTGCTGAATGTCTTTTCATTAAAAGCTTCTGTTATGTTTAAAAATGCAGATGTCTATTAGAAAGCCGTCCACTGTGTGTTAGTGTTTTGGCTTTGTGCAGTTGGAGATCATGTTGGAGATCATACACTTTCTCAGTATTCCAGCCAAAATGACAAAACACATGCACTGTTGGTTCATGTTTGGAGTGTTTTGTGTGCCTGGACAGTAGAGAGAGAGAGAGAGAGAAAGAAGCACACAGTCCTAGTATCTTTTAGAGCTGTCCTGTTTGGCTCTTGAGCTTAGTGTTTGATTTACCATTGCACTCGGGTTCAGGCTGTAATCCTGTCATGTTTGGCCCTCTAAAGTCAATACCTAACCAACTCCATACAAACCCACTGTACCATCCATTACTTTCTTTTGCCCTCGGCTATTCACTCCTGTGTGGCCTTTACTGTGCCTTTCAGAAGCCATGCCAGCATCTCTCACCATAATCTCTCCTGAAAAGGGAGGGAGAACAACGTTTCTTCAAAGAACCAGAGACCGGACAGATGTGCCCGGTTCTGCAGGTTAGGACTCCAGAAGGCCTGAATGGCTTCGAAGAAACAAGACATGATTTATAAAATTGGAAAGTCATTGTTTTTTAATAGGCCTAATTAAATCATTACAATATACAAAAGGTTCGAAAACTGGTCGCACTCATATTTGGACAAAGATTATTTACATTCATACAACCAGCGTACGATTTTCTTCCTGAGAGTGTGACAGGTGTTAGTTTTGCTAAAGTGTTTACAAAGTGAATGAAACACTTCACTTGCATTGTGTAAAGTCGGGAAATGTGGCCTGTAACATCAATTGCATGCTCTGTAGTTTCTAAAGTGTTTCTTTTGAACATTTGTCCTTTTGAAGTGTCCGTATCTGCTGGCGCTCTTGCTTTGTTTTCTCCACGGTCATTTTTTCATAACATTTCCTGTTACCTTTTTTTTTCTTCCCAGCGCATTTCCCGTTACTGCCCCTCCCACGGTGTTTTAGAACAATCCTGCAGACGCTTAGTCACTTCATTATGGCCTTTTCAGCATCCTGTCATGACTTAATGTCCTGAATCAGTTTGGTAATTTGCAGTCTGGCAGTGATTACTTGGTGCATGCTGATCTCAGATCTATCAGCGAAGAGAAAATCACAGGCACCTAGTTGGCCCAAAAGTGCATAATGCAAACGAACCTGTGCCACTCACTATTTACTACTACTATTTACAGGGTTACTATTTTCAGCACCGCGGCAGACTTTCCTCGCCAGTGTAGCGTAATGGCCAGCAACTCTGAATGACCTAAATGAGAACCTGGGCTGATTATATTTCACTTAGGCGCAATAGCATGTTTGCTCTGAGTAAATGGTGGGCCTGAAAGGAGAGAGTTAAATAAAGAAGGTGACGATTATGCGCTGTTGTTTCTTCTCGCCGGACCTTGAAGAATCCCGTATTTCCATTACTGCTAGCCCACTAGGGCCACTCCTCGGCCCTCGCTTGGACCACAGGCCAGCTGAAGCAACACTGTGGGTAGCCGGAGGTGCGGGCAGCCAGCGCCCACGCACTGCCCACAGTCACCGGCCGAGCAGCTCGGGGATCTGTACGCTTGAGCCTTTCAGTCAGAAAATAAACCCTAGTTCCTATGTTAACTGGCAAGGTGGAGTTTTATTGCTGAAAGCTATTTGTTTTGACTGGGTCAGGTCTGGAGAAGTGTGTGTGTGTGTGTTATATTCTGACTCAGGTCTCACTTGTACCCGCTAATAGCACCACTTTGGTTGCACTTTGAGGGCCACTTTTGGTGAAAACCTGAAACCATCAGCCAGTTATGCTCCCCTTTATTATATACCGTCTATTTTTAAGAGCTTAGGGAATATCACTGCAGGAACCTTGAGACATGCAGAATGTGTGCTCAGTCAACAGGGGTTCGTTCAGCAGGAGTATAATAATGCGTACATTTGATATTGTTTGTGCATCGCAGTTGAATTTGTTGATGATCTTGTGAAAAGACGTTTCAGTTTAGTTTTATTATTACATTATTTTCCCCCCATTGATTTTCCCAATTTAATTCCACTTGCCTGATAGCAACACACCCACCCCAACCACCACCTCACACACACACACACCCATAATGCAGTGCTATATAGTTGGTAGATTCTTGAAATGCTGCTAATGTGACATCATTGTAAAGCTCAACACGCTTGGAGGAGAACACTAACTGCAAATTCTGATAACAAACACCTATACAGGCAAATATCATCGTGAGTGATGGGTGAAAGGGGGGCCGACCCACCCAGTCAGAGAAAACAAGGCCAGTTTTGCTGTTTTAGACACCCTGCCATGCATGGCTATTACATTTACAGCTTTGGAAAATGTGATCCCTGATCATTTTGACCTTCTTCATCTTTTTTTATGTAATGTTTGTGAGATATTTGGTCTTACAGGGAAACAATTTAAGGACACACAACGTGTAAATCATTTTAGGGCTCTGTTTTCATAATTTTGGGGTTTTTAATAGCACAGTAAAAGCAAGTTATGTTCATATATTCAATGTCAAAGATGTTTTTTTTTATAAAAATATATATATTTTATATTTTAAAAAAAATAAATCGAACTGAATTTGATCCACATATCGAAAAATTCATATTAATATGCATGTCATAACTTGAATAAAGTCATAACTTGAATAAAATGGAGTGTCCATATTACTGCCCTGCCATGTCCATTGCAGAAGAAATAGGCCTGCCCAGTATTACTGTCAGTCATTATTGGAATATTGAATGGAATGATTGAGCTAGTGCTTGGCACTTAAAAATGAAGAGGGAAATTGTACATGCATACATTTATGGCTTTGTTTTTTCAGTTTTGCCTAGATAATGGGTTTTAATTGTGGTGGGGGAATGTTATGGTCATATTAGCCGTCTGGGGGAGCCGGATCTTGAGTCAGGGCCAATTAGCACATTCGCGTGAGGTGAGGTTTCCAATTGGGGGTCAGTTGGAGGAGCCAGGAAGGCGTCAGGCTTCGAGTGCCGTCGCCTTGCCTTCAAACACTACTGAGTTAACATTAATGAGGGGTATTCTTTAGTCACATTTGCTTACACTTTTTGGAAAGCAGAGTGACGGATCTCTCTCAAATATTGGCAGATTCTGTATTCAAGGCTTTCTAAGTATAATATGATTTGTAAAAGAAGAACAGAAATAAGCCCAGACATGCGTTAACTTTTAATTAATATTATGCACAAAAAGTACATGTTGGTAGTAGTTTTTACCACGCACAGTTTTAGCACAGCTGGTGATTATCTTTACTCTAAAGTAAATATTACAAGTCTGAACTTTGGGCTGCCAAAAACATCCACAGATGATAATTTGGGTAGTTCGGACTACATGGATTACATGGACTACATGGATTTTTCCAGTGGTTTCAAATGGTATTAGCCTTTCTAATAACAGAGGATAACATATATTTAATATCGATAAAATGAGATATACACTTGTTTAGTGTTGCTGATGTCTGTTTTGCAAAAAAGTTGTGAGTGTGACGTCCACGGAGCGGCCACTTGTGGCCGCAATTGGGGTTTTAGTTATGGGGACTCTTATTTTGAAGTCTGTGTATGTTTGTGTTTAGAGTTACAGTTTCAGGTGTCATGTGTTAACGTTAAGTGATTATGTTCTAGGATTGGTTCAGGTTTGAGTGGGACTTAGTATATAAGTTCTATGAATTTGTATGTCAGGGGCTGATCAATCTTCTTGTTTTCCCTGTGTTTCATGCAAGTTGTCCCCTCCTGATGTGTCTAATGGTAGTTATTCTTCTGTTAGCCCCTCATGGCTTTTTGCGGTTTTGTAGGTAGAGTCTGTGTGTATTTTATAATAAAATTGCATCAACGGAACCTGCACTGTTGCGCCTTGCCTCTCTACACCGAGCACACGACATGACAGTGAGATTTCTTAAAAAATCTTGCTGTCTGATTTTTCTACGTTTGTATTTGTTGAAAGCTTCATATTTTTTTTCTCTGTTTTTAAGTAAGGTTAGCTAGCAGGTATAAATACTGGATATTGGAAAAGTCTTGCTCATGCTAAACTAGTTCAGGTTTTGATGTAAAACTTTTGTTTTTTGTTGTATTACATATTATAAATTTTGATTACACAACTAGTCTAAAAACTAAAAGTGAAAGTGAGAGTAAATCAAGTGATTTGGAGTTTAAATGGGGAATGTATGTATGTGTTTATGGAATGTGGTGGACGCTTTACAATTGATATTCTTAGTTTTGGCTTCACATAGGTGTTTGACTTATGTAACAATTAAGATATCCTAAATTGTTGTGAGATTTTTTAAAGAAACATTAAAAAAACATGCATAGCGAAAGACACATGGCAGTACAACATTTTTGCTCTTATTTTCCATATCATTTTTCACTCCAGGTGGAAGATTTTCACACATATACACTTACTGCTGTGTATCATGACATACTGCTATGTTGAGGATATAGTCTCGAGCTGTAAGGCTGTTTGAGAATGAGCTCAAAAACACTGTCATTAATTGATGTTGAAGGTGTACAATAAAAGTGAAGGAAAAGAAAACTCGGCTCCCAGTTGCAGTGGGCTGATGTGTTTGGATCTGGGACGAGACCCCAGGTCCCCTAAATCCATTTTATCCTCCTCCTTAAGTTTTCCATCTTGATGACATGTGATTTTAGCCGTCCTACCCACAAGCCTCCCCAGCGAATCAGGGCACCGCTGTGAAGAAAATGCGAAAGCCGGTATAGCAATTCATCTTCATATATTTATCTAAAGGCAGGGAAGAAGGAGTTATTACAGGGATATTCGATATTATGCTAAATTAGGTCCCTCCTTTGCAACTGTGAGGGCATTTGTTATTTTCACAATCTGTAATCTGCTCTTCATGCAAAAGTGAGCCTTTAGGGTTTTCGCCTTTTCTTCAGTCTTTTGGGATTTCTAAAGGTAACCCCCTTCCAAACACACACACACACACACACACACATGCACATACACACACGTAGTGGCTGTATTTGAAGAAATGTATGTTCTTGATTTGTTTCCTTTAAATGACTTGAAGTATAATTGAAATGAGTTGTCAATGTAACTCGTTTATTAATGGATTCCTTTCATGCAAGAGAGAAGCGCACAAAGCACAGATTATTCTAAAAAACCCTGGGTGTTGAACCGTGCTGGTTAAATGTACCTGGGCGTTATCGTTTACAGTATTATTGTGATATTATAGAAATATTATTGGAAGTCTTAGTTTAGCTAGGAACTACAACACATTAGCATTAGCTTCTAGCTGACATTTCCCGTGAAGGCTAGATAATTAACATCTGGGCTAGCTACTAATATCACACTAATTAAAAAACAGACCTCCTAGTGTCCAGTGGAATGAAAATTGACTGCTCATGTTTTCAGGCACATTTTTAAATTGAAATTATAGTTTGATTCAATGTTTTTAAAACCATTTGAAATGAGGGACCTCTTGAACACTAAATTGCATTTTAGGGCTACTGTAAAAAAATAAAATGTATTGTATCCATTTTCACCTATTTCGATTGGGAGGGTCCTGTTACCCACATGATCCTATATAGTCAAATTTTCCACAAAAAAAATGAAACAAGAAAAGAAAAACACAAACATTCCTTTTGGCCTTTAATGAAAGAATGATTATTTAGCTGTTTGAGGACTCGCCATGGTTTCATGAGATTCTCCAAATGTCCGATCAACAGAATCTTCCTTTCACACGTCCTCTCTGTCTGAACTGCTGTAGCGGAGCCGCTCTGCTTCACCTTTCAGCTCCATGTGAAACTTGTTGAAGGTTAGTTTCCCTCATAAACGCAGAAACGCTAATGACTCCCTGTTAGTGAGCTCACTGCGGTGTCAGCATGGCCGTAGAAACCGGCGAGCTGGGGGTGAGAGGGGCTTTGCGGGGGCCTGTGGGCCAGATGTGATCCAACACGAGGGGGACGCAAGAACTTAAGTTCATCACTGGAGTATAAAACCCCTCCCCTTTTACCCTCTTTATCTAATTAGGAGCTTAACTACTACTGCACTGTGAAATTAAATGAGCAGAGTTAAACTCCATGCTGTGGGTCTCTCCATCGTGTCCAGTGGAATAAAAGCTGATTGGTTAAAGAGCAGCCCTGCAGTTCGTCCGGATAAAGCTGCAGTAAGTGCCCCTCTGCTATCAGCGGGGCTGATAAGCTGCAGTGCGGAGGGGGTGGGGGGAGGTGGGGGGCTTTGAGTAAATCTTTACCCACAAAAGGACTCGTTTGTGAATGAAGTTCTTTGTGTTCAAACATGAATCCGCCCCCCAAAACCCTCCCCTCCTTATCCCACCACCACCCCCTCCTGCAGCAGGAGGGGAGCGGGCTGCTTCAAGTAGCCCACAGACACGAGAGAAGTCAAAATACCCAGCAGCACTTGAGTGAAGTGCCAGGACTTCCTGTGGCACGAGCTGAAGGGGGTGATGTCACTCCAAGAGGAGGAAGAGAGAGAGAGAGAGAGAGAGAGAAAAAGATAGAGGGGGGAGAGTGAGAAAGAAAGAGAGAGAGAAAGAGACGGCGAGAACGAGAGAGCCAGGGAGAGAGAGATAAAGAAAGAGAGTGAGAGACAGAGATTTGAAGTTTGATTATTTATTTTTACTAAAAAGTAAATAAAACAGATGTAGAGGGTTGTGTGCACTTGTGTAGAAAATCACCCAAACTGAATATGTGAATTCTGTGGCTCTACATTTATAATTTCCCAAAGGCCCTTGCGCCTTTGTGACTTACAGCAGCTACTCCTGTTATAAACAAAGTCAAATACACCTTGTATTTCATAAAGTCCTATCGTAATTAATAAATAAATAAATAAATAACATAGAGGCTAGAAAGTCTTAAATATAATGTATTTCCAAAAAGAAACAGACAGAGAGTGATGTCATTCTTTCTGCCCTTTTGATAATCTGGCTGGAAAGTCTGAACTTCTCCAAACGTCTACTGGACTGATTTTTCCTTCACGCTTCCTTGTTGGCCCATAGATTCGGAGTGACCTGTGCTGGAGCCGCTCTCTGTAATTCATTAGGCAGCTTACTGTAGAGAGACCTTCGATTTTGCACTGCACACATTCCCAAAGAAACTCCTTTGGCTGCCTCTGGGATTGACTGTTTCTTGAACCTTGCACTGTTAGTGGAAAGTATTCATTTATACTGTAATGGATCCTTCCAAAGCTTCGGGAAGTGCCTAAGCATTATTCGCGCTGACATCTGTGGCACACTTGCATCGTTTTCTGAACGCCAAAGATACGGCCTGCAGCCTCCAAGCCCCTAAAACACTTTCAGATGAGACCCTTGACCGTAATTGAAGATTCTGTACTTCGGTGCAATGGATCGGAATGACATGGTGAATCATTAGATTTGCAAATTGTTTGGGAGTCCTGTTCTGTTTATGGACATGCTCGTTCTCATCAGGCGGCCTGGCAGGGCCGCTCGTCTTGCAGCTGGCCAGAGTGAATGTGAAGCAACGATGCAGATGTGAAATATCCCTCGTGACATCAGGCACTGTTCTGAGCGCATGAGGCTCCATCGTGCTGAGAGTCTGGTAATAAAAGACGGCTGAGCGCATAATCGAACACCTACCTTTTACTTTTACGCACGCACTGCTTGCCGTGTGCTAACTCGTTCAGGGGGGTCGGAATTAGACACGGAGCGCAGCTCTCCTGTCTGCTGGGAATCTAATTACACCCTTTAAATTGAGAGTACAACTCCATCACTACTGACAGCCCTGCTTATGCCGTTATTGGCATGGATGCATTACAAAGCCCTCCGCCTGACTCTCTGCCTGCTAGCCCCCGCTCTAGAGCTCCCCTTGTGGCCTTGAAGAGATGAGGGAGACCCCCAAGCCAAACTAACCTCATGGAGCCCCGTGTTTGTGCTCCGATTTCACAATCAAGCCACATACCCCCTCCTCGACCAATCCCCCGCAAACACAACTCTTCTCATCAGCAAAATTACAGCGAGGCAGCCGGCTCTAGGGCCACGCAGCTTGGGTTACGTCCAGCCGAGACTAATGGAGTCATAACATGAAGCCCAAGAGGGGGAAACTGCTGTTTATGCCTCTTTTCTCCCATATGCTACAGAGAGGAGGCAGTTGCTGAGCATCTTGGCTTCAGAGTCTCCCTGCCAGCAAGCTTTGGGAAGCTGCCCTTACTTGGAGCCACGTCTGATCCCTTGCCCCATGGACTTTGGCTCACAAAAAACAAATAAACCTTCTTGTGGTCACTTTAGTAAAGGAACACTTTAGTAAAGGAACATTGCTAGGTATTGTCTCCTGGGTGTAGAGTTCATAGTTACTATACTGGGCACGTCATCCTTTCTACGTGTTAAACTCAGCCTTTTCCCGGGACCAATATAGCTGTTAGCTTGTACTCTGTCTGAATTTGGGACAAGTTGGGATTATTTTCTATACATTATTGTCTGTTTTCTGATCGGAAGGCTGCTCTTATCACTAATTCTGTCACTGAGCTAGAATTCAAAATATGAAGTGCCAGGCAATCAGTTTGCTGTGGTTGTGTTGGGACACATACATTATGTAGGTGTTCTACTTAGTGGTTTTATTCATCGACAGGCAGTTTGCACGCTCTGTTAAGTATGAAATTCCCTGCTTGAAACTTATAAAGGCTATAATTTCAATAAAAAATTTTATATGTTTCAGATTAAAGATTATAATTAATTTCATATATAAAAGCGTAAACCTACATGTACCTTATCCTTCAACCATACTACTGTTGGTCACGCTGAACTGGATGCTTTAAGCATGCCCTGTTCTCCATCTTTATTCAGTGTTTCGATCATGCACTCCACCTCTTGTCACCATGGCCAGAGCACATAAAGAATTTTTCCCACATTCCCCACAACCGTTCCATTCCTGTGTTAGCCGCTTCCCTTCCTTAACCATAGTGGGATATTATTGTCTTAAAACTGCAGGCCATGCCTGCTAAGCCTTCTGTATAGTGTGTTTGAGTGTAAAAGCTAATTATGTCTCTAACCAGGCCACTCTGCTGAAACAGGGTCAGCGTGCCTGAAGTCCCGGCCCCTCATTAACCCAAACTTCTCCCTTCAAGCAAATTCAACTGTCACCAACCCCGTTAATTATTCAATTAAGCTGCTTCAATTAACGAGACCATCCGTATTGTTCCTGAGTATTTAATCAGGCAAATTAAATCATACGTTTCTGTAATGCTCCTGACAGTCAGGGTTAAGCCTCCTGAGAAATTTTGATCCAATTATCTATTAAGGTGTATTGATTCATGCACCTTGGATATGAAATAATGGAAACTGTTCACTTACGGCCGAAGTCGCTGTCTAAGTGCACCGGCTGCTTTCACTTGATCTACGAGGGCCTAACGTACAGAGTTTGAGTGTTTATTGAATAAACATCCTTGCTGTTTGAGTGAGAGTCGTAAATGTGTTTGATTTCTGCGTTTGAGTTTAATAGGCCCCCCACCTCTGTGGGGACAGCCCTCTGCCATCGCTAACCGAGCTGAGAGCCGTCCAACCGTCTCGGACTTTGTTATTCAGCAGTTGAACGCACAGGGTCAAGAGTTGGCAGGGATGCAGCAGAAAGTGCCGTCCGCTCCTTCACGTCTCACTAGTCTTTACGAGCCAGTCCTTCATCCACCGCTAGATCGATATAACAGAGTAAGGAGAGGGCAAAGACCAAGTGGTGTGAGAATGCTACGGTGCGGAGCTCAGAGCGAGGCAGTGAGAAGGGGGGGGGGGTCTAGGCCACTGCCCTTCACCGACACGCTAAAGATTTTAAACATGTGTCAACAAATGTTGGATACAGGTCACAGACTTACATGAATGTTCCCACCAGACAGATCTATCAATTAGAAAAAAAGGGTAAATGAAATAATTTCAGTAAAGTTTTAAATGAATAAATAAATAATGAATACAATGATGAGTTATACACAAATAAAATGAATAAATACAAACGGCTTCTGTAAAAAATATTATTATTATTATTATTATGATCATTATTATTATTATTATTATTGCAGAGCCTATTTATTTTATTCATTTATTTATAGATTACTCATTTGCATATACACACATGCACAGACACATATTTATATACATCAGAACTACAGTCTAAAAATCAGCGTTACAATCTATTAAAATAGATTTAAGTATTTTTAGGCAGCAAATCCAGCAATGCCCTGCACTTACAAAAAAATGAAGAGAATAATAAAAAGTCTTAATGTAATGAGGTTCACTGTACAGCAGTTCTCCCATAAGAGAAATCTCAAAGCATGAAGATTTCAGGACAAATCCAAAAGCCTCGAGGATATGGTCCAGGCAGGGGCCTCCCTTAGGGTTGAGCAGCACCCCCACTAATCCCACCATCCTCCACAAAGCTGCAGAGAGTTGTACTCACTGGGCACTCAGGAGGAGCAGCACCCTCCAGCTGTTCCTCATTGAGCCTTTCCAGGCGTATCACAGGCCGAGACAGAGAGAGATCTTCACCACATGCTGTCTAAAGGCACACAGGTTCCGGATTTGTTTTACTAATCCAGATCCTGGTACTATAATTTAAGAGATTAAAGACCAAATCCATGATTGTAATCCAATACAAGTCAAGTATGTCTGTAGTTTTCACAGTTTGATGGAAATAATAGTGAAGATGATGGTCACAATTGACTGAACCTGGAGTTTCCCCCTGGAAGAGGTTTCAGAGTAGTGTAATTACAAAACAAGGCTATTTTTTTAAGATAATTAAGATAAACCTTTTTTTGTCCCACAAGTGGGAGATTCACTTTGTCACAGCAGAAAGTGGACAGTACAAAGTTAAGAGCAGCAAGAATTAAGAAAACAATAGAAAAGAATAAAATACTATATCAACAACACAGGATAAACACTATATAAATAGAATTTTATCTGTATTGTAAAATATGTACATATATGTATATGTAAACTATATGTAGACTAAGGCAAGTATGTATGTATGTATGTTGGCCATAAACAAACTGAAGCATAACATTGAAATGAGGTGTAAGATGTTCATCCTGACCAGTGTCTTGGTTTTGATGGTGGTTGTTGTTCATTTAAAAAGTTTGGTTAAAAAAAATCCCATCACCAAATTGGAAGCAGTTGTTTGATATCCCCATGCAACGAATGGTTGGACCAGTGCAACTGGGTCTACTCTGTCCATGTGGTGAGATGCTGGTAAGGTGACTGGGCTTGTTAACTCAGCTAGCACAAAACAGTACAGATTTTCCAGCTACTTACTTGTGGTTAACTCAGAAATTCCCAGGTCCACAAGGACCATCCAACCTCACCATGAGTGTTGGGCCTGTCGCGTAACACCATGTGCCCAACCAGGTCAGGACATTTCAGTCCAAACTGTCTGCGGTAGTTTAGACAGTCGGTTACGTATGACTCAGGCTGTCCAGTCCTTCGCAATTACAGAATCTTCCTCGTAAAGCAGATCCAGCTCCAGTAGTGCTTAACGCCTTCAGCAGTGCATTTGCTGTTGCAACAATATACCTAAGACATTGATGCGGTTCTGTTTCTTTTTATCCCGTTTTATTGAGACACCGGCAGCATGAACTTCTGTCGCTGCTGTCACTGGCCAACAAATGCTCTTTGGATGAAAGAAGCTCCAGGCCTGTGGACGAACGAAGGGTTAAAGCAAAGAACAGACTTCGTGCCATTTTGGACAAAGTGGATGATGTTTATAACTGTGGGTGGAAGCCTCCGGAGCTCTGCTTGTGCTCCAGACGGCCCGCAAGCTGAAACACTTCAGCAAACACCCAGAGAGTTTAAGCAAACACTGCAGCCTGGCTCGGCCACATCACTGCCATCAAAGAGCTTCTTCTGTTTAATGGAAAAACACTCTGATTACCTTTTCAGGCTGTTGACACTACGGTTGTGTAATGAGCAACAAGCATTTAACAAAGGGTGGGTGGATCATTACCAACCCATCAAAGTTTATACCAAGTTCCACCCTCGTCTAGAGTTCTTGGTTTTAAAAGTGTGAGCTTCACACAGTTTGCCCCACTCTCCAGACATAGTTCCAACCAAGATGTCCAAAGATAACAAGAGATAATAACAAGTGTAACAACCTCATCAGTTGGAATTAAGTTAGTAATCGATCCCAAATAGACTTTTGTTTTCAGACACAGTATAATCTACTATCAACTATACACAAAACTGCAGCAGCTACTTTGAAGCCTGAATGTTGTCCACACTTATGCTGTCCATCATTGTACCCTCTCCTGACTATGGACCTACAGTATCCTCTCCTCTCCACCAGTTAGGACAGTGCTTATCTCTGTGCCATGCTCTATGTGACTCCCCAGGAGGCGATAGAGGGCATCCCGGTGCATGACGGACGAGGCCGAGGTGGCTATTTCTGCCCAAGTAGCCATCCGTCACTGACCTGAGTGCACAGAGTTGAAGAGCAGCAGGGTGCCACACCGTCCTTTATCTGCTTCTTCTGCCTTTTTTTGTCATTGATCGGCATCCGATCTCCATCTGCTATGCAGCAATACAGCGTCACAGCTCCCCCCCCACCCACCCCATTGCAGCCTCATTGAGAGGATTGAGAGGCTAGTTAGCTATGACTAGCCAAAGTACCTCCCAGCAGCTGTTTTTCAGGCTTTATTTTTAGGCCCGGGACATGCTTTTTTTCCCCCCTTCCACCTTTCTAAATGAGCCGCGTCCTCGTTCAATTTACAGATGCACCCAAGGAGTAATTCCTGTGTTCCTGACACCGCCTCTGGGCCAGGAGTAATCCCCATCGCCGCCTAGCAAGGGTTCCACAGGGCTAATATGAATGTAAGCAGGGGAGCACAGTGACAGCGCCTGCAGAACACACCAATTTAATGTATTGTTTTTTAATTATCACTCTCATTCATTCACCCCCAGCTCCTATCCCCCCAACTCTCCCTCCCACTCTCTCTCTCTCTTTCCCTCTCTCTCTCTCTCTCTCTCTCTCTCTCTCTTCGACAGGGTTCCTTTTATCATCGCACCAGTCTTAAACATAATAAACTTTTGCTTAAAGGTAATTACTTAATCTGGACAAACCTGTGTGTTAAGCAGAGCTATTAAGAACAGGGGTGATAAATCAGTGTGTAGTGGGGGCTGGGTGATTATGGTGGCATGCAATCAGTCTTGGAGACCCTTGCAGTCCTAAGTACCGAAATTACACAAACAGCATGCTAACAACACACTGCTGACGACGGGGCAGGCAGTGGAGGCCCTTCAGAGCCTGATGCTCCATGCTAACCCCCAGCACTATGATGCATGGACCTTATTAGAGGCAGGCCCAGATGCGGCTGAAGGATGCTGATAAGTGACCCCACCCCCTGCTCCGACCCTTGCCTCTGCAGTTGCAAGCCCAAGCTTAAACTTCTGCACTCAGCATAGACGGCCAAAATGAAGGTCCAACAAAGGCCGAACTGAACTGGAGCCTCTTCTCAGTTTGATCCAAGTGCTGCAAGATATACATGGACAAGATACCATATATGCACTTTGTAACAGCTATTATGTGAAGCTTGTAATCCTCATATTAACATATGTTTGTAGCATTTGTAGAGTCTGATCCCATCCATTAGAATTCAAAACACGATGAATAGAAATGCTCCAGGATTGCTGAAAAAAAATATATAAACTTAAATTGGAACTAAAAACATTTTTGCCGTTTCCTGTAAATTGACAAAGTTGATTAGAGTGTTTTCTGTGTTGACTTTAGGAGATGCACACAGGAACTCAGATATAATGTCTGAGGTTTCTCAGGGTGCCCACACCATACAGTAAAAGCCTGATTTACTAAAATCCTCATTTGCATGTTGCAAGACACACTGGCATAGCCCTGATATTGCCCTCATGCTGGTCATTGTATTTATAATTCATAATTCCCTGCAAAGTCCCATTGAAGTACTGTCCAGTAAACGCTGGATTTGAAAGAAAATGCTAGCTATTAAACATTTCTGCTGCATTCTGAAGCACAAACTACATGCTGAGCTTCTGAAACTGCCAGAGGCCTGTAGCCACCTTGGCATATCCCAGAATGCGCTGCAAGACGGGGCCCAGTGGTGTGTAATAGTTGGCATGATGATGTGTAGTTAGGACTCTAGCCAGCTTGTTCCAGAGGAATTTCCTGTCTAATTTCCCCTCCTGCTTCTCTGGGTAAGACAGAATGCCTTTTAATTACAGCGCCTTAGACCGGCCTGCTCAGAGGATCATTACCATTATTGAGCACTTCCTATAAGATGGAACCACTTTAGCCTTTTAGATTCGAGGATTAGGGCTCCACAAACACAAAAGAGGCCTGTTTGTGTGTCTTGAATATTCCAAGAGCAGTTACAACAGAGCAAACCACTTAGCCTGAACAGCCATCTTATTCTCAAATTTGGAGACAGATTAAGGATTTTATTGCTAGTCTGGTAAAGCAGATGTTTTTTCAATACGGTGTGAACACAAAAATCTGAATTTAAATCAGGTTTAAACCAACTTCACTTGTGCTTCTCCAGATAAGTTCACAGGCGAAATTTCACAGGCGAAAATCTGTTCACAAAAACCATTGACTGTAATGAACCCCATGAACCTATGAATTTCACCACTTGATACCACTTAAGCACAGTGCTTTTCTGTTTTCTTTTTTGTGGTGAGTGATGTTTGCCACAGGTCCCACAGCTACACGTGATGGGAACATGTGTGAAGTTCACTGACCAAATACATAGTGCCATTAGATTTAGCAGCATGATGTGAATTTTCTGACTCTTATCGCTTGACGAGGACCAGGATCTGAATGCACTAGAATACACCGCTTTCTGCTCCATCGAAACTGAGCAAAAACGTGTGAAATCAGCAGCTTAAACTGAGCGAGTTATGATTTAGCGCTCATCCCGTCTGAGAAAAAGCCCACAGCTCTGGAGTGATGATGAAAAAGTGATTCACCCCACTGCGTCGGTCCCCCCAGATGTGAAAACAAATGTTATCATCCAAAGACTAATAGATAGCGAAGGTCTGAGTTGGGGAGCGCAGCTCGGCATGGGCCCCGGGGGGACGGGGTTCTCTGCAGCAGGTAAACGCCCCTCTTGAACTCTCCAGAGCGCTCGCCTTTTGTTCTCCCAGCCGCGCCTGAACAATGGAGCTGTCCGCGTGATAGAAGAACCCAAGCCCATGCGATAGAATAGCTATCCCAGGCCCGGTCAATGTCTCCAGCGCTTGCTCCGGAGACGGCCACGAGATGGCACGGCCTACCCTAGCCCCAGGCCTCCTTTGGGGGTGAGCCCGAACCGGCGGCCTGACATGAAAAATGTGACTGCTGGAAATAACACTGGTAATGCGGATAATTGAGGCAGGGCGCTGATGAATGGGGCTGTGTGGAGCAATGTGGAACTTTAATGATGCTGAGGATGGAGGGTCTAATGCTGTTTAATCTTACTTTTTTAGCTTTGGTCACTGGAAAAATATGGGTTAAGTGTGTTTACAGTGGCATAAAAAATTGACGACATTCTGTTTTTGCCGTGAATGTTATTGTCCCGTTTTAAAACCTCTAGTTTGGTTTCATTTTTCACTTTTCCTTATTTGTGATCAGCCTTCTCACTTGAAAGCCCTGCTTGGTCCACAATAGCATGATTTAAGTATTCTAAGTGGTGTGAGGTGATTAAGATTCAGGAGGGAGGTGTGTGTGTGTGTGACTTCAGCGCGGGAGAATTCTTGCGGAGGACGACTCTCGCTGCTCCCTGTCATGTTTTGCTGACCCAGTTCTACACACTCTTTGTTTTTTGGGCCTTCCTCAAGCCCCCCTTCCCATTAGCCCGTCCAATAACTCACCCATAGCATTAGTTAAGGGGCATTAACTGGGGCCGGGAGCTGAATGAAGTTGTTTTCGCCTGCATCCACTCGACGGGCCCCATGCACTCACACACACAGGGCTATTATACTGTTTTCTGAGCGTCAAGGGTGAAAAATATCCCCTCGCTCTTCACACTGGACAGAGAGCGAGAGAGGAAGAGAGAGAGTCCCTCCAACTGAGACCTGCGTTCAATCAAATAAGCTTCATTGTCTGGTGTTTCACTGCAGCAGCTGGAGTTTTGAGAAGTGGCTGAGCTTTAATAGGAAGCTTTGCTGTTAAAAGGTCAGATTTGAGTGGTCCCGTACGAAGCACCCGGTTTAAGCAGGACTGGGGTGGGGGGGAGCGGACACTCTCCAGGTTGCGTCTCATGTTTTTCAACAGCTGCGCGGCGTTACTGTTTCGCTTTCTGCATGTCAGGTGTGTTTTATGGTGTTTTTGCATCAATTAAACCTGACCCGGGGCATTTTCCATGACAAATGCAGTAAAGAGGGAAGATGACTTAAGCAAGTCACGCACAAGGCCTGCAGCACTGGGGCCCAGTGCTTCCCATGTATTATTTTACACCATACTGCGCCATACAAACACAAAACGTGCCTGTTATTAATAGCCATGGCAGTTATATACATTGATGTTATAATTGGTTACACTCCCAAATGTAATAAAATTGTGTCTCAGCAAAGTTGCCTTTAAAGCCGTTTTTCCATAAAGTGCTGCAAGAGAGTCTGTAGAAACAATTTAAAATAAGTAAAAAAAAAAAGTAGTTATGAGTTACACTAACTGCCCTGAAATCATTTACATTTACAGCATTTATCAGACACTTTTATCCAAAGCGACTTCCATTCCCTAACTACAGGGGACAGTCTCCCTGGAGCAACTTAGGGTTAAGGGTCTTGCTCAGGGACCCAGTGGTGGTGCTGAAGGTAGGATTCAAACCCATGACCTTTTGGTCTGGAGGCAAGTATCCTACCCACTGAGCTACTTCCACCCCCAGCGTAGCATTTCCTTTTTGTATACATACAGTGTTCTGTATGCATATTTAGACACCAGCACACCTTTGCTCAAATGAACAAATGAAAAAGTGGCTGCTTTGGGTTTTTTGGGGTTTGTGAAATTCAGATTTGGTGTGAAAAGGCCTTGGGTTTTGTTGCCCACCTCTGGTGGAAATAGAAACGGTCACAGATGTACTGAAGGTTACTGTAAAATAACTGTGGTTTAAAGAAAAAGAAATATCATTATTTACTGATCAATTTGTCTCCATTTAATTAACGTTTTGTCATTCCAAGCTCTAAAAATGAGTATGTTTTCTTGGACTGATCAGATTGAATTATTGAATCTATTAATCCTAATCAGATATTTAGAGGTAAACAATATTGCATGTCAGTATTTGTAAGATTTTTTTTCTCTTTATTTTTAACTCATCAGTACTCAAACCTTGGAGATATTTAACATTCTTTGGGCCGGAAGAGTTTTAGTATGTAATTTCAGCAAACAATGAGGAAAAATGTCCAGATTATAAGCAAAAAGCTTTTTTTAATGCAAATATTTTTCGTCCAAAATTAAAAAGCAGCATCAAAGCAGTTCACAGTTACAGAAGGAGGCAAAGTGTCCACAAACTTTTCATGCTGTAGTCTTGAGTGGAGGCACAGAGAAGGAGTGAGAGGGGGAAGGAGGAGCATTATTGCTTGACTTTTGGTCCGGCCTTGTCCATCCTGCCTGCATGCGGGACGAGTTAGGGGTGAAAATGGAGGGAGACAAAGAGAAGGATGGATGGGCCCGGAGTGCTGACTCACAGCAGTGTTGAGCATGCGGGGCCCCTGGAGGCCCTCCGCGGGTATCTCGGGTATGTATAATGATCCGCGTCCCTGACCTCTTGCCCCCAACGGGTCACCTGCTTTCCACTACCACAGAGCGTGATGCCCTGAGAATTTTAATCCGATCCAGAGATGCTCCCAACACTCACCTCTTCTCCTCTCCTCCTATATCAGCCCTTTACAGTCATTCTGAGCACCACTACCCTGCAAACAGGAGAACTTCTGCTCATGTTCACATTGTAGAACAGATGTAGCCTACAGTATATCACACACACACGCACACGTTTACGCATATACATCTCATACACGTACATCTCATACACATACATATACACTTACACATTCTAATTCACATACACATGCATATACATAATTATACATTTTAATTGTACATGCTTCTGTTTTGACCACTGATCCACATAACCTGCTCATCTTTTCTAGTGGAGTTTTTGTAGGCTTACTTTGTGTTGCTGCCATACCAATGTTATATGGGGAAATCAGATCTAAGCATTATCATCATTAAAGTGCATCTGAAAATACTGGGGATCAGATCATGGTGGTTGTTGTTAATGGCAAGTACCTGTTAGTGGCAGCAGCTAATTTGATTATAAACTTTGCACATGTGAGTTCATCCTAATGACAGATACTTTTGATATTTGTTTGGTGGGGGGGGGGGGGTTTGGCTGCATGGCAATTAAACCTCAGGTTAACATCAGGAAGGCCAAAAATGGGATCTGAATAATAATAATAATAATAATAATAATAGAGAGTGGAGCACTAACACTTACGATGCTGATGCTGAGGGAGCGGAACAGCAGCGCTGACGCTCTCATGGAATAAAGTGAGAAGAGAGGCAGAGGAGTCACAGGACCGGAGCAGCTAATTACAAACAAAGCTCTGTAAAGAATTTAAGACTTTGAATGCCATGCTCTCATGGCACCAAAAAAAACGAACTCGCTCGCGCACAAGATCAACTGTGGTTTCTCGTTATCACAACAGCTAATGAAGGGCGCTCGGGTTTAATGGGCTATCCCGAGCCAGGAGGGGCTTTATTACAGGAAAGCGTCGATTCTGATCTGCTTTGGTTCCAAATAAAAAAGCCTCACAAAAGGAGCCATAATGAAGAAAATGCCCCGCTAATATAAACGAGGCCGACTGTAAATGCAACAGCTTTGCCTGGTATGAAAAAGTTGCCAGGCAGCGCACACACTTCTTATTAATGAGACTGTATTCCATTTCAAAGCCTTCAGAGGGTTTGGGGGGGGGGGGTTGTCAGTTTCTGGTGCTGCTTCTACAAATGCGTGATGATTTGTACATTCCGCAAGAAAACCACCATCCAGCTTATGAACCCGCTCAACTACCCCCACCTCTGAAAAAGTGGAGAGGTTTGCCCTTATTATGGGGCTGTGAAGTTGTGGGTATCTGGGCCTGTTTTTTTCATTATTGAGTGATTGATTAATGTTACATGTCAGACATTAAGCATGTTAATTAGCCCAGAGCCCAGAGAATTATCAGCAGTAGCCAAGCAAATTCTTGTTTAAAACAAACATATATAAATGACAGAATAGACTGTGTGTGTGTGTGTGTATGTGTGTGTGTGTATGTGTGTGTGTGTGTGTTTGTGCGCAGGTGTTTTATTTATATGTATATGTCAGTGAAAGAGAAGGAGAATGTATTTATGCGTGTGTGGGGGGGGTGTATGTGTGTTTTCCGAGTGAGTGAGTGTGTGTGTGTGATTGTGTTTGTGTGCGTGTGTGCGCAGGTGTTTGTGTATATGAGAAAGAGAATGGATGAATGTGTGTGTTTTTGTGAGTCCACCTGTGTGCAGGTGTGTGCGTTAGAGAATGAGTGTTTGTGTGACATGTATATGTGTGTGCATGCATGTGTGTGAGAGAAGCGTGTGTGTATGTACATGTGAATGTTTGTGTGTATGGGTGTGTGTGAGGAGTGGTTGTGTATGTGTGTATGTACTATATGTGTGTGGATGTGGATGTATGTGTGTGTGTGTGTGTGAGATGTGTTGCCTGGCCGTGGCTGTAGTGTGGAGCTGGGCAGAGGAAGGCTTCTCCCTGCGCTGTCAGCTCCGCTTTGCGTCCGGCTCGCACTCCTCCTTGATAGCGTCCATCACTCGCGCTAGTTCAAAGAGCCTCTAGCTGCAGGTCTTTGTCAAAAGCCCAGTTGGATATCTTTTATGTTTGAGATGTAGGATTTCTTAGGATGACTTTGATTATTTATTTATTCCACTTCTCTTGTGTGATAGTGCCAATATTTTACACGAAACTGCTCAGGCCTGCTCTGAGACCCATCTTACTTTATTGTAGAGCTTTTGGCTTTGAAATTTCTGTTTTGAAAAGTCTGGCTTTTTTCTTCTTTTTTTTTTTACACATTTCTTGAAGTTTCTTACTCTTTTTTTTCTTCTTTTGCTCTGTCCCTCGTTCCCTCTCTCCCCCTCTCCCTCTCTCTGTTCCACAGGCCCTCACCACATCTTCCCAACCTTCCACACTCCGATTCCCATCGACATGCGTCACCACGAAGGCAGATACCACTACGAACCCCACGCCCTTCACGCCTTGCATGGGTATGTCCTGCGGCCTCTCCTTTCCTGGAGGAATATTATAGGACCCGACTTTCCTCCTGTTTTATTACTATGTGGGTTTAGTGTGTTTAGTCAGTGTGGTTTTATGTACCAGACATAATCCTTACTTCACCGTTCGCAGCAGCCTCTCTTTATCCCCTAAAGTTCAGCAAACTTTGACTATATACCTATATATTTGACTATTTATATATATATATATATATATATCCTTGTATCTCTAAGCACTTTGCAGCCTTTACAGTCAACACTTTTTTCCATTTCTTTCGTTTAATCCACTCAATATGCCAAAGATACTCTGAATAGTATTTTTGTACAAACAAAGTGATTCAAGAAGAAGTAAGAGGTGTCTTAATGGGGACATATAATGCAAAACTAACTTTTTAAAAAACAAGTTATAGAAGGTCTATGGGCTACAAAAGGTCTTTGTGCAAAAGTTCTTTGCACAAAATCACTCTCACATAAAGAGATTCACCAGCTTTAGTCTACACAGTTTCAGCCTCTTTCAAAATGAGTCGTCATTTTGATTCAAATAAGCTGTTGCTGGCCACACCCACCCATCCTATGCTAAAGCTGCGTATTGAACAGAGGTGCTATCCAGCCCTATATATTCAACCCCTAGTCGGACCCAGAGCAAGATGAACACTTCATGAGTGACTTGCCTCTTATGCTGTTCTTATGCTCCCCGTAAAACCAGCAGACAAAAATGGCAGATCTTCAACTAATCTAGTGGGTGTGGGACAGTTCTATGCAAATTTTCTTGCATAGAAGCAATCTAAATGGCTTGTTTTGAAAGAGACCAAAACTTGTCAGTAATGAACCTGTTGAGATCTCTTCATGTGAGAGTGATTTTGTGCAAAGAACTTCCAAGTTTTGTAGCCCATAGACCTTTTATAACTAAAGTGAGTTTTGCATAATATGTCCCCTGTACAATTTTTCCTCAATACAATACATATTGTGTATTGCATGTTTTTTCTAAATGGGTGCCTAGTTCAGGCTGAAACATGTGCAGTAAACTATTAAAAACTATCCTTGGATCGTCCTGGATCATGCACGGATCCTTCGCTTCCTGATATTCTCGAACGGCACATCATTTTTGCCCTCTCCCCACACTGCATCACTCCGCAGCACTTCAGCCTAAACTGGCTCATATGTACATGTTGCCATGGATCTGACATCCCAACCATGACAAATCTAATGCTGATTGTTTGCAGCTTCATTTTGGCACATAATTCTGTGTGTTTTACAATCGCCGAGGGAAAAAAAGTGTGTAATTTAGCTCCACACATCTGACGGACAGAAGATCTTCAGACCCTAGTTTGACCGGGTGAGGAAGTACAGCTTGATTTGATTCTCGAAATGTTCACCGAGTGCCATTTTTCCCTCATATCAGCAATGTGTTTTCCCCAAAAGAAGCCAAACACTTGCTCCCCTGCAGGGTGTGATTTCCCAAACACAGGCCAGTTAAATATCAAAGACAGATGAGGGCTTCGTGATCATCTCAGCAAAGCACAACATTAACACAGCCCCTAAAATGCCTCTTGCTTTATGTTGATTGAATATCATCAGGCATTTGGCGTCCACCAGCCCGAAGAAAATGGCTTGCTGACATGCGCTTGCCATTAACAAATGTCATGCACAGAATGCACACTGTCAGGCTGATATGTCTCCACTTTAGCTGTTTAAGATGTTTTGCTTAATTTGAAAATACCTGCTGTTGTTAAAGTTTCAGCATGAACCGACCCCTAGAAATGCTCCTAAATGAACTCAGATAAAATCTTTTTACATGCACTTACACTAGAAGTTGAGAATGGTTTTCCCTGCCCTGTAAAATGTTGTCTTTGGACTTTTGTTCTGAAAGCAACAGTAACTTACCTACCTGGGTCATGCGAAGACAATACACCCTCCGCATCCCCCAAACTTCAGCTGTGTAACTGAATCCTCTCGGTCCAAAACGGCATCCCACACGCCACACTGGTAATGTAGGGTAACCTCTAGACCCTTGCAGTCCTATGCGTCCCATATGAATTTTGAAACGGGGGCTTGGTGTTGTAAAGCTGAACATTAAGTGGGCCAAAGTACTTTTGAAGTTACACTTTTTGTGTCACTGTTTTTTGTGGTTTCGCTTTATTTGTTTGCTTATTTATTTATTTATTTCATTTATTTATTTACTGCATAATCAATTCATCCCTTTTTTTTTTTCAAAATAGGCTCTGCTGGCTCCAAGCTAGGTTTTATCTTAAGAACAAGACTGAATAAATCAATAGAATTCAGGAAGTTGTGTTCTTACATTTTAAATTCACAGATTTGATGGTGATACATATGGTGCGGCGGGTAGCAGCCAGCCTATTCATCATACGCGCTGGCGAGTGCGGGGTGGGGCGAGGGGGACCTGTCGTAGTACTCGGCCACCTTGATTAATGTGATTTGATCTTGACAGTGGACCCCTAATTCATCAAGACCTTGATCTAGCTGTCTTTCCCTCTGCCTGTGCCAAATTCATCTAATTACAGGGACGTTGTGCAGCAAATTAAGCGTGGTGTCGCTCGTGGCACGCTGAGGCACTTTGTTACAGTGTGTCAGAGGGCAGCACTCTGATTGTCTAACATGACATCTCCATACAGTGCGCTTTATCATTGTTTGCATATTCCATAATGAGGGTGTTGGTTATTTTGTCAGCGCTGTCAGCTGAGCTGCGGCAGGAAACTTCCCTATCGGGCTTTGCCTTTTTTTTTCTTTTTTTTTTTGGAACGAGCGGCGCTTTGCTGTCTCTCCGACTGGCCGGGATGACAGCAGACGGGGCAATTCATCTGTGGAGCGGAGCAGGGCACTGTGGGAATTCTCACAAGCGGAGACAGAGAGAGCCGGGGGCTATGGAACGAGCCACCCACTCGTCTCACTGGCTGACACACACAAACTTCCCTGCTCTCCGAACCGCTCGGTGTCAGAATGCAGCCAGAGCTAAAGACAGAACTTTGAAGTGAGGATGGAAATGCAGCGTGAAGCCTGACAGAACTTTTGCTGTTTCTAGGGCTTGCACAGACCCGTGTCGGATTTGGACCTGCGTCAGTCAAGCTGCTCAAAGCAACAGTTTGGCAGTAAATCGGATGTAAGCCAAAAAAATATATTATTTGAAACAAAGTACACGTAAATTTACACTGCCAGTCAAAAGTTAATTAAACTTTAATTAATGGATGGAGTTCATTAAAAGTTCTTCATCAAGATTTCATTCATAGAATTTATTGCCTTCTTAATGTGTTTGGGATCATCAGTTGTGACGGTCGGGTTGGTCCACAGTTACTGATCCTGTTCCACTACGGTTCTACTGCATATTATGGCAGGAACCACTTAACCAAGTAAAAAAAAACAACAGTCCATCATTCAACTTATAATAAGTCCAACTTCTTACAAAATCAATTATTTAACTCTTTTTTTTTTGTTTACTGCATAATTCCATGTGTTCCTTCATCATTTTGTTTTCAATATTAATCAACAATGTTTGTCCAAACCTTTGCCTGGTAGTGTATGTTTATTGTATTTCTAAATACAGTGGATTATAATATTTGTACGGTTTCTCCCCACATCTTTTATGTGCTGTATTTTCCACCACGACAGTCTGAGGACACTCAGTTTTGCATGTAAAGATAAAGGCAAACATGGCATGTCTTTCTAACAGGGTTCTGGCAGCGAAAGCTTGAATGTCAGTAGAGGCATGACGTCATATTTCTCAGCAGAACACTACAGTTTACCAGTCATTCTACAATCATCGCATTATAGCAGTTACTTGCACTCCTGCCAGCCGTTAAGACTGTAAAACCGCCAGCAACCAAATAACTTTTATAATGTAACACATAGGAATGGAATAGTTCTCTGAAACAACACACTGCTTAGAATAACAGAATGCCCTTTCAAATTTATTTGTAGATGAAAAATAAAAGGAACAAATTAAAAGCCCAGGAAACCACCAATGCTGGGATGCTCGAGCCCTGTCAAGCTGCTCAAGACTTCCAAAACTATCAGTCACTTTTCCAGCGTTTGGCAAATTACAGTTAATTACTGTAGAATTCCTGTGTTGTAAAATTTCAGCCTCCTCAGAAGGCACCATTCTCTACCAGCCTGCTGTAGTAGTAGATTGCCAGTGTTTCTTGAGTTTTGCACTTGACTTGTATTAAAAGGTAACGGAAGCTTCTATCACATCAGTTGGCCAAATAAAGACTGATCATTTCTGTAGTGTCAGAAACCAATAATCAAGTTGGTTTCTGACATTATAGGGCTTATATAGTGTTTTCATGTGGGATCATTTAGATTTTGCCCGAGGCTAATTTGTGGGTAAACACTTCCCGTACTTGTTACATTACTAGCTTACATGTCATGTTATTATATTATTACTTGATTGCATATAGAAGTACGTATTACAGTCTCATAGTGTCTAAAGAAGCACATTTTGGACGCTCGCTGTCTTGATCACTTATAGAGAAGTATGATTTTTACCATTTTTTTTTTCTCACGTAAATATCCTGTTTATGTCCTGTTTCATATATACAACCTCTGCATGGCAATGTAGAACGTTTGGCTTGTCATTTTGCTGTCCATATTAAAACGTTAGACCATCCCTGCCTTGCATATTTCAGTTCCCTTGCTGAAAAGGCTTAAGCAGTGGCTGATTAGTTGGGTCAAGTGTACTGTGAGCAGGGAAAAATGTAAAATATGCAGAGCAAGGGGGGGCAAACATTGGGAACCTATGGGTTAAAGAATGCCTGTAGATCCTTTGGTTTAATTGCCCATCACTGCCAGCAGTTTAAAGTTTTTATTGGAGTGTCATAAACACTCGGAACGTCAAATGTCGAGTCTGTTGTAACCAGAGGATACCCTGTATTTGATTCAACAGCACATAGGCTGTATGCCTGATAGTCTAATGCATGCAGGCTTTAGCAGTCAAGGTAATATGTGTCAAAAAAGCCTTATATGCAGTTGCATGTGAAGCAGTCAGGAGCTGGAATGTTCTGGTTAGGCGGATGCTCCTCACGGGTCGTCAGCTTTGCAGAGAAAAGGCAAGTCTGAGCAGACTCTGATTGGATCCTATTAACTTCCAGCTTCAGACAGGTGAAAAGAAACCATAATCAATCGTCAGTCAAACATAATTGCAAAACTACTGGATTGCTTGGCCTTGAGAAAACACAATCATCATCCAGGCATCCGTCTCGCTAACAAAGTCAATGAGCAGGTCAACATTGACTCGTCTGTACAGTTCTCTTGATCCTGAACATTTGATGCTGGTCTTTGTATGTGGATGAGCTGCAGCAGTACAGTGTGCATACTGTAGGTCTGGGAAAGAAAACGTGATTCATCTCAATCAGAGCTGTGGCCCCAGGGTGCAGACTAGTCTGCGTCACACTGCAGTTAATCTCTGTCAAACACATACACACACACACACACACACACACACACACACACACAAGCATGTTCATCCAGCCAAAAAACCAAATTTGTCATAGAAAGTATATTATTTCAGTAGATAACAGACGGTAGTGTGTGTGTGTGTGTGGGTGTGTGCGTGCGTGTGCGTGTGCGTGTGTGTGATATACCACTAATGATTATTTATGTATTTATTTCTTTATTATTTATTTATTTTATTTATCTCCTATAAAGTGCTTTATAAATGCTCGATTTGATCCTTTGATGCCCACAGCCACACCAGTGGTGATGACTGTAATGCATAATGCAATGTAAGAATGTTTTAATGCAAAACTGCTGCAGGCACCTTTGGAAATTAGGGCCCAAAAATCTTTATTGGCTGAACTGGATGCTGGTAAATGACTTTGTGAAATATGTTGGCCTGGGTGCATACAAAAGTCATATTCCCATGTGGCGTGTCAATACAGTGCACTCGAAGAACGCGCCCTCATAAGTACATGCCCGTGCACATGGACGCAGACGCCCTGCGGGCAGTCTGACATGTGCATCCGCACGCCCACAAATTCAAACCTGGACTCGCCCACACCCATGCCATGACACAATAGCACGATGGTGGATGCTCGCGACCCCTGCGGAGCTCGTGAATGGGCATTAAGGCCCAGGCACCAGCCTCCATTACCCTGAGTGGCCAGACAATGGGGGCGAGCGGGCACCTGACTGCTTGGCACATGGCAAAACAGGTGCGCTGCCCATCTGTTGGGCATGAATGCTAACACAAACACGGGCACCCACAACAATGCCTCCGTCGCAGGAGCCTGGCACCGCTGCCCATCCTCAACAATAGCCTAGCATCTCCCGAAGCTCAAGAGCACAGGGATGAATAGGGAAACAGCCCTGCTTTGTAGCTACAGTGTTATTACATAGAGCAGCATTATGACACAGATTGTTTGCTGACTGTCAAAAACGAAGCTGTTTGCCTTGTAATTGCAGCGCGCTACCATTATTGCTCTCAAGGGAAAATATCAGATATTAGGTAATGTCTTCTTCCAAAAAGGCAGCAATTAAATCACATCAAACAGAAAAAATAATAAATAAACTCAGACCACAGACTCTTTCCACAGCATCTCAATTCTTTAACCCCTGGAAATCCCAGCCTTATACATCCTAAGGCTTACTAATCACAGAAAAAGAAGTGTATACTGGATTGTTCATAACTTCTTAAAGTGCGAAAATTATATTCTGAACTTGAATGGACATGAATGGAATGAGCTTTAGTTTCATTTTAGAGCATTTCTTTGTATCCGGTCATTGTGTTTGTATCCGGTCAATATAAAGTGGTGCAGAAAATGTACAGAAATATAGCAAAGATAATGATTTTGAATTATTACTATGGAAAAAGCCCCTTATTATTCCACCTAAACATAAGGTCTTTCTCATAATACTTGCGCACACATTAGTATACTGACTGGGGAGGGGATGCCAAACATGTATGTACGTATGTATATACAAAATTCCCACCCATGGGACAAATAATAACAATAGTTATCTTATCCCATCTCGTCTAATCTTATCTCATCTTACAAGATAAGATATCTGAACAAGAACTACATCACACATTTCTTTTATGCAGTTTTCAATTTCAGTAATGTATTTTGTAATCAACTGAAAGTAGCACCACTCTTTTAAGAAAGTTAACTATATTTTTCTATTATTTGCTTTAAAAAGACAATTAAAATCAAGGAATTTACAGTCTGAACAGCAAACCCATGTGCAGCCTGCAGTCTGGGGGTTAGTGAAGGTGCTCATTCACCCAAGCTTATAATGCTGAACTCCAAACCGCAGGCTTCTAAGCTTCCGTTGGCTCGGGCCTGGAAAACCACCCCCGCCGACCCTAGCCAGGTGCATTGTGGGAGCGTTATGCCATAACTCCTGCTGGAGGTGAGAATTCAGATTCCCCTGGTGCCCGGTGTTGGTATGCTTCAGTGACCAGCATTGTGTACTTGAACTTTCCAATCTTCTTATGAAAAAGAGAACCACTCCACAGGCCTGACTTATTCAGCTGTGCACAGGCTGCTTTGTCTGTGGGTCAAGTAAGATGTTGAGGTTTTCACGAGACGTGCCTCCTGACAGAAAATGAGGCACCAACAAGGGGGCTGCTGATATACAGTACCAGCTTCCTGAAGGACTTTCAGAGACTCTCATTTTCAGTCCAGCCCCTGAAGCTGACCAGTTTCAGAGGAATTGTTTTTTTAAGACACACAGTGACCGACGTATGAGTCATACAAGTGAAACAGATCACATCTAACTGAAGTCTTGAGCCATTGAAGAAACAGGAGCAGATGACTCCAGATGATCAGGCGGTGATCATCTTTAATTAAATCTACTCTCTATACCAAAGATAAAACAATTTGCCAGACTTAAAATGGTGCTTTTGCACCAACAAGGTGATTTAAAACTAAACATAAGGAAATGAGAAGAGGCTCAAGACTTTTGCACAGCGCTGTAATTTCACATGTGATGGACAAATTCAATGCTATCTTTTTATCCATCCTGCAACATTATTTCCAAACATTTGCTGCTTTCTGGGAATTCAGCTGAAGTGAAATAATCACACAAATATTAATTTGCAGTTTTGCTGCTGCTGGAGTTGGAAGCGTTCTTTTTGTTTACTCAGTGACATCACAGGGAATAATTCAAAACACTATTTAGGAAATGCCTCTCGCACAACACTCTCTTGTTTGGCTGGCATTTTCCGACACTAAAAATCATGCGATCGAGTTGTTAAAAGAGGGTGGAATATATTCAGAGTGCTAATTAGTTACTGGCTTAGGACCAGTTTAATATGGTTTAATGATGTCAGTTAGTGGAAAACTAAGGGTTTAGTTCATCGATACAATGTGTCTACTGGCTCAGACACACTCCATAAATCGTGATGGAATCCAGACTAGGAGTTGAATGTCATCATTCTACAACACTGGAGTGAGGTCACTGAGACTGGGGGGATTGGTCTGGGACCATGCATTTGCTCTCATGTCTCCAGCTTGAGGTTCAGAAGAGATGACACAGCCTCTATAACATAAAACAGCCAGCGGAGTGGTCAGTACTGGATCAGAAGTTTGCCCTTATGAAGGCAGATAAGGTCTATTTTCAGACAGGGCGCTTAGATCAGAATCTTTAAGTTAGTGTAGATGAACAGTCTGAGGATAAGGCCTGGCTGTGTGACTTGGAAGGAGCCGTCTGACTTGTCCTGGCCAAGAACAGTGGAGTCTTTATGGGCCCAAGCATCTGCATCTGACCCAGAGAGATGCTGGCTTCAGAACAAGCCTAGCAGTCTGTGGGCAATCAGTGGAAATGTAGTGGGTTCAGGTCCATCACAAAGTAGTTAAGGACAAGAAAACCAAACAGTGACTCTCAGCTGGACCGATCTGCCTCTGGACCTTGAGTCTTTGGCAGGAATTTTTTAAATACTTTACCTTTTAGTAACCTGGAGCATCTTCAGTCATCTCAAAGAAAGACTACCCTCTTCTTTGCCTGTCTGGCTGCACCATGCCTCAGCTTTGTTTTTACTTGGTCGCCCTATAACAGAAAGTAATTGTGAAGGAAAGTGCACAGCTGGTTTTTGTCCCTCCTTCTGGACGGTGTCTTGAAGAAAGGCTTGCTCACGCATGAGTCCTGTCAGTGGCTCCTCTGGGTTGGACCACTCTGAATCCTGCATTCCGCTGGGCACTCTGAAAAGCTAATAAGACGGCCAGGGAAGACACGCAGGCCTAAACGGCGCAGTTCCTTTCAACCCAAATGAATGTCCTGCTGCTTCTTTGTGTGGTCTGGGAATCATCAGAAAAGACTGGTGGGGCTGAAAACCAACTGTGGATAAAGAAAGAAAAGGGAATAAAAAAAAAGACACAGCCAAGCGACCGTGATCCCTAGCTGCCGAGATCCTTAACTACGGTGCAGTCATTTCCTTCCGGGGGAGGGGGGGTGGGGGTCAGCCGCAACGCGCCTGCTTTGTGTAATGCAGTCTGGCATCATCTCACTGTGCTTCGTACTGCCGAAAGCGTCGGAAGACAAGGCTATCAGAAAGGCATGATCTGAGAATAAACTACCCTTTAACCAACGTCCGCAAAAAAGATGTTATGTCAAACACAACACAATTCAGTTAGCTAGTCCTGAAAGAGGGCTTCACAATCAGTGCCCAGACACACTGATAAGGGTAAGCTGTAACCATATCCACAGGCAGCTTGGCTTTTAAGCCTGGATATTTTGCTGTCTAGCGCCCACAGGAGGGTGAAATTGTCTGGAAATGGCAACCATCTATCAGGCAAACTGGCTGTGACTTTGTTCCAGCTTACAAATGAACATCCAATACTATTTACTAAAAGCCTTTCTTATGTAAGACATTCAGCATTGTCATAAAGACCTGTTCAAGCCAAGCGCAATATTTAACACAGTGGAACATTCACATTGGATCCATTGCAATAAACACTCTGAGAATGCAGGAAAGAGGTGGAACAGGGGGAAAAATGATTCCTGAACTAGAAGCAACAATGATGATGTTTCCTACGGAACAAAACAGTGTTTTTACTTGACATGAAGTGGTAACACTTCCCATTACTAGTCCACCAGGAATTAATGAAATAAAAAAAAACATATATATATATATATATATATTATGATGAGTATATTTAAGCTATTGCCTACCCAGTACTAAACAAATCAAATGGGTGTTTGTTTTCAAAATCTGTGTTTTTTCCCTCTGTAGGATCAGAATCAGAAACTTAATTGAGGAAATTGCTTATGTAATCTCTGCAAAGACACAGAGACACAGAGACAAGTACAAAATAAAATATAAAGCCTAAATGAAATCATTGATCAAGTCGAAATGAAAAATGTTTTAACTTGTAGAAAAAAAGGAACCCTTTCCCTAACCGACACAAATGGTAGTTTTAAATGTGTGAATAGGCCTTAAATCATATGTGTACATCTTTTGAGTTGAAAGAGCAGAGACGTCATGAAAAGCTTCTGTTCAGACCACAGTCATCAGTCCAGAAGTATAAATAGGCTCTCTGACTGGAGTGAAAGCCCCAGAAGACATTTCTTCCTTCAACAACCTTCTTACCAATAATCTGTCTCCTCCGATGCACTCTGGATGATTGGGTGCCATATCACACAAACCCCTGTGGTCATGTAACATAATCGTATGCTTGCGTGCCATTCAGTACGGATGCAAGCTTCGCCGGACGACTGCCCTCAGTCTCAACCCCAACCCAGATCCCAACACAATAAGACCAGCAGACATGATATCATGCTATTTCATGGATCTGAGAGACGCTGCAGATCAGACTACAGAGACGAGTTAGCGCTTATTCAGACACAGGCTGGAGTCTCTCTGCTGGGTTTATGCAGCAAAAAATCGCCTCGGGTCCAGGAACCAAACCCTATCCATCACAGCCCTGCGCACAAGAACCGCTCCTTGGAGAATGCTCACTGGCGCATTGGCTGCTTTTGAGATTAGAAGCTTTGGCTTGAAGGGGAGTCTGGAATGCTTTGGAATCATTGTGGCTAGGAGTCGACTGATAATAATCAAAGCCAATATTTTCTTTCTTTTTTTTTTTTGTTTTGTTTTTGGTGCTTTATAGTTGGTACAACCATTTAGATAGCACAGATAAGACTTTAACTTATTGTGAAATGCTACAGGACAAACAAAAAATTGGTCTGCTGTTTCTGAAATTACCATTCTGTAGTGTCTGTTTGTACTTCAAGATCGTACTTCTAGCCCTGTTGTTGATCATAACTGATATGGACCCATGTCCTGATCATCTAATAGTCAGCAACACAGTCAGATGGTCACAAGTTAGTAAAGATACTGATTGTAATTATCATTATTGACCACATCTCACCTCTTCCCCCCCACAGACCACCAGGGCTCGCGGGCAGCCCGGTCATCTCTGATATCTCACTGATCCGACTGTCTCCAAGCGGGACGGGCGAGTCGCCCTTCAGCCCCCCGCACCCTTACGTCACCCCCCACGTGGAGCACTACCTGCGCTCAGTCCACAGCAGCCCCACGCTCTCCATGATCTCAGCCGCCCGCGGCCTCAGCCCTGCAGACGGTGAGTGCAGTAGGACTTTTCACTTCACCTCGGTTCGGTTCTGTTGTGTTTAACTTGATTTAGCTCAAGCTGAACTGCACTGAACTGGAACACGACATAGTTTGGAGCCGACGTCCATTCAGAATTGAGATTGGATAATAGAAAGTTATTGTAGTATTCATTAATTAAATAGCATACTTTCGATTAAAGCATCAAATATGCCTAAAGGCCATAAATGATAACACTGAAGCACTTTGCAAACTTAGTGAAAGTGATCATTCGGTCATACATAAACACCACAGCACACAGTGTGAACAGCACGAAATTCACCCTCTGCATTTAACCCATTCACCAAGTGAAGCAGGGGGCAGCCAGGAACACGGCACCCGGGGAGCAGTGTGTGGGGACATTAAAACACTGACCCATCAAACCATCCTTTTTTCAGCCCAAAGCAAAGCTGTTATTGTTGTCCTTTCTGTCCAATTCAGCTATTCAGTGATTCAGTAATATTCAGTAATAATCAGTAATTATTAATCACTTGAGGGCACCTTCAGATTTCTGGACAGCACTCACTGGACAACTATGAATAAAAAGCAGCGAAGTACTCTATGAACGACAAGGGAAGTGTTATAGAATATCAACTCTGCACTCGATACCTCCTGATGAACTTATTTTGTCTGGTCGTCCGACCCACCTTTAAAAACCTCTTTAAAATGCAGATAGTTAAATAGCAAACATGCCACTTCAGTTGTCTGTCCCAGTTGTGGACCGTAGAACCGCAGCACTATGTCTGGAATGCATTCGGCACACCCGGACCTTTGAACCGCGCCGCACTGAGACTTCTGCTTCAGAGGCTGCTTGTGTTGGGAAGCGTGTGGGTATGAAAAAAAAAGAGTGAAAAGTGGGCAGGCAGAATTCTCCCTGACGTGCTGACACTTCTCTCTCCGCAGCTGAATTACAATAACAGGTTGGGGCGAGCAGGCCGAATAGCAGGCCAAATAAATCACCTTTTACAGTCTGTCAACAGTAATGTGTCTGCGCTTTTAAACTTAAATAAGCAGCGCACAGGAGATCCCGACAGCGATAAAGCCTGGAGAGGGGGGGGGAGGGAAAAAGAGAACGAGGGGAAGGCTATTTTAACTTGAATGAATGCAGATAGGTAGACGTGGCCTTGAATGTGAGATGTTACTTGCGGAATACGACTGGCCCTGTTCTGAAATGCAGCGGCCGGCCCCAGCTATTCAGGACACCGTCATCGTTGGCTTTTATTTTAAGCGCACATTTATTTCCACACAGGAATATATAGAAATAATAGGCCTGGGATTAGATTGCGGATCGTTTTTTGGCCAGGGGTCGTCTCAGCAGAGCGTAAATTGTGCTGAGCTATTTCCACAGCGGGACGGAGCAGAACTATAGTAACTCTAGAAACGCTCCGCGGCTTCGTCCAGGATTCCACTCGCATCAACATTTCTGTGAGAAAAAGACAAGCGTCTCCCCAAAGTGCTTAAACACGACTTTACCGGCAGTGGAATTTCAGGGAGAGTCCAACACAGTGGGGTGCTTCATTTGTTTTGCCACAATACAGTGCACATGAAAAGAAGTGTCAGATATGGGAGAGGGAGAGAGAGAGAGAGAAAGAGAGAGGAGAGAGAGAGAGAAAAAGAGAGAGAGACAGAAAGAGAGAGAGAGACAGTTGTACTTCAAACACAGTTGGAGCTAATTGTCTGTGAGGAAGCAGTGGAAATGTTTTCAAGGTGTATGATGCAGCTTAACGCGCACATATGCGTGCACACACACACCAACGCATGCATGCATGTTTCTGAAAGCACAGCAGAAGCTCTGAAGGCTGACTGTTTGATGCTGTATGTTAATACGAACCATATGGAGTGGAGGGGCGGTGCTCGCGGCCCACGTAAAGCAGCTTCGGCCCTTTCAGTCTTATTGCTCCTGACACTTAACAGGATTTTACCTGTTGCAGATGTTAACACTGGGCTGCTGTGAAAGCGCCGGGCTTAACTCTCTATACTGCGTCCACTGGACATCTGTGTGTGTGAGTGTGTGTGTGTGTGGGGGGATGGCCTCTGTTTATGCATGGAGGAAATATTTCTAATTTGGCAACTCATGTTTCAGTTTCCTCCACTTTCTTGAGTCTGCTTATCTCTCTGTCTCCATTCGGACCCTTTCAGTGTCGGCTACAGTGTACGACCCCAGGCTGGACTTCCTCACTAACACTTCACTGTTTATTGAATCTGGCGAAAAGTTACATTTACACAGTTTTTTCCCTCATACCCCAAGTGGAGTTGTTCAGCCAACACGTGTTTAATGTTGCCTCTTTAGTTTTGCCCTTAAATACTGGCCATTCATACCCTTCCAATTTGCACTGTACTAAATATGTGACTAAATCAGCCCATTCGTGTCCCTTTAGTTGTACAGTAATGTTGAATATCAATATTGATCATTGATCTTTAGCTCCCATTCAGCTTTTTTCATAGGCAAATTAGCAAATAGCTGTGAATTGGGTCTTTTTTTTAAATCATAAACTTACGCCATGAAGTCTAAACACATAAAGCACTCGTACAAGATGATTAAAATGATTTTCTCCTTAATAATCCAAACACACATTTAAAATTAACTAAAAATCTGCTGCTAATTAAATAACCTGGATCTAATAAAGTGTTAAATGGAGACGACTGGCTTATTGCAGTACAGTGTTCTCACATACTTCTCACCATTTATATCATACAGTTGGAACACAGATCAGTCATATCTGTTCATTGGAGCTGAAATGGTCTGATTTTTATCCCAGACCTTTACTTTAGACCTTTAGAAAGCTATATGCTTTCTGACACTGAATGACCCACTGTTATGGGTAAAAATAACTTTTAATGCTAAAAAAGCGTTTCCATGTTCAGAATTTGCTCATACTTCCATCACTTGTCAGCCACACCAACCTTGCAGCACTGCAGCACTAACTGTTACATTAGTGGAAAGGGGAGAAGAGTGTAAATTCCATTTTTGGCCAGACTTTCAGTTGCTGGGTAAATGCTCACTTCTTCATCTTTGCTGTCTACAGTAGCCCATGAGCACCTGAAGGAGCGAAGCCTGTTCGGCCTGCCCCCACCCCCTCCTGGAGCCAGTTCGGCCGACTACTACCATCACCTGATGGCCAGCCACCGGAGCCCATACGGAGAGCTGCTCATGCAGGGGGCCGGAGCCTCTGCTGCCACCGCTGCTGCTGCCGCTGCCGCCCACCTGCCAGACTACATCAACCCAATGGACGGTGAGTTACAGCACAGCCAAGATCAAGAGATTTAAAAAAGAGTAGAAGCAGATATAATTCAATACACCGTCAGCTCAACAGTCAGACTGAGATGCAGGAAGGGCTGGAATTGGCTACAAACACATATCCCACACAATTAGGACTTGTTCACACACATGCGTCAGTTGTGGTCCTAAACACAGGTTTTCAAGGTTCAAGGTTACTGTTATCAGCAGCTGTGTACACATATATAGTGTGATGAGTCACAGAGAAACATAGCGACATTAAGCCAAGAGTCAATACAATAAAATCACGCTACAGCAATGTAACAGTGTGGTGTAAACAGGATGTAAACCCATATTAAAGTGTCCCCTTATAGTCACAGGTGAACACACCACAGTACACCACACATTGTGCATTGTCCACACACTCTGCATTTAACCCATTCACCAAGTGAAGCAGGGGGCTGCCACCACTAAGGGGCACCCAGGGAGCAGAGTGTAGGGACAGTATCTTGTTCATAGGTACCTCAGTGTTGATACTAGCAGTGCTGGGATTCAAACCCACAACCAGGTGTAACACCCAAACCACTAGGCCACCACCTGCCCCATATAGTATACAGTTTGATTATTGCACAGGATGCAATTGCCAGCACTGAACAAAGTGCAAGGAGTGACAGAAACAAAGCAAAGAATAGAGAATACAGCAAAATAACAGTATAACAGTGCAAACAGTAAGTCTAAGACAGTACAATAAATAAACAATACAGCAGTGTTACGGTATGCTGTGAATGGGATGTAAACCTTGATAATACTGCAGTTAGCAAACCACAGTCAGAACACAGATCAGCTAGGTGTGATTGGCATCCATTGTGAGATACATGCGCTAAATGTAACTGTAATTGTTAATGGACCGCCTAGTCGACTGCTTCATCTGTTTTTGTTCATCGCCTCATTCTTTTCTTCTAAAAAGTAGCATCAGATATCCAGTTGATGGTGAAATGTTCGCCACAGTCTGTGTACACAAGCCAAAGATCATGGTACATTGTGGTCTGACAGCACATGCAGCAAGATATGATGTAGTAAACGCAGGACCCTTTCTCCAGTCACGAAATACAATCACTGGCAATGCATTCGAGACACGTGGGAACGCCAGCTATAGACCCTCCACTTGTGATCAGATCGCTGAAGATGAATACCGTGTATGAACTGGGTCATATATATTTTCTGCGCACAGGGAGCTTAAAGAAACAGTTTGGCAAAAATTCATATTCCTTTTCTCCATATTCCACATCCATATAAATGTACGTGATCACAGTTTGTCGTTCAGGGTCTACCTTTTCATTGTTTTACCCTGGATCTACACGGCTAATGTATTAAGTAATGGCAGCTATATGTAGTTATATGATCATTTTTTCCATATTTATAGATATGCAGATGGGATATCAAACGCATAAGCAAGTCTGAGATTATTTAACATGGTTTGCATGCTACAAGAAACCTGTAGATTCGGTTCTGAACTTTGGCCAGGCTGTGTCTTTAAGGTAACTGCTGTACTGTACAGTATTTCCCCACTCTCTCTGCCAGCAGTCTGTGTAAACACATGCGGGACAGACTGAGCTGCAGTGACATTTATGAGAGCGTTTCCCTCAGAGGAAGGCGCGTGTGTTTAACATAATGAATGCCTGCTTTCATCCACCACTTCCTAAGTCACCTTAAAAGGGGACAGGCCGTCTGGAGGAGAGACCGATTCTTTTAGAGAGAGACCCAGAGCTTTCACATGCCACGGCCATAGCGTCATCCATCAAAGACTGTTTAATGAAACTGGCCATCAAACTCACTCCATGACCTGAAATGGAGATGCTGACGAGGGATCAGAGGTGGCTGCACTGTCCCCAGCTCACACTGGCACAAAGGGGCTCATACTGACCCACCTTTTCTTTGCCCAAGACCCAAGAGCTAGGAAAAGGCCATTGAAACCTTGGTGTTTGCACTCTGTTGCATTCTCCTTTTGTAAGTATGGCTTTAAAAATGAAAAAATGCCAGTGATGTCGACATCAGTGTCTTTTTTTGCTGATCATCTCATTAACTTTCAATCAATGCTCAGTAATGTTCTAACTTATTAAAAAATGCTGCATGTTGGGGATTGCTGTACACTGTAAGGAGTGTAGGGGTAATGCTGCGTCTTATGAGGAGGCATGATAACGATAATGGCGCAATATTGGTATCAGCAGATGATATTTTGTTGTAGGTGTGGGACAGAATGTGCTACCAAGGAGCAGAATGTTCGTCCACAATGTCAGCATTTCATTCAATGTACTGCACTTTACTATGCTTTGCTTTAACTCTAATGAAGGTTACATTAGCACTGAATCAGGTAGATTTAGTGGACTTTCAATGTTTAAAAAGTTACCCAATCAGCATTAAACATTTCCAAATTGCTCATCATGCAAACAGAACTGTGAATGATGGGCAAACCAAAAGTAGATCAACCGAAGTTGTTGTAATCATTTAATTTTTCAGTTAGTAGATGGTTGAATAATAGAAATAGTAGAAATAGAACAACAGAAATAGAAACTTAAAGAATGAATTGAAATTAGCTGCTGCCAAAGCTAAAGCACATTTCTGAGGCAAGACCACACTCTGACCACAATCAGGACAGTGGAGAGGAACTAGAAGTGTCACCGTCAGGTATAAGAGGAGATATTTTATCATGGTTTAAGTGTGATATCCAAGATAAATTAAAATGGAACTAATTACATACTATATGTAATCGTTTGTGTGATTATGTAATGGAATTGTAGTGCTATAATACCTCCAGAGTTGTGAGGGTTAGAGAAGTGCCCCATATCACACAGTAGCAATGCTCCGCTCAGCTGTTGAGCAAACATTTGCTTGCCCTTCACCGCACGGGTGGACTGCGAGGCCAAACATCCCGCTTCCAAAAACAAACGGCTAGACGTCCCACATCCTTTCTTCCCTTTAGTCCCACTTCTCCTCCATTCAAGCTCCAGCTGCCCCCCTCTGTCTTCAGTCCTCATCACAGTGGTGTGTGACACGGACTGTCCCGCACAAACCCAGCACTGTGTTAAGGCAGCGGGGCCGAACGGCTCATTAGGCCGTGCTTGGGCTTTTGGCTTTGATCCGCAGGCCATCAGTCTACGCCTCTAAGCTTCACTCAGTAACTCTCAATAACTAAGGGGTTTTGCAGGGGTCAAGTCTTGGAAGGAATGGAATGGGTCACTGGAATGAACATGATATGGGCAGTCCAGCATTTGTCTCTATCTAAATCTTTAATCAAGCACTTCAGCAGAGCCCTAGAGCCAAATAGAGAGGAGAAATTCATTCTTACATGAAAGTAAAACACTATATTTTATGGTGGGTAATTCCAATTGGAGAACTTCAGCTGAATTTGATGTGTGATGACGCATGAGAACGTGCACTTCAAGCTGTTTGGAAGGCTCTGCCTCGAGCCCAGGAGTTCAAATAGAACTCCAGACTGTCTTGCTTTTTTCTAGCATCACCAGGGTTAATGCTAAATTAGCTGTGTTCATGCTAAGCATTTTTCCTCAAGCGTGTGTTTACTTTTAGTCCTAGGGGAAGCGCCCAGAAGGTGGTCGGAAAAGAGCTTTTTTCCTTTAGAATGGAGCACTTTAAAATCTTCAACTGTTCAGAAAAGCACAGGGTGAAGTTCTCAAAGGTAGCAGCGCTATTGGGGTGACAGTGTTTTTACAATGATGACTTGTGTAGAAGATGTGAAGACAGCCTAACAAAACAGTGAACTGGGAAAAAAAAGTTCACAGACTAATGCCCATCACAGACTAATGCCATACTGTGTGTTATGGGGCACTTCTCTAATCCTTAGAACTTTGGAATTATTATACCATTACAATTTG
>JBBPDH010000036.1:1379477-1402948 GCA_037974565.1 Clupeocharax schoutedeni | reverse complement strand
TGTGTGTGTGTGTGTGTGTGTGTGTGTGTGTGTGTGTGTGTGTGTGTGTGTGTGTCTGTCTGTCTGTCTGTGTGTGTTTGTGCAAATCTGTTTGAGAGTGAATGTGTATGTCTGTGTGCATGCACGTTTGAGTGTGTGTGTGTGTGTATTTGTGTGTGTCTGTTTGAGAGTGAGTGTGTGTGTCTGTGTGTGTTTGTGTGTGTCTGCTTGTGTTTGTGCGTGTGGTGCGTGTGTGGTGTGTGTGTGTGTGTGTGTGTATGCGTGTTTTTGTGTGTGTGGTGTGTGTGCGTGTGTGTGTCTGTGTATATGCGTGTGTTTGTGCGTGTGGTGTGTGTGCGTGTGTGTCTGTGTCTGTGTGTATGCGTGTGTTTGTTCGTGTGGTCAAGTGTGGTGTGTGTGTTTGTCCGCGTGGTGTGCGTGTGGCGTGTGTGTGTGTGTGTGTCTGTGTGTATGCGTGTGTTTGTGCGTGTGTGTGTCTGTACGTGTGTGTGTGTGTCTGTGTGTATGCGTATGTTTGTGCGTATGTGTGTGTCTGTGTGTATGCATGTGTTTGTGCGTGTGGTGCGCGTGTGGTGTGTGTGTGTGTATGTGTGTGCTTGTGGATGTGGTGCGCGTGTGGTGTGTGTGCGTGTATGTGTGTGTGTGTGTTTGTGTTCCTCAGTGATTAGCAGCTCAGGGAGCCGTTAGTCTAATCCTGCTCTTCCACACTTGAGGCCCTGACTGCATTCTCAGCTGACTTAACCTTTCAAATCTGGGTGGAAACTCTTTGTGTGTCTTAACAGAATGATTAAAGCAATTTTCCTCTTGTAGCCGATCGCCAGGACATGTTTGGTGTTTGAAGTTCACTCCTTTAGTTTTGCACTGGTGATTATGTTGCTAACAAGCAATGGTATCTTAAACCCCACTGATTAGCAAACCTGAACCACCACACATCCACCTCAAACTGGGTGAAGTCATTAAGCATTCTTGAATAGACTTGCTTCTGTGGTTCCTGACCCTGTATGCCATGCTGGTGTCTATAAAAGTGGACAAAATATAGAGCTCAAGGTGGCTGTTACTACTGTGTTTTAGCTATATGAGGTACTTAAACAGGTTGAACACTAATGACTGGCTATAAACTTTCAGTACATGTTAGTTACATTAGCCTGGTAGCTTCGGTGCAGAACTAAAGCAAAAGCGTGCCTGTGCAATGTTGCAGCGATTTGTGTGTGTGTGTGTGTGTGTGTGTGTGTGTGTGTGTGTGTGTTCTGGGGGTCGGGTGAGGGTTTGGGGGGGCTACCTAGAATCTTGAAATATATGAGACTATATACCACCAGCGCACTTAAAATTACACTTTCAGCAGGAGTCTCCCTGTCCCTAATTACTGGTCTGACTGACACACAAATGTGAGCGTGTCAAAGCCGACAGCCTTAAATACACTCCTCTTCACCCAGCCAAGCCCCATCACATTCTCTTGTTCGAGGTTGTCAGGGCAGACGGCCTTGATGGATGGCCTGCCTCTTAATTTAGCAGATAAACAGACAAATTCCTAAGAAATGCCAATTGCGCCCTTCTCTGAGATTCTCAGCAGATTTACGCTGCTCCCTGGCTGCCAGCGCCATTTGTATTGTCTTTTAAGCATGACATGTAAAACCAGCACGGCCAATTAAAGATTAAACACAATGGTGACATTACAAAGGGAGGCCAACCCCCAGACGCCCAGAGAGCCAGTCAGCAGAGGAAGGCGGCGCGGGACTCCAGCATGGCTACCAGCCACTGGAACACAAATTAACACTGTGTGTGTGTCTGTGTGTGTGTGTTTACAGCACATCAATAATGAGCACATCCACGGGGAGAAGAAGGAGTTTGTGTGTCGCTGGGAAGAGTGCTCCCGGGAGCAGAAGCCCTTCAAGGCCCAGTACATGCTGGTGGTGCACATGCGCAGACACACAGGGGAGAAGCCACACAAGTGCACAGTGAGTGAAGCCTAGAGCCATACACACTCACACACACACACACACACACACACATGGACATATGGATAGATAGATAGATAGACAGACAGACAGACAGACAGATCGATCGATCACAACCTTCTGATTAAAGGGACAACACCCTAACCACTCGGCCACCAGCTGCCGTAAAACACATAAAGACATAAAGACTACGAAGATGCTAGTAGCTTAAAGCTTCATTGGTTTCAAATAATTGGTAGTAAGCATGTCCAAAGATGAAGAAATGTGTATGTACCTGTGGTTTTGTGATTGTGTGGTTTGTGTGTGTGTGTTGCAGTTCGAGGGCTGCTCGAAGGCATATTCACGTTTGGAAAACCTGAAGACACACCTTCGCTCCCACACAGGAGAGAAGCCGTACGTGTGTGAGCATGAAGGTTGCAACAAAGCCTTCTCCAACGCCTCGGACCGGGCCAAGCACCAGAACCGCACACATTCTAATGAGGTGAATGCACACACACACATATACACTAATAAAGGCATTCACCCAAACTTTGTCGAAGTTAATAATACATAGATGAGTAAATAACTCTGGGGAGAGAATGCACTAGATAATCAAAGTCTGCTGTAAGTTCTGTGCCATTGCTGTACAGTTT
This sequence comes from Clupeocharax schoutedeni, assembly GCA_037974565.1. Lineage (NCBI taxonomy): Eukaryota > Metazoa > Chordata > Actinopteri > Characiformes > Alestidae > Clupeocharax > Clupeocharax schoutedeni. Next base: position 1,400,361 of record JBBPDH010000036.1, on the reverse strand, counting down.
AGATACAGCAGTGTTCCTGTACGCCTATGGAAAAGTGCCTAACCTTGCCTATGGGAAACAGCTTTAAGCACCTCAGAGGGAACCGCAGGCACATTGTATGATGTTTGATTCTGCTAGTCTCCTACTTAAGCAGTCACTCTTATGACTGAGCCTTAGCTAATCCACTTCTCTGTGGCAGTAACGAACTGCTAACTGCCTAAATTCTATATAAATGTGCCATTTCGAGCATACGGTTTCAAATTTAGGCCAGAATTAGATTTGTACACATACTCTCTCATCATGCTTAGTGATTGCTCCTAGACGCCCAACCTTGTCCCATTAACAAGCTGCATCCATGTGTGTGTGTGTAAATAATGAGGTGTGGAACTAATGAGCACGGCAACCCACAATGCATTAGTGAGAATCAAGTACATCCCCTACGGAGAGGAAGACCACCTGCAGATGGCAAATATAAAATGAAACCTCACGCCATTCCAGCCCCTCGCCTATCCATCACAGCCTGGAGAGGTGGGGGTATGCTAGAGATCCACTCATGCTAACTTTCTGAGCAAACAGTCATGAATCATCAACACTTAGCACAATCAGCAGAGCCTCACGCAATAATCTATTCCTCTAAAAGAGCACTGCCGCAAAGCTCCATTTGATGCTAATCTGACCAAACAGGGGCAGATAAAGCTCTAATTCATAGTCGTACATTTGACTGTTGGCAGACGGCGACAGACTGAGAGCTATTTGCCTTTGCAGAAGCCGTACGCGTGTAAGATCCCCGGCTGTACCGAGCGCTACACCGACCCAAAAATATTACTGTAAAAGTTTTAACTGTTTTCATTACCACTTTGGAGACCCCTCGTGTTTTACAGCTGATTTGAACATTTTGTTCTGACAGCAAAAGACATTTAGACCTTAAATACACGAGTCTTTTATCAACCATCCATGCAGCATTTACCCTACACACACACACGCAAACACACACACATGCGCACACACACACACACACGCAAACACACACACACGCACACACACACACGCAAACACACACACACGCGCACACACACACACACACGCACACACACACATACACACACACACACACACAGAGCGATGTGGGACATTTCAGGATATTTTATTTGTGAGGTGGAGTTTTGTTTATATAAGTTAGCACAGCATTTTCATTATGCCTCCCTCTGTTGACATCACTAAAACACAAGCAAACACAGAGTAAAATTGCAGAGTTGTAGGCTAGTTATCCGCCTCAAGCTGACCTAATTTTGTTTTTGTTATTTGCACTGAAGCATTGAATCATCATGATATAGCTTATTACAGCTTTCAGCTCATTTGTATGAAGCACAATCACTACGGCAGTGTCTCACCCAGGAATCTTCTCCTCTAGCTTTGGTGCAGAGCTCCATTGGAGGGTAATCTGACCAAACAGGGGCAGATGAAGCTGTAATTCAGAGTCGTACACTTGACTGTTGTTGGGCGTTTATAGACTGAGCGCTTTTTGTCTTTGCAGAAACCCTACGTGTGTAAGATCCCCGGCTGCACCAAACGCTACACAGACCCCAGCTCCCTCCGCAAACACGTCAAAACCGTCCATGGACCGGACGCGCATGTCACCAAGAAGCAGCGGGGCGACCTGGCGCCCCGCCCTCAGCCTCCACCACCCAGAGAGAACGGAGAGAACGAGGTGGGGACAAAACACCCGGGCCGAGGAACACAGGACAAGTTTGAGGCCAACAGCACCACCAGAGGTGTTGAGGACTACCTGCAGGTCAAAACTATAAAGACCGAGAACTCTGTGGTACGCTTCCTCAGAAACAATTCATGCAACACAATTCTGAATCTGTGGTGATCTATAGGATCTGTATGAATCTCATAGGTTCGGTACACCATTAGAGCGTTTTAACAAAACCTCAAATCTGTTAACTTTACAGGACTAGGATAAACCATTTAACTAAAGTAACGCCATTTTATTCCAAGTCATTTTGAGACATTTCTATCGGGCCATTGGTCATGTAATCCTAAAAGTGTTTTTTTAAAGGTGCTCATATGATAGTGAATGAATTGTGCAGTTGTGCATGTTTTGGCAATTTTCTAAGTCAGAATCACCACACATCTACAAAGAACACATTTCTGCGCATTTTAATGCACAAATAATGTGTATATTATATATAAACTAAAGAAAATGCTTCATTTTAGTGTGTTCCCTGCAGATGGGTTACGTTTTTTTCACTTTAAAAGAAAATTTAACAATTTATAATTTAACTAGGAGTTTCAAACACAGCCATTCTTTCATCCTGTAATCTAGTAATGATCTTTCTGTCTGTCCATTTCTCTGTCTGTATCTATTAGGGCTGATTTTTTATTCATTTAATATCCAAATTGCCATTTTGATGGAGTGTAATTGTCAGCATCCAAACCTCATGCCAGAGAAAATGAATATGCTGATCTTATGTCTTTACTTTTTACAAAATAACCTACATTTAAAACATATTCACAATACTGGTCAGAAAAATCACAGTTCCTCAAAGCGTTCAGCCCTACTATGTACCCAGTTGTACATCTTATCTATTTCTATCCATATTCTACTGAACAACAACACTAGTTCCCAACTGTGGACCTACATTACTTTTTTCCTGAATATTTGTCTTTTTTCTTTCACTTGATCCAACCAATCAGCTAATTCTCGCACTCTGCGCTCTGCGCTAAAGTGAGTGTTCGAGCAGAAGTACACTGTGCAGAACAGCAGGGTAGCAGCACTTCAGGATCAGAGCTGAAACTCACTGAACTGCAGCGTCTGTAGTTAAATAATACTTCCTTTGATGTATTTCAATACGCACCTAAAGCAGCATGCAACTTTAATATCAGGCGTTTTAGACGTGGTACACTGTACCGTTGTATGCCAATAGTTTGGTGGTTTATCCACAATGTTTTATTCATTCCTAATTCATTATACATTAAAAAGGTTGTCTTTTCTGTCAGAGGCCGTCCTAATTGAAACATACTAACAAAAGCATGCCTGCTGCTGTGGACCAAAACGATCTGTCTCTCTCTAACCCTCCCTCCCTCTCTCTCTCTCTAACTGCGGCCTGCCCTCTCTCTCTCTCTCTCTCTCTCTCTCTCTCCCCTCTCTGCTTTCTCACTTTCCCTATGGACAGGCGTTACTGAGGTGAGCACTGCTTTCTAATCTCGCTCCATTCTCTCACTGTAGTAGAGCATGATTCATTCAACATTCACGCAAAGCCAAAAGTCCAGAATGCCATCCAATTTTATAACATGGGAAAACGTTTGTGAACGAAAGCACCTTAAATGTAGTCCATATTATATCTAATAAGTGTAAGGTTTTTAGACATGACCACCTACTTGTCATTTATTATAGTAAGTGAAATTTCATTAGAAAATGCATCATTTCATTGATATAGTTGGAATAATATTTGAAATTTCTGTTGATAAATGATCCACATTCATGATGCCTTCATTTTCCAAGACATGTTTTTTTACACTGTGTTTTGTTTTTGATATTTTGTTTGTTTGCTGGTATATTGAGCTGCTTTACTAGAGATTCATAGCATCACATAAAACAAAATGAATCACTTGAACAACCTCGCTAGGCAATGGAAAGATTGTATATTGAAAGTATCAGAACCATTTGGGTTCATATTCCTTTGTACCATGGGATTCTTTGAAACGCAGTCTATCATTGATTTCCCGCAGGCCCCTTAAACACCCACTCCCCCCCACACACCCATCACAGAGATCTAACCCATCCACCACCGCAGGATAAAAGCCATTACACAATTAATATTCTATCACTGGGACTGTTTTTGTGTGAGGAACAAATAGTGCCAGTGATCATGCTGTGATCAAGAAAGGCTTGGTGGTTCACATCGGGACAGAATACATTTGCGTCACTTGGGTTGTGCAGTGAGATGACACAGATGTGGAGAGGCTGTGTACCTTATTTATGTTGGGAGGGCTTCCCCTTTGTGAAGTCTGCCCAGGCCCATATGCATAATGCACAAAGAGGTTTTTATCAGATGGTTAAGTCCATTAACCTTAGCTTTCTCTATTACAGCTAGGGGAGGGGGCCAGAGTCGAATATGTATGCACAAGTATGTTAGCATGAGTATATATATATGTATAAGTGTGTAAGGACACAGGGAATATGCGGTCACTTTTTTCACAGGGTAGTGAGAGAGAGGATCAGTGAGTAGCATTTTCAAAGCTAAGTCAATAGCTACATATTTCTGGATTTGCTGCTGCTCAGTGGCAGCAGTGGTAATTGCAGACTTGCCGTGGTAATTGCACAGGTTTCATTCCTGTATCCAGTTTCATAGCTTTGTTTGTTTCTTCTGGCTCATACTCACCTTTGTCAGGAAATCTTCCAGAACACTCAGCTCTAAGAGTGTTAATTCTTCTTTTGTCTTTATCTTTTTGATCTGTTTGCAAATTGCATCCTTGCATCTGAATAAGCTTATGCTCCTCCATTCTCCTCCCTCAGATGTATCAGTCCAGCCCTGGTGGTCAGTCATCATGTAGCAGCCAGCCGTCACCGCTTGGCAGTGCCTCCCACCATGACGGTGGAGTAGAGTTGGCAGGCCCTGGCGGGGGCAGCCTGGGCGACCTGAGCGTGCTGGATGACATGCCCCCAGTGGACTCCACCATCTCCACAGGCACGCTGGGCCTCCACCTGCACAGGAGCACGAGCCCGACCCGCAGGCTCAGCCACCTGAAGGAGGAGAAGCTGAAGACAGTGAGGAACTCGTGCTCCTGGGCAAACGCCACTCCGCAAGCCTTCGACACCAAGCTGCCACCCATCCTTATCAGCGGTAAGTCTACAAGCGTTACAAATGATATGTATTAAGTAGTGCTGGGCATGTTAACATCTTATAATTTTAACACAGTTAACACAGTTTTTTTTATTTACTCATATTTTGAAAGTTCGTTTTTCTGTGCTCGACCGCTTCACCTCACCTCACCTCACTGCCTTCTCGAAAAATGCTACCATAGAGCAAATTGACAGCAGAGTCGATCGATTCATGCTGCCTTGTCTAAAAATGCTACCTTGAAGCTTATCAAGTTTATACAGTCAGTGTATGAGAAATAGGCAAATAATAGGCTCTACGTTGTGGGTGTTTTTTGGAAAGTATTATAATGCTTATAAAGCTATATATTTTTTATGGTTCCGGCGCCCATTCCCTGGAATCTGAGGGTACCTTGTTTTTCCTTGGGGATAAATAAAGTTTTCTGATTCTGATTCTGATTCAGATTTTTCTGACAAATAACTTTGGTTTTATATTTGATTTAAATGTTTAGTGAAATGTACTGAAATATTTGTATTTATAAATATAAACTGTAGAAAATCATGCGATTATTCACGATTCAAAAATGTAATATTTGCACAGCTTTAGTATTAAGCATACATGCATGTATTTTATGTTTTGTACATAATATATCATATATAGGACTTTCCAAAAACATCTGTATTAATACGATGTGTTTGTTCCTTGGGATCATAATAGTTTACAAACTTAACTTCCTAACTTGTTGCTTTCTCCCTTATAGGTTCCTTACTGGAGAGTTCCAGAGGTGTCTGCGATCCTCTCTTACCAATCACTGGTCTGCGTCTGAGTGAGCTTTGCCCCGGCGAGACGACGGTACTGAGCCAGCTGGTGGAGCGTCGGGACAGCCTAGCTAGCACAGTGAGCTCAGCCTACACACTGAGCCGGCGCTCCTCCGGAATCTCACCCTGCTATTCAAGCCGGCGCTCCAGCCAGGCCTCGCAGCGTAACAACAACGTCAGCTCTGCCGACTCATATGACCCCATCTCCACAGATCTGTCACGTCGGTCCAGCGAGGCCAGCCAGTGTGGAGGCTTGCCTGGACTCCTCAGCCTCACACCTGCTCAGCACTACCGGCTCAAAGCCAAGTATGCTGCAGCCACAGGGGGTGCCCCACCCACGCCCCTGCCAAATATGGACAGAATGAGCCTCAAAACACGGATGGCCCTGCTGGGGGACTCTCATGAAACTCCCATGTACACACTTGGCTTACATCCCCAGGCACCAAGGAGGTGCAGTGATAGCTTGATGCCACATGAGGTTCCAGGCAACATTGCACGTCGGGCAAGTGATCCAGTTAGACGTGTGGGCATGGATCATCAGCAGCACCTCCAGCAGGGACAGCGTTTCAACAGCATGAGCAACATGAACCCACGCATGCCCCCGCACCTGCCTACTTCCAGCCGTCACTTGGCACTGCAGAACTATACCCGATCCGATGGTAATCTACACCGTACCCTCCCATACCCACCACGGCCTCCCAGCATTTCAGAGAATGTTGCTATGGAAACGATGGCGAGCGACATGGGTGGTCTGAGTGCTAGGATTGATGATGACATTGTCCTTCCAGATGATATGGTTCAGTACCTTACTTCCAACAGAGATACCACTCAACACACTGGACCTGGATACCACAAGGCACAAGGATTCCCTAGTAACACTGCCGCTTCACAACAGCCATGTTACTACCAGAGACAGATGGCCGTGGTGGACAGTAACTCTCGGCAGTCCTTAGCCTCCTGCCAGATGAGTCCTGCGCAGCAGCATTCCGTCCCTCCCTCTCCCAGTCCCAGTAAGAGCCACATGCCTGTGCAATGGAATGAGGTCAGCTCAGGGACAATGGAGGCATCTCCCAGCCAAACCAAGCAGCAGCAGCAGCAGCAAGCACTTGGGTGGGGGAATCTTACTGTGCTCCAGCAAAAACTGAACTTTGGTCCCTTCCAGAACCACAAGTCCAACCAGCAAGTGGGAACCATGAGTCAGAACCTTGCACACACTGCTCAGCAGAGTTCCATGCAGAGGAATGAGTTTATGGCCCAGAGCATGAACTGTGGCCAAGCTCCAAGGCAGCAAGCCAACAAGAATCACCACAATGAACGTACAGCCATTCAGCACAGCTATCATCAAGGGATTGCCTCCGGTAGTGAAATGAATAGAAGCACTGGCCCGCATGCCTCTTGTGGTAGCATGACAGGAGGCAATGTTGGCTTGGTGCCCTCATCTGCGAAAACAGTGCAGCCCCTGCATGGGCAGAATAACAGGGTAAGAACTAAGCCAGTGGCCAGTCAAAGCCATGTTGCTTTTGAGAGTAATCAGGGAGATTATTCCCATATGCCTGGGAATCAGCAGAGCTACATCGCTTCGTCCCAGAATTCAATCCAGAACGGAAACCAGGGCTTGCTGCGGCCTAGGCCACCCACTGAATCCAAACCCTGCAGCAGGCAGCATTCAGGGCCAAGCACAACGTCGGGACTGCAAGCCAGCTATCCACAAACTAATTTGAGCCCTGTGTACAACAGCTCTGAGGCCAGCCCCAAACAGCCCATTGACCTGGAGGTTAAGGGCACCAACAGCAGCACCATGTTCTACACGGGGCAGATCCAGATGTTTGAGTCCAGGAGCCTGAGCTTGCCCAGCATGACAGACGCAGTGCACAGTGGGACAGACACCATAACCCTGGCTGCTGTTAGTTCCCCAGGAACCAATCAGGTCTCAAGCACAGTGGATTCCTCCAATGGAGTAGAGCAGCTGCAAATTGACTTTGATACCATGCTTGATGATGGAGACCACTCCAGCCTCATGTCAGGAACCCTAAGTCCTAGCATCCTCCGGAGCCTGTCCCAAAATTCCTCCCGACTCACCACACCCCGCAACTCAGTGACATTGCCCCCGGTCGCCGCGGGAATTGGCAACATGGCCATTGGAGACATGAACTCCATGCTGACTGCATTGGCAGAAGAGAGCAAGTTCCTCAACATGATGTCATAAGATGTCTAAGAAAAAATACGATGACCAGTTTCTATTTGACTAAAGGCTTATTGGAACAGAAATGTCACAGTATAAAGTGACTTTGTTTTAAACTAAAAGAGTATGTGCATAGCTTTAGTCTAAAGACTTTGTGGTAGATTCCCTTCGGTTAAAATAAGCCATATTTTGCCTTAGATCAGTATATGTAATATATATATATATATATACATATATATATATATATATATATATACACACTTGCAGAGCCTCAGTCCAGTATTTTTGTATGCTCTTTTACAGTGGTAAAATGAAAGCAGCATCAAGTGCCTTGCTATGCAAAATGCATATGCAGGAAGCAAAAAAAGAAGAAGAAACAGTGATTCTGTTGAGGGTACACAGATTTTTTTGTACAATATGTAAATTACAGATGCTTTCTTTTCACAGATGAATAGGACAAAAAAAATAACCGAATGGTATGGAGATGTATAACGCAAACAGACTGTGATGCAGCCTCGTCTCCGGTGTCTGAAATATACATGGGTCGTCTGCAACTGTGAATGACACATCACAGCTGAACAAAAGTGTTCCAGTGTCGTGCTATCAAACCCTATGTTTAACTTCAAAAGTGGACTGTCACATGGAAGAGCTTCTCACTTTATCTGAGCTTGGACTCTGGTCTTTAAACCCTGAGATGATGCTTATTTGTTGTTGTTTTTTTTTATTTTGTACGTGTCCAGACACCCTTCTAGGGGCTGGCTATGTAGATATCTTTTGTACATTTTTATGAAATACACTATTGTTGTTTTTCTACTTCAGTGTTGTGTGGAGAGTCTTTTGAAGTCCAGGCTTTCTCAAGGCCCCGTAGTAACACAACTGCTTCACTTATCGTCAGCGTCTCTGTGAAGCCGGCGCCGAGGTGGAGGGTTCACCAGAGACTCAACCTAGCCTCTGCACACCCCCTTTAAAGTTGGAAGCATATAAGTGTTGATTGCTTTAATAATGTAGGAGCAAACTTTTTTTTCCCTTTGAAGCCACTTTTCATCCTTTGCCAACAATGCATTTTTTTCTCCTCTGTGTAGCATGTCAGACACCTGGGTATCTTTCCCACTTAATCACATTGCTTCAAAAATGCTCCCCACCCCTCACCCCCCTGGCTACCTTTACCCAATCTTCTGCTGTTTTCGTACATGTAGCAGTGGAAACAATCCCTGCGCTTTCCCACAAATACATGAAAAAAAGTCTAGTTATGAGGATGGGGAGGGAGGAAAACGCAGCAGATGCATACTGAGCAGTCCGCTAAAGTTAGCCGCCATGTTTGCCGAAATGAGCAGTGGCAGATGGGCCCGGGGGAGTAGGCTGCTGAAAGCACATTAAACACACACTTGAAGGAGGAAGAGGTCCAGGGACGAGGCCTTCAGAATGAGCCGCAGGAACAAATGGCTTTATTCTGACAGCAAATTCAGCCGAGGCCTCGTTTGATCTGCGGTTTCTGATAGCCTGAATTTCTTATTCTCTCTGAGAAACGAAGGAGGGGGAAAATAGCCCGAGGACGAATACATTTTTTTTTTAATCTAACAAGAACTGGTCTGAGGGATGAGGCGGAAAGGGAAGTTGACGAAAAACTTCCAGTGGTGTGATTAGAAGGGTAATGTAGAGGTGTGACCCCACTGACCTTTGCCAGGTGCCTTCTTTATCTCATAATTAGTCACCTGTGTGCAGTCAGGGCCTATTTGATTTAGTTGGCACTGGTTTGTCTGATATGGCAGTCGTGTATCCAGCCTGTTGGTAGTGCAGCTGTTTAGCATATGCACATGATTTCCTCACATACTAACAAATCTTTTTCAGGCCTTACATTTTCTAACACTCATAATAGTTTTAACAAAAGAAGACAATATTCTCACCATGTTTCAAATCACATTTGAATGAAGAAAAATCATGACTGTATTCAGTGTACTAATAGAGCTGGAAGGTGTGGGCAGTGATGTATGACACGAATGTGCCAGACTGGGGTGAGGGATTGGCCCTAGTTTATTGCCATAAACAATGCAAGTACATCAAATATTATATTAATAAATTGTCACATTGCGATACCACAATATTTCAATTTACTGTTACACCCTTACAGTCAATCAATAAGTCAATTGCTTTATAGTCATATGCAATATTCTGGTCCCAATAGCTGTGTAGCAGCCCTAAGTTAAGCATCTAATCTACAGTTCTCATCAATACCTGTTATATAAATAAATATACTACAAATATACTACAAATCCCCCTGTGGTGGGTTGGCGCCCCATCAAAGGTGGGAACCTGCTACCATAGTAAGGATTAAGCAGTTACAGAAAATGAATGAGTGAATGAATGAATGAATAAATACTATAAATACTGCGTGAGCAGAAGCTTTCTGCGCCACAATGATTCCACATTAGACGAGCTAGATAAAACAAGTTTGCCACCAAGATCCCTCCAAGATCATCTCTGTCTGTTGAGCTATCCTACGCTTGAAAATATACTTTAAAAATATTAAAATACATACTCTTGTGCTTATTTATGGTCAGTAATGCTGTGTTTGTACATGTACTTGGTAGTGACTGTGTGTCACTACATGTGGGGGACATTCTGTAAAGGTAGAGTTAAAAGTTTTGACATTTTTTACACACAAATAAACACATTTTCATGTTAAATCAATAGGGATCCCCCCCCCACACACACACACACATAAATGAATGTACATGCATTTTTTGAATGACCTTAAATTGACCTTATATATTTGTTTTTTCTCCATTCATAAATAAGGTGTATATACACACACACACACACACATATATACATATATATATATACATACACACACACATATATATACATATATACACACACATATACATATATATATATATATATATATATATATATTTATATAGTGCTTTTAACAATGGTACACAAACAGTACTGTGCAAAAGCCTCCAATTCTTTACTTTTATTTTGTTTCCAAAGATACAGAATTTCTTGTGTTTTTATTGTTTTGAGAAGCAGTTCTCCAGACATCCTGAAGGACTCCAGGCTCTGATTTTCAGTCTAGTCCCAGAACCTGGCCAGAATGCTTTTGTTTGTTATGACACACAGTGACCCAAGTATGAATCATTCAAACCTAAATCTTACTTAAGGCCAGAACCAGTAAAGAACCAGGAGCAGATGATTCCAGATGATCAGGCGTGATCAGTATACTGGTGGTGCTGAATGCTGAGTGGTTGGAATTCCCTTATCTAAGCTCTTTGTGTCTTTAGGCTGTCACGATAAAACATTTATACCCATGTGTACTCACTTTCACTTAAATATAATTTTGCCAAACTTTTGTTTAAAACTAAGGGTGGTTTTAATGCTCAGCAGGGAGTTTGGGGAGTCTAATGCATGAATTATGTGCAGACATTACTGGTGGCCTAGTGGTTTGGGCATTCGCCCTGCAACCAGAAAGTCCGGATTCGATTCCTAAGACCACTAGGCACCGCTGAGGCACCCTGAGTAAGGTAACGTCCCCACACAGTGCTCCCCGGGCACCGTGTTCCACTTGGTGAATGGGTTAAATGCAGACGAAGTATTTCGTGTGTTCTGTGGTGTGTTCATGTATGACAAATGGTCACTTTCACTAAGCAAATTCTATATATGGTGTCAGTCTTCATTCACATGCTTGGCTCTTGTCACAGACAGAGAGACATACAGAGTGTGATGTGGAAAGAGGTTATACCTGATTGTTGTATAGGGTAGCTCTATTTCACCTTCAGTCCTGGAGGACCAGCATTCAGCACCTGAAGCACACTCTCTAAACATGCCAGTTTACAGGTGAGTGTCTGAAATCATCAAACTGGCCCTGTGTAAAAAGTAAAGTGTCCATTTATCATATGTGAACTCGCCATAGCTCACAGTTTGAACAGCACAAATTCTCTACATTTAACCCAATCACCAAGGGAAGCAGTAGACACAGGGCCCAGAAAGCATTGTGTGGGGACAGTACCTTGCTCAGTATACCTCTGAGATCTCGGGAATCGAACCCACAACTTTCTGATCACAGGGCAACCACCCTAACCACTAGGCTATCAGCAGGCAGCCAGGAACACAGCGCCTGGGGAGCAGTGTGTGCTTAAGGGTACTTCAGAGGTGCCACTTGCAGTCCTGGGATTCAAACCTACCACTTTCTGATCAAAGGGTCAACTCCCTAACCACTAGGCCAGCAGCTGCTAGCTCTGGGACTGGAGGCAAATAGCCCTGTTGTACTCAGTGCTTGGGAAAAGTCATTGAAGTCTCACATTTTTTAAAAAATTATTATGCTGTATTATGCAATAAAGACTATTCTTCTTCTCAACACGCATCCTTATTGCTGTCCTACTGCTCTCTCTCTCCTTCACCCTGCAGTAACAGAGCAAAGGAAACTTAGATATGCATATAATTTAAATGTGCTTAAAATGTGCTTAACCCTACCTTAATTTACCCCTGAAAATACACCAAACCCCTTCATCTGAGTTAAGTGACCGTTCATTTTTGTGAAACACCTTAATTATACTTTTAAATTAGTTTTAAGGCATGAGTGGAAAACCCCTTCATCTTAAGGTATCAATTCCGAAGGTTTTATTATTTAAGGAGGGAGAAGGGGAAAATTCTGTATTTTACCTCTTAATCAGCCTTAATCTGTGAACTCCTTCCCTTGATTTTCCTTAATTTCCTGTATAGGGACAAAATAAAGGTAATTTCACAGGGTAAGATTAAGTGGGTTGGTTGCTCATGGAGAAGGCCTGAACCATGGCTATACTGACTTTTCTGATTCCCATCAACACGTCTCGTGCTTTCTGATAGAAAAGCATAATATCAGCGTTTCTTTTCATTGTTCTGACTCTGTGAAATGCAGTGACGAATCATGACTATTAGATTTAGGCCTCCAGTCTGGGGGCTAAATTTGGAGCATAAAGAAAATAACAGTATGATTGAGTGGGGAAGTGAGTGGGAATATTGATCAAACCTGGAAAAACTTGGAAGGCTAGCTAAAGGCAAGACTAAAAAAGAGACTGAAACAACTGTAAGTCACTAACATAAGATTAAGTCCAGTCGTTTTATGAACTTTCTAACTTTGTTTACACAGAGTGCCTGATATAGCCATTAATTATCAACAATGTGCCAGTCATTCACTTTATTACATGTAGCCACTACCATTTTATGGTAGCTGCATTCCTGTAACATACATGTGTTGCTGGTTTACAGGGACTCCTTCTGTAAAGACCCCCAGCACATCCCAGAGTGATATTACTATGGAACCAACCTTTTTATTTTTACCTCTTAGAATTACCATAATTTTGACCTTAATTTCCTGGAAATTGAAGTGGAAAGTGTACAGATTAAGACTGATTAAGGGGCTAAATTACTGAATTTTCTCCTTTTTCAAATTAGCCCCTTAAGTAATAGAACCTCCTGAAATAATACCTTAAATTTAAGATGAAGGGGTTTCACACTCTAATCTTATTTTAAGGTCAAATTAAGGAATCGGTTCGCAAATGAATGGCCACTTAAGTAAATTAAGGTGGGGTTAAGCTCATTTTAAGTACACAGTGTTCACTAGTGTATTTAACATGAAATTGGTTCCACCCATTAGAAATCAAAAGGCAATTGGTCAATGCCTCTTTCTCTTCTTAATATAAGTAACAACCTAAAGCCTATAGTTGAGTGCTCATTAACTGATGGTCTCATGTTTGAATATTTCCATATCTCTTGATTACAACATAGCGCTTAGATCCACTAACAAATATATAATACATAATCAAAGTTGTAGTGAAATTGTTTGTTACCAACTTTGCTTGTAAAGGAGCTTCAAAATCAATTAATAAATGTGGACATTTTGTCCACATAAAGAAAGATAAAGAAAACTTAAAAAATAATCCCCAAAAAATTCAATTGAAAACTAATTTTTTTGTTCTGAAACATTCAGTTACCTTTATCTAAACATTTTCTGAGATTGAGGATAATTAGATCAATTACATTAATTCAGGACTCTGTTCTAGTTGTGTCCCTGGACTATTATATTTCTAAATATATTTACAATTTGAAATATTTATGTTTTGAAAAAAAAGTTCTAAAATCTGCAAATCCAGTGGATTTAAAGTTTTAACTGTAAGAAAAATGTGGAAAAACTGTCACACCTCACTGCTCATAAACTCTGTCTTATACCAAAACTGCACACTGTCACACACTCAGCAGCATCTCTCCAGAAACTTTATATGGGACAGAAGTGTCCTTTAAAGAGCTCTTCTCAGAGAGAGAGAGAGAGAGAGAGAGAGAGAGAGAGTGAGAGAGAGAGATGCGGATGGATAGAGACGGATGGAAGAAGCGATAGAGAGAGAGACTTGTGGGAGTTGGTAATGGTGTGTGTTGAGAGCGGTGGGCTCAGGGGAGTGGTGGGCTAACGATGCTGTAATGTAGTGCTGCTGTCCGCGTGAACAGCGCAGTGACTGATTGGGTGAGCAATGAGAGCAGGCCATGGAGCCACACACACATGCTGCCCAATCAATCAATTAAGCACACGGGCAGCCCCCCGGCACACAGCCAGGCTAAGGCAGCTAATTAACACACACTGGGGTTAGGACAGCTCCCCCTACACACACACACACACCAGCACCAACGTTAGACCAGCTCAACACATACGAAACTTTTAAGAAAACACCAGCATCCATCATTTTCAAAGAAGTATTAGACAAATATATCATACCTTTTTCTTTCCAGCACTTTTTGATTTTTTTTATATCTGTATGTCTATTAGATATCTAATAAAGCAACATTCAAACAAAAACAACAAAACAATCTTTATCCATTTTCTGTTATTTTATAATACATGTGCTATAAGGATGGGGAGATTTGTTGGAATGTGTTCATTTTCCTGCACATTTAAGTGCAATAATATATGCATGTAAAGAAAACCCAGATTAGTGAAGAGCCAGACAATTTAGATATCACTAAAAAGTACGAATGCAATATTAATATTTTTTGTACATAAGAAACCTACACCTCTCAACTATAAATGAATATTCATCTTTTATTTGGAGCCCCTGACGTTTGTGCAGAATTTGGCTGAAAGCAGATGGAGGGTAAGTGTTACTGTTTACCCCGTAGGCAGGGTTCATTGTAATGGACTGAAGGGTTAGTTGTAAGAGCCACTAAAATGTCAATACAGACACAGTTAATCCTGTACAGTGCAGTGTTGTTTAAACCAGACTGGTTTTCCACCTTAAATGCCTAAAAGTCCTTGCATCATGTTGAGCGTGATTTAATGTAAAAAGGCAGTTTTAAACAACTGCAAATTTCTATTTCAATACAAAGTGGAAGAGTAAAAATCAGCAAAATGAACATTTATTTCACATACTTGCCATCCTTTTAGACAATTCCCTGAAAAAAAGTTTATAAAATTAATTTGCATCGAATTTATATGAAAGAGACATGTACTTCACATTTTTCTCATTATTGGAGTTCAGTTATTAAAAAAATAAATAAAATGCCATGTTCAGCTTGATTTTTTAAATCTAAATTCTTCTTTTTTTATTTGACCAACATTAGATGTCCTTTTCTACTTCATTTTATCACTTTATTTAAATACTATTTCATATATGAGAATAAAAAAATCTGCAAAATATGTATAATAAACACAATTGAGTAAATAAATAATATAAAATAGATCCAAATAGGCTTCAAGACACATTATAGTCATTCCATACATTTTGTATGTTAAGTGTATGCAGAAGTTATTATGTAGCTACTGTCACTGCAAGTGATGAAATGAGCTGTGCTGTAAAGTCAGGCACTGCTGTCCTCTTTCTGCATCCCTGTCCCACTTCTAAAACCCCTACATTATCCCTGCGCTGTCCGCATGACCATTATTACTTATGTCACCCAATAACAAGGCCCAAGTCTCTCTCTCTCGATCTCCCCCAGCCCCAGTTTTTCACCAGTAACACCAGCATTGATGGATCACATGCTGAAGTCCTAGATAGGTCATTCATTTTTATTAAAATAAAATCATGTAAATTTCTCTTCAACTCGACCCGGTTCCTGCCACGACAAAACAAAATTCATTTTCCAATCAGTTCGAGTCTTCCCTCCTGTCTTCACTGAGGCTTCCTTTTCATCAGGGCTGGAATAAAACAGATTGTTTTTACATTTTCCAGCTGTTTCCACTGCAAAAGTGTTTGAGAAACTGAGTATATAGTTGCCGACAGAACATGGAGAAGCCTATACGCCATGAGGAAGCTCTTAATTTATTCCCAAACACAACTCTCTCATCTTCAGAGAGATGGAAAACTCTGATCAGGAGCTAATGGAGGCTTCAGACAACGCCCGCACCCACCCAGAGGAAGTTCTGATGATATGAACACAGAAGAACACAGAGGAGCAGGCAGGCCTACTGCAGCAGAACTACTGACAGTGTGTTCTCAGGAAAGAAGTTCTCAGATCTCTGCCAGGCAGCCGTTGTCCTTGATGTCTGTGTGGTTCCTTCAGCAGTGTAACCTGGGTTGATGGACAAAAAAAATCAAAACCCATTTCATACATAATTTAACCCATGTATCAATGCCAGCTGATAGCTTTTGTGGTTTTGTCCAGTATGAATCTGCAGTGGGAGCAGTTTTTACAATCTGGTACTCGTTACTGATTTTAATACAGTATGAATCAATTCTGCAATGTATACGCAGTGTTACAGTATACCAGTAAAATTGTAGAGTGGTTTTAACCCAGAATGAATCTGCAGTGTGTGTACAGCTCCTACACTCTCACTATAAAAATTGCAGAGTGGTTTTTATTCCAGAATGAATCTGCAGTTAGTGTAGTTTTTGCAGCCTGACAGTGATAATTGCAGAGTAATTTTAATCCAATACGAATCTGCTGCATGTGTGTTTTGTACAGTTTGACGGCAATAACTGCGGAGTGATTTGCATCCAGTAGGAATCTGCTGTGTGTAGTTTTACTATCTGGCAGAAACAACTGGGCTGTAATTGGCTGAACTCAGGGCCCAGGATTTATGTATTATAAAACTGACCTGAGCATCCTGGCTATGATGCTTCAATCCGTAGTCATTTGGGAAAATTAAGCAGGTACTTTATCCTGAGTGAAGTGGGCAGTCAAATCCCTTGCAAACTACATCACACGGCCTCCATGCTTTAAACGAATCCAGCTCCAGTCGTGCTTAAATGGACTAAACATGGTCCACCTTGCACAATTCCACACTGAAATCAGGTCGTGTCCAGATGACTACATGGAAATCTGCAGCTGTGATTGGCCCCTGGGAAGACGCCAGGGTGAGCTGACTGATACATTATCACGGAAGCCTCGTTTGAAATCCTCGAGATGAAAGAAGGATGCCTCTGAGCCTCTGAAGGAAGCCTGGGGGTGTGTGTTTCAGCTACAGAAGAAACCAGGGCACAAGAGACCCCAGCAAGGCTTCATCAGGCCGGGCCAATCCGTCAGTGTGAGAGAGAGTGATCCAGGCCGAGCGGCAGTGTTTAATCACCTCAGAGCAAGACGTGGGCTTTAATCTCAGCGATCTGTGTGAAGAGCCCACCTTCATCTGACCCCACAGAGGCAGTCCCGACACAGCCAGGCAGCGTGTGGGGCTGGAACACTCAGTGTCATGGTGGCACAACTCCGAACAGACATATTTAAATAGGATCAGTTACGAAATGCAAAACTCCTCTCAGATCAGGGGGAAACTGGTGGATTCTCGAGAAACTCCACTTCTAAGATCAGTTCAAGCGAGAGGTGGGTGGAGACTGAGATTTATACAGTTTATCATTTACCAAAATGCAGTATATCAACCAGGGCATGTTTGGTCTGATCTTTGGGCTTCGAACATAACCATATTAGCCTCATAGCACCGGTGCAAAAGTATTGAAGCCAATTTCACAGCAGGCTCCATTTACATTTACATTCACGGCATTTAGCAGACGCTCTTATCCAGAGTACATCAGTGCTCAAGCAGTCCACACCTGTTCTTCAAACCTGTGACAGTATTCAACCAAATTGCTGCGGGTACAGCTAACCAACTCTCAAAGAAAAGTCAGAAGTTAAAGTAAAAATAAGGAAGGCATGGAGATAAGAGTTATTTTTTTGTTGTTGTGTGTTAAGAGAAGACTCCCATCTAAATAAATAAGCTGAAATTAGAGGCATAGTTAGTCACCAAGGTGCTCCCTGAAGAGCTGGGTTGCTTGAAGTAAGTGCGGGACTCCCCGGATCTGATTGGAAGGGGGACTCACAAGAGTCTTAACGCATGTCTTCCTCTTCTTTTGAGCAGCGGAGGCTCAAGACAAGCTTTTGGGGTAAGAGTGGACTTGTGTGAATGGGATTTTTCACTGAACTGCCCCTTTAAGTGTGATACAATTGTCAGGAATTCCCCTCGCCATTAGATACAGTCTAAAATAACATAACTTCATGCAGGACTGACTGTGCTAAAATAATCCAGAATAAGTGGGCAGGACCAATGCAGTAGGTCTGCATGTAGGGAATCCCACTGAAATTGCTTTTTTTGTACCGACAGTTCATTCATTTTACCTGGACTCCATGTGTCTATTCAGTCCAGAACTACCTCAGAATATATATGCAGTATATTTATCATATTACATATTAAAACATTTGCATGGTTCATTGGTCCCTAGCTATGATGGAATGGCTCTAAATTAGCCATTTTAAAACAGCACTGCAAAGAGTTGTTAGGTCAAAAAAGGTTTTGGGGCAATAAAGGATCATTTGTGCTAGAAGTGAAGAGCTACCGACATTAATACTAAATAAAAACAAATGTTTAGTGTACTTTCTAGTAAAGTTAAGATATGATATATGATGAGGCTGGTTTTAGGCCTGTCATGATCAAGTGAGTCAGCATCAGTGTCATTTAAGCTGACCACATGTCCCCACTGCTTTTTGTTTCTCATCCATTTCTCTCTCTCCAGATTATCTCTCTTTTGGTTTTTGGCTCACCGATTTGAAGCTGCCTGGAGAGAGTTCTGAGGTTAATTGTGAAACCTTAAGCCAGCTGGGTATTTACAAGTTAATAGTGTGGAAATGATGTTGCACCTTATTAGCTGTTAGTTACATATCCCTTCTTTCCTTATAAAAAGTCTTATCTGAATAATGTATTTTCAGTCTTGTAATTATAAGAATGATTATAAAGGGCTCACAACTCTGTGGTCACTTGGCAATCACCTTTAAAATGAAAAGCAAATGAATTAAATAAATGAGATGTACACTTTTCCTCCTGCATGCCACATGTGAAGTAGGCAAAACTGCAAGGCAAATCCCTTCACAAGCCAGCGAGGACACGTCAACACCAGCAGGCCTCGGGGGGGCCCGGAGAGGACACGCTCTTACACCCTGTCTCTCAGACTAACGGCTTTCCTCGCATGCCGTGCATTTAAAGAGCTTCACCCGGCTCTCAGATGTCTCTTCAGACCAGGCGGACAAAAAAGACCTCGCTGGCTCTGCCCGTCTAAGGCACTCTCCTTCTAAGCCATTTAGTCGCAGTTTTAAAAATTGGCCAGAGGCAAAAAAAAAGGAAAAGAAAGCTGAGCAGAATGACACTGAAGCGACGGATACTCTGGAGGAGGAAGAGAAACTTGAATATTTCTCACTTGGTGGCACAAAGGGGCGGCAAGAACCCCCAGGGGGCGATTTATAAGGCGTATTAATATCTCATACTTCTGTCCTACTGACTTCTGGCCTCCCTCATTATAATAAGACCACCGCGCAGCCAATCCGAGCGAAGGGCTGTTACCATTGCGAACATTCAGGGGTCACGAGTCTGGCTCCAGTGAATATTAATATATCCTACTGCATAATTTCGCAGCGCAAAAGGTCAGAGGGAGTGAATGGGACCCTGCGGCAGAGTTAGAGAGGGGGGTCCTACATAACCCACTTCACAGACAAAAGGGTTACCTACAGTACTGACAGAGACAGAGAGCTGGGGAAGACACGTTTTGGGATGTAGCGTACCTGCTGAGCTTGTGGATGTGTGTTTGTGTAAGGACAAAGCGCTAGAGGGGGCGCGGGGGGTGCTTTGTGTGTATGTTTGCAGCTGAGTCTCATATGGGACAGCTTTAGGTGGAATGCTAACTCTGCTCTTGTGGGGAGCTTTAAATTGACAGAAATGGAGCCCAGCTGCAGACAAACTGCCCTAGCTGTATTCCCCCCATCCCCCACTCCGCCCCCTGCTGATGATGGCAGGCCCCCTATAAGTCCCGCCCTGCCCGGAGGCCCCATGCAGGAAACACACCCTCACCTGAGAGTAGCACTAACACCTCAGATTCAGACCCTGTCTCCGACGTGAACCTTGTCCCCTATAAGAGAGACCTTTGCTGGTGCACAAACACGAGAAAAAAGGTAAAAGGGGTATTTCTGATGCTGGCTATGACCCCCACAAACGAGGCAGGATTGAAACCCCCGACTGAAGGCCCTAGGCCCGTATTTAGAAACATTCCTCATCTAAGAGAGGATTTTGTTTCAGTGAACAAAGGCAGACCTGAGCTGAGTGAACAAGGCCAGTGTTCTCAGAGTGTTCTCATTAAACTAGTTCTCATTGCTTTTCTAAAATAATACAACAGCGCTAAACTGAACATACCATTTATTCCCATCCAGTGATATATTTTAAATAGTTTAAAAAGTTTAGATGGGCAATGAGTGTTATGTTTCACATTAATATCACAAAATATAATATAAAACATATACAAATAACATACAAATACAGTAAACAGTCATTTTATGTATATTCATTGTGGAAGTCCAGTATTAGGAGTATCCCATATAAATCTGGTCTGACTCAGTCAGTCCTTCATTAAATTAAATCAGGAGCTGCTGATGGAGTTTCACAAATCCAGACAAGGGCTGGAGGAACCGAGGAGGAACCTGGAACCGAACCTGTGTTCTCCTCAACAGCTCAACTACTTCTTTACAAACAGAACAAATCTGGATACTTTTTTACTGCTTTATTTATTCTTATGTTAAATATGCTAGAAAAAAGACACATTAACTGATCACACACTGACAAAAAATGCCTTTAACCAAAAAGA
>JBBPDH010000036.1:1361853-1374566 GCA_037974565.1 Clupeocharax schoutedeni | reverse complement strand
CAGTGAGCCAAAATTCAAAATTGAGGGAACATTAAAAAGATGAGAAAATAAGCTTTAAAATTATATATTGGTCAAAGTTTTTGTCAGTTTTTTGTTGATATCTTTAACAATCTATAGCATTTAAAGAGATGCACCCAGTATTCAACAACAACATTTTACAACAGGCATTTAGATACTTAGAAAAATACATTAAATCAGACTGAAGACACATCACTAGAGTCAAAAGAACTCACTGACCAACTTGATTCAGTCTTGCTGGCCAGCAGCAGAGCGCAAATTGGAGACGACGAGTTTAAGCTTTTAACCTTTAGCTATTTTACATTGTTTTGACAATGACATTATACCAAACAGCAATCACACAACACCACACACTTCACACTAAACAACTTCGATGATGTTGACCCAAAATACAAATGTTCAACCCGATATCTGTGAGGAGATGTATTCTGAAAAAAAAAACGCTAGCATTAGGCTACACAGAACACTGCTAATCTGTTGAGGGGTGGGCGGGCACACGGCTGTAAACAGGGCTTCCTATTGCCAACTGAAAAGGTTTGGTGTGAATGATTTAAGCATTTTAATAGGTTTAAAAAGATCAGGGATATGTTTTAACACCATACTTTGGAAAAATAGCACTTATTTTGGACATTCTTTTGTAAGATTTGAGAGCTACAGATTAAATAGCCATTTAAGTACATTTTCACAATTATTTCCAAGATGAAACTTTTGAAGACATTTTCTTTCATATAAGACCAAAAAAGAAAAATCAATATTTTTTATGTTTTTCAACATAATCATCTCGTACCTAAATAAATAGAATGCCGACTTCCGACTCATTACGGCAGATCGGGTCATATTTAATTTATACTGGAGCCTGACCTTCTGACTCTAGTGAGGATAGAATATGGTCAAAATCCTTCTTCAAAGAGATTCTTCAAAGGTTCTTTAGTTAAAGTGTAAAGTGACCATTTGTTATCCGTTAACACACCACAGCACACAATGTGGGGAGCAGTGTGTGGGGATGGTTTCTTGCCCAAGGGAACCTCAGTGGTACAACTACCAGTCCTGGGATTCAAACCCATGACCTTCTGATAACAGGGCCAGCTCCCTAATCACCAGACCACCAGCTGCCCAAAGGCGATGGTTATAAACTATATGTTGTTTGAAGATGCAGTCCCAGCACTAGTAGGCTATACGGTGGAGAAGCACCCTGTACAGGGGTGTCAATCACAGGGCAGACATACGGACACACACAATCACCCAGGGGTTGATTCTGAAATGTGTGGTAATTTTAGGGGGTAGTCTGTGTAACTGTGGAACAAATTGTCCAAGCCTGAGACTAACTGAAACTGAACAAACAAGCAAGCGGCTAACAAATGCTTTTTCACTGATGTCCAGAACATGAGAAGATTTGTTGGTGAATAATCAACCATACAGTTACGTTTTTGAATGAAGAGACTGTTTAACAGTGTCCTGCTGATTGCATGGGACGAAAAACCTTTAGCATTTTGATGATTAAATAAAACATACATTCTGAACAGGAATCCGCAGCTTCTATGGTATTTTTCTATTCAGTGTAATGACCTTCAACTGCACTTTTATCGTGGCCAATGGTAACTTTATAGGTTAATTAGCCGTGTAGGTTACAAGTAAATTTGAGAGTGGGCCAGTGACAGTATACTCATTCAGACTAGACTGCACCACTGGATGAGACACTTGGCTTCGGTCTGATTACAGCCTGCGTCAGACCCCGGACGACAACATCTAATCTGGGGAGAGTGAAAAATCGAGTGGGACCGTGGCCCCTCGGCCGAGCCGCATTAGGGCCTCTTTTATGCAAAGCGCTTACCGTGGCCTGTCACCGGCTAATCACGGGCAAGGATGATAGATGATGTTTATTTTGCGATGATGGAACGCAACCCCCTGGCCGATGATAATTGTAATAAAAAGGACAGATCAAGCTGGCGGAGTTATTAAATTATTGGACTGTAATTTGCATTAATGCCGGCGGGTGCGGGCCCCTGACAGCCGGCCCCGCGGCTGCTGCAGCGAGAGAGATCGTTCCACCTTCAGAACACTAGCCGCCCCCCTCCTCCTCCTGTCCTTGACCTCCAGAAAGTTCTCCTCCTCCATCGTCTCCTGCTCTTCCCACCTTCTCCCTGTCCCACTCTGCCTGTCAGTGGACAGCTAATGCAGATAGCATGGAATCTGATTTACTGGACTGTGTTCAGTACGGAGTGGATTATTACAGATTACTGAAACTGCCCCATCCGTCCCGGCTGACCTCCGCACACATGGCCCACATTTGCTCCCTTCATTAGCATTCCAGCACAGATAGCACCTCCACAGCCATCCAGGCCTGTGCATCCTATAGAGGTCTCGAATTCACTTTCCGCCTTTCAATATGCTGTACATTACATAATTATTTGTGTACAGTTGTTTCATTTATTATATAGAAATATATATTATTTGCCTTACGACTACGTTCAGTTCATTTTTTTAATATAAAAATATGAAAAGAATGTTCATGTTATTATAAGAATATAATAAGACTACAAGCACAACAACAATTAATATTTTTGCATTTTGCTTTTACTTTTTTGTCACTAAAATCCACACATTAAATATATATTTTATATATATTTATATTTCTTTTTTTTTTTATTGCCACTTCCCAAATATCCAAAAAATCCCAGCTTTATAACATTTACAGTTTTTGACTGTGAATTCAACATCAGACCAAAAATTTCTATCTTATAAAATCATTTTAGAGAAGAAGGGTAGTCTGACAATTTCAGAAAGTCTGGTCTTCTTGAAATTGTCAAATAGTTGTAAATTGTGTAAATGATACATGGTATTTTTTTATTATTGATTATTTTAAAAACGAATGATTTTGTCCTTTCCTGCATTGTGCCTGATCTGAAACATTCAATTCTGGTCACAGTTTTTTTTTCAAAGTCTCTTTATATGGAATACAATATCTACACTGTGTCTGGTATCTTTTAAAACTTGGACAGCTATTACATATTGTACCAACCTCTTCTTTTTTAAATGCAAGAAAATTTGGTTTTCCTTGAATCAAAATAAAGTCCTAAAAACACATCTCTTCTTGCATTTACAAAGTGCCATATTAAGAACAAGACAGGAAAAAGTAATAAAAATGTAAGACGAGGTGTTTTGAGGAACACACACCCTGGGGAAACTATGACAGTCACAGCTGTTTTAAAGTACAGAACTTCATACACGCCTTACTCTTATCAGCTCAGTGTTGGAACTACAGATTTCTAGCAACGATGTGGACTAATAAGGGCAGACAATACAAATAATTCAAACAGCATCGCATTCAAAGCCAGGCACACGCCCTGCAGATCCCATCCCTTCTGAGGCGTCGTGGGACGTCCTGCCGGCCTGTTTCATGTCCTGTAGCTGTGTTCCCTCTGAAATGGTGGAGCGCCGGCTCTGCAGCCCAGGAGAGGCTGCATGTTCATTAGGCAGCCAAGGGCTGAAAACATTTGCCTCAGTTGTCCTTTTATAAGCGAACGTTTGAAGGGCTCTCGCTGGGGAGAGAAAGCCCTGGTGCGGAGCCAGCTGGACATGAACAGAGAGAGAGAGAGAGAAAGAGAGAGAGAGAGAGCGAGAGAGAGAGAGAGAGAGAGAGAGAGAGAGAGAGAGAGAGAGCAAAGAGGCTAATGGGGCTGGTCTTCTTTTAAGTGTGATCTACCAGAGGAATACATGGATGTGCACAATCCCTGACGTGTGTGGAATCATGCTGAACAGCCTGTTTCTACTCTCCTTCTCCTTCCATTTGACAACCTCTCTCTCCTCCCCTCTTTTTCCCGTTCCCCCATATTATAGGGGAACTGTGTCTATTCAAGTCTATTCAAACAATCAATCTTAGCAGTTTCAAGTAATTCTAGTAACACTGGCAAAGAGTGTTGTCACATGAAACACTGCAGTCTGAGTAACGGACCTAAAAATACCTGAAATCACTGACCATTACCAAAAAAAGTAACAATTTATTTTGGTTTTTACTCATTTTGCTGCTGTTTCTGCTCTTACCCTATTTCGGTCTCTCATTTCACAGGGTAACAAAGAATTGCAGTGAATGAAAAGTTGGCTTTTAGAGCAAGTGAGCTAGCAAATGAACGTAACATGGAAACGGATATCAAATATGGTAAAGAGACTCATCAGCACTCATCAGCAACACTAGCAACAATTGGTAATAGCTCAAGCAAAGGTCACTGTCCCAAATAATGCCACTCTTTGTTTGATCCTGAGTGAGAAAAAAAAAATCATTGCAACATCTGAGTCTGACTGAAATCTGTTGAATAGTGGATCGTTTGTTAAGCAGAAAAATTGCAAAGGTTGAAAATACGTTTTGGCGCATTTCGCTCGGCACAATACAGCATAATGAGGACATTTCCGTCCCGAACATAAAAGGCTCTGTGGTCCATCCCCTGGCCGTGATTTATGAGCCTTGACCATTAAACGCCATTTATGGATGGCAAAACAAACAATAATAAACAAAAGAAATCGCACGTAATTACCAGAGGTGGCAATTCCAGCCAGATGTGAGTGAGCTTTGGGCTGAGGCCCAGCTCGCGGTAAATAAAGCGTCTGATTAAGCGCCAGCGCTCGCAGCCGCTCACAGCCACTCTCAGCCTGTCCCTAACGACCCCGGGGGTCAGAGGTCACAGAGGGAAAAGCAGATCAGAGGGGCCGCGGGCCTGAGCCTGAGACATCGCCATAAATCCACTGGCACAGAGGAAGCCATCTTTTACCCCGCTGTTAAATAATAGCGCACTCACCCCAGACTCATTGTTCACGGGGCCAGCGGGGCCCTGAGAGACTCCCAGCACCGCACAGCACTGTAGAGAGCAGGGAGCTTTCCCACTGCCACAACTCACAACTATTTCATATTTTAACTTTAGGAGATTAAGAACAATGTTTGTATTGCCAACTTTATCTCAACGGACAAAATTACACCCTTCAAAATAAAGTTCTTTACATGAGAACCTCTTTTGGTCCCTTTTAATGGATTTTTCTACATGAGAATCTTCTCAGTTTAAACAACCTCCACATAATGTAAAGGTTCTAGGAAGCACCCTTAAATTGGTAGAGAACCATTTTAAACCATTTCATCATATGTGAACACACAGTTTGAACAGCATCAAGTTATTTCTCTGTATTTAACCCATTCGCTGAGTGAAGCAGCGGGCAGCCAGGAATACAGCACTCTGGGAGTGTGGGGACGGTACCTCACTCAAGAGTATTTTACTGGTGCCACTAGCAGTCCTGGGATTAAAACCCCCAACCTCCTGATCGCTGGGGCAACTACCTAACCACCAGGCCACCAGCTGCCCCTTCATATCACTTCACATACAAACATTTTAAAACATTTTGAACCAAAAGTTCTCTTTTCTAGAGAAAAAACCCTGAAAAGTGTGCGCTGTTATATTCAGCCCTGGTGGAAAGCAACAGGCTTCAGATTATCCAAAGAGTCAAATAATCAGCATAAATGCACCCTCTAGTGGAGACTTTGGATATGGAACATTGTTTGCACACGAAACGGCGGATGAATTTACCAGCAAAAACTAGCGAGTATCCTGAATAGAATGTTAATGCAGTTAAAAACATACATAATTTGTTGATTTTCTGTGTAAAAATAAGTGCACACAGAGAGAACACACTTAAATACGACCTTTTTTTTGCATATTTGTGTGTATTAATGTGCTGAGTTGAAAGGCAAGGTACGGAGTGTGATTATATACAATACCTGCACCCTACAGAAGCCACCTAGTGTGTACATTTCTTATGTGCATGGATCATAAAGAAGTATAGAGAAAATTACGAAATGCAAACACAAGGCCATCTTGCTCAAAGTCGTGTTTGTCCATATCTTATAGGTCATTATAAAAGCAGGGAAAATCACTGAGTAAAGGTAAATATGATATTTTTGGGGTTTTGTGGATTGATGTGCTGAGTTGAACACAAAGAAATAAAATGAAATATGAAAAAATAAACATTTTGAACAGAAAACATTTTATGTTTGTTCATATCTGAATTCAGCAGATGACCAGTAATCGTGCAATAAATTGTGTATTAAAATGTGCAGAAGTGAGGCACAGATGTGTCCTACTTCAGCACAAATTTTATCACAACTATCAGCTAAATGCATACGTTTGTAATTTACAGTGAAGATGCTGTCGGTGGACAGGAACAATCTGGACGGTCAGTTTTAAAAGACTGCCAGGAGCTGAGATATTTTACCTCCAGTTCAACCTCATTTGTCTGTTCATATAAAATCGGATCAGCAATAAAAAGAGCTGTAAAGGAAGAGGGGGCTGTAATTCAGAAGCATTTTATGGGACATTTTCATGACAAGCCTCAAAAAGTATGTGTTTCTTTTTCATTATAAAGCAGCAAATATTTGTCCTGATCCTGATTTCTGTGATATAAAATAGCGTATCTACAGGAATTTGTTACGTCCTGTTTTTCTCCCCACAAGGGGGTGCAATTTGTAGGCATCTCCGTAAGATAGGAAACCCACACCAGCAGGGGCTCATAAATGCTTTGCAACACTCATAGTATGTATGTTAAATGTAAATATTGTGCGCATGTGCAGTCTTTTAATACAAATAGTTGTGAGATCACTATTCTTAATAGTATATAATACAGTATGTACAGTTATGGTCCTTAAAGAACATATATCTGCAGAATGATAATGACTGCATCAGATGAATTTTTCCCTGTAGTCTGAACAGACAATAATGTATGGGGTATGGGATGTGATTATAAACAATACCTGCACCCTGCAGAACCCATCTGGTGTGCAAATATCTTATGTGCACAGACCATAAAGAGGTCTAGAGAAAGACAAAATGCAGACATATAAGGCTGTGTCATGTCTGTCCATATCTCATGGGTCGTTGTACAAGCAAGGAAAATCACTGAGTAAAATTTCAAAATAGAAGAGAGGCCAAAGTAGTGAGAAGATCAGAAAGTACGCAGTGGCAACAAATATTAATGAACACAGTGATTACACCAATCAGCTACAACATATAGCAGGCAGTGAAATGTCAGTTTCTGATGGTGATGTGTTGGAAGCAAGAAAAATGAGTGTAAAGATCTGAGCGACTTTGAACACTTTGACCCTGTGGTTCTTAAAGGCAGTGGTCAGTACCTACCAAAAGTGTTCAGAGGAATAACAACCGGTGAACCAGCAACACGGGTGCCCAAGACTCGTTGATGCGCACTGAAGTGAAGGCAAGCCTATCTGGCCTGATCTCACTGAAGAGCTGCAGAAAAAGTCAAAGTAAATTATGATAGACTCACAGTGCAGCACAGCATGCTCTGTATGGGGCTGTGTAGCTGTAGACCAGCCCATACTGACCGATGTCCACCACTGTAAGCACCTATAATAGGCTTGTGAGCATTTGCACTGGACTGTGGAGCAATGGAAGAAGGTGGACTGGTTCTCTTTTCTTTTACATCATGTGGGCGAGTGGGAGTGTGCATCACCTACCTGAAAACCGTGGGTCCTGCATTAATGTGAATATTATCTGGACATGTACCACCTGCCCAAACATTCTCCCCCTCATAACCACATCACTTACACAGTAATTGAATAAGCATGACCAGAAACAAGATTAGTTAATACTGAACAATGCAGGTTAAATCTACCACAAGAAGTTTTTTAATTACTTAAGAGCAGAAAAAAGGCATTCATATTTAAGCCCATGCCACTGGTATCTTGAAAAAATGGACATAATGATTTATTTATTTTTTTAAAAAATTATTTATTTTTTTAAAAATACAGTTTTTGAGAGAAAGTAATTATTACAGTATGTGTTTTAACCCATTTAATCCCAATTGTCACAATTGTGACAGTTTTTTAAAAATTTTATTTTGGAAGCTCTAAAAGTGTTGTTTTGGCTTTGGGCAGCTAATGCAAGTTAAAAAATTAAAAAGAGGTCGTCTCTCATAAATTGTATCAATGTCATGTGACTTGTGTGAATGGAGACATGACCAAGCCCATTTACATCCAGCCTGCACCTATGGAAAGAGATGTCTGCCTCAAACTTGTACCTTAAAAATACCTTAATTAACAGATATTAATAAAATATTTTGAACACATATTTTAATATTACACTAATATAACACTAATATTTAATGAGAATTATATTCCTGCATGCATCTTTTCACCATAAGAAGAGTAAATGTAAGCACGGCAACAATTGTGACCGCTAGCATAACACATAGTCATAGTGCTAGTTATGCTACCTCTCAAAGGTTTTGGCTGTTTATTCTATTTATCTTTTGTTTATCTTTTTTTTTTTAATCTTTTTTTTCTACACAACATAAACTACCAGAGGTCAGGCCAGGAGGTGTTCCATGAGATCTTGGTGTGAAGAGCGGCCTCCCTTTGGGGGATGACCAGCTGGGTCGCTGCGATGGGATCTGCCCTGCTGGGGGGCGGGCCTTGGGGTCTTGGATCTTTTCAGTGCATGGACGGCCCTCCACTAGGGGGGCCCTGCACCGTGTGAGTGGCCGCAGAGGGTCTAGGGGTTCCCTACCCATTCCCTACACATGCACCACATAGTAGGAGTAAATAGGTCAAATAGGTCAAAATAGGTGAAATTTAGACTGTAGTTTCCCATCAGCAACAATTGTTGCAGAGTATAAAACCTACATTTTCACTATAACCACCAAAAAATTAAAAAATTCAAACATGTCTAAGGATGTCTAAGGAGTAAAATGCATGCACTTATTTTGCAGGGAAAAATTTGGGATTAAACGGGTTAAGATATTAAGTGTTTGTTTAGGAGAACAAATCATTATTTCAGTAGAGCATGTGAGTATTCTGACACAGTGAGTCAGAAGCCAGAAGCAGAGTAACTCCCTGTAAGCCCACTTTGGTTGCTCAGCTATATTTGAGGTGAGGAGTTCCAGTATTTATCCTGAGCAGGACAGACAAAGCTGTGGATCGGGCCCAGGCTGAGATAATGACTGTGGGCCTGTCTGGCATTGTCTGAGCCTTCACTGCATTGTGACTGCATTACAGCCCATATTCAGCTCAATTACATCTTCATAATCAAAATGGATGATGGGACGGGTGGCTCAACCCCCCACAACCCCCCTCTCCTCAACAACGAGACATTTTAATGTCAGTCTGACAGGCCTCACATGGGCCGGCGGGAGGCGAGTGCATACATATTAATCAGGCCGATTAAGACACGTTAAACACTGCAGAGGTGGCTCTCTCGGACCTCCGGCTTCTGCATCTCATCACTGCTGCCTCCCTGCGCTCCCTTCACTCCCGTCCCGCGCTCCTGACCTCCTACACGGCCAGCGTCTGCCACAGCCCGGTCCGTTCCGGCCTTTCCCAGCATGCACAGAGGCCCGACGTGTCTCCCACGGGCCCCCGCTCGCTCCCTGCCATCTGCCGTGATTTATAGAAAACGGTCGATGATTTATGGTCCAGTCACCGTACAATGAAGTGGCTCTCTTTCAGCGGGCTGACCTCGCCGACCCAGCCGCCACTCCTGGCCCAGGTTTGGGGAAATGAGCGCTAATCATACACTAAAAAGATGCTTAAACAGAGAGAGCCCCGGCAAGGGGGAATTGAGGGCCTTTAATAAAATTAATTTTCTGCGGCGGGCCGCATATTGATGAGGACGGAGATGAGACACGGCCACAGGGAGAGAGAGAGAGAGAGAGAGAGAGAGAGAGGAGGTGTAGAGACAGGCAGACGTACACACACACACCTGCCCTGAGCTCATATTAATACCTGCAGTACTCACACTCTGCTACGGCCTTCACATTAAACCAATAAATACAGGCACTCTGGGAGAGATGTTTACAGATTTAGGCCAACACACTTTACCATGAGTCAGTCTCAACAGGAAAAAGTGCTCTGTGGTCCAATAACGTAATATAAAACCTAGATTATTCATGGGCTGCCCTAATTATAAGGGAAATAATGAGAATGTACTAGTCGTGCTGTAAGTGCTGTTAAAATGAACAGGAGGCCTCTATGGAGGAAAAAAAGGAGCTAAATAATGAAGAGTTGAGGTCTAATAATGCAGCAAAACACTGCTGAACACTTAAGAACAGAGGTTCCATAATGGGTGGATGTATGGGTTCAACAATATATAAACATCATATATTTAATTACACTAAACTTTATTTACAGTATGTTGAGGTTCTTTACATAGGTGTAAATGAGCAAGAAAGAAGGAAACAAGAAAGAAAGAAAGAAAGAAAGAAAGAAGGAAGGAAACAAGAAAGAAAGAAAGAAGGAAAGAAAGAAGGAAAGAAAGAAGGAAGGAAAGAAAGAAAGAAAGAAAAAAGAAGGAAAGAAAGAAAGAAAGAAAGAAAGAAGGAAAGAAGAAGGAAAGAAAGAAAGAAAGAAAGAAAGAAGGAAGGAAAGAAGGAAAGAAAGAAAGAAGGAAAGAAAGAAAGAAAGAAAGAAAGAAAGAAAGAAAGAAAGAAAGAAAGAAAGAAAAAAGAAGGAAAGAAATAAGAAGGAAAGAAGGAAAGAAAGAAAGAAGGAAAGAAAGAAAGAAGGAAAGAAAGAAGGAAGGAAAGAAAGAAAGAAAAAAGAAGGAAAGAAAGAAAGAAAGAAAGAAAGAAGGAAAGAAATAAAGAAGGAAAGAAGGAAAGAAAGAAGGAAAGAAAGAAAGAAAAAAGAAGGAAAGAAAGAAAGAAAGAAAGAAGGAAAGAAGAAGAAAAGAAAGAACAGAAATAAAAAAAGAAAGAAAAGAAGGAAGGAAGGAAGGAAGTTAGAGTAAGAAAGAAATAGAAAAAGACAGAAATGGACAATAAAAAGAAAAGAAAAATGACCACAAAGAAAGATCAAAAGAGTGGAAAAAACTATGAGAAAGAGGAGAAAATACATGAAGACAGCAGTGAACTAGGATGTATCAGCCTTTGTTAAGAAAAATGAGAAAGCATTAATAAAAGAGAAAGAAAAAATGCTGGTCTGGTCTAAGAGGCCCTTCCTGAGAAATATTCCTGAGAACAGACCGGAACTCCTTTCTGCATCTTCTTACCTGACTGAGGCTCCGGCCAGACAGAAACATCAGGCCTGAACTCTAACAGAGACTTTCAGACGGAGCTCCGGCAGACATTGGTATTCCAGCAGTCGCGGTGAACAGGTAATTTTGGCCATTCAGCACTATGAATTGAATGATTGATGACATTGGACAAAGTCTACAGTAAATCAATTTCTGGATGTAAATGTATCTGTCAGTGGAGACAGCCGGAGGAAAACACTCAGCGCTGCTCTCATACAGGCCTGAGGAACGCAATCAAGATCCAAAGGAACTGCCATATAGCCATTTTCAGCTTCACTGCCCTTGATCACCACCCCACCCCCCCAAATGACAGACTGAGAAGAGATGACACACTTACACTTGATTGTAAGGAACAATAATGACTTGTCAGGACACATGTATCAGTACACTCATTTAAACAATTACCACTCAATCATTCCTCATCACTCTATTAGAATGGTATAATTTTATTCATGGGACACAGCAGGATGTTGCAGAGAACTGTAACAAAACTCGTCATAACTTTACTGACATAGTCTACAAACGTCAGATTTAGCATTGCTCCAAAATGAGCCATTCAAACAATCTCACTTAAAACTTTTTGTGGATCAAACCTACAAAAATACCTACCTGGAATTTAGATATCCGTCATATTACTACTATTCCATAAATATTCAATGGCTCTGCTAAATTTTGTAGCGTAGGTCAAGGTTATATTTGATATAGGCAGGCAGTGCTGGGAATGTAATCACTTCTTGTCCAGTTATATCACTCCCCCTGCTGTTCAGGAACTCCCACAGCACTGTAACAAACCCAGTGCAGGACTCTTGTTCATTTACTGGCTGCTATATCAAAAACCCTTCCACCTACTTTCACTCGCTGGCCACTTTATTAGAGACCCTTACCTTCTACATCTACTCACTGGTCATTTTATTCAATAGCCATACCTTTTATTTCCTCTAACTAGCCGCTTTGTTAGAAACATGCATCTCCTTATTCCTCTATATGGGTGTACAATCACAGTTAGTCTTGTTAGTCATCCTTGATCTATCCCATACACCTAATGTCATTTGTTAAATGTGCACACGCCACAGCACACAGTGTCAACAGCACGGAATTCTTCCTCTGTATTTAACCCATTCACCAAGTGATGCAGGGAGCCAGGAACACAGCACCCAGGGAGCTGCGTGAGGGGACGGCCATTAGCAGACCTGAGGTTCAAACCCATGACCTTCTGATCACAGGGGCAACTCCCTAACCACTAGGCTGCCAGCTGCCTCATACCCACCAGTGTAAGGGAACAACAAGGTGGAGGTTCTAATAAGTGGCCAGTGAGTATACTGTGGGATGCAAAAGTTTGGGCAACCTTGTTAATAGTCATTATTTTCCTGTATAAATTGTTGGTTCTTACGATAAAAAATGTCAGTTAAATATATCATATAGGAGACACACACAGTGAAATTTGAGACATAAAATGAAGTTTATTGGATTTACAGAAAGTGTGCAATAATTCTTCAAACTAAATCAGGCAGGTGCGTAAATTTGGGCACCGTTGTCCTTTTATTGGTTCCAAAACATTTAGAACTAATTATTGGAACTCAAATTGGCTTGGTAAGCTCAGTGACCCCTGACCTACATACACAGGTGAATCCTATA
>JBBPDH010000036.1:1337251-1347318 GCA_037974565.1 Clupeocharax schoutedeni | reverse complement strand
GAAAGTAATGCAATTTCTGTTGAATCTGTTCACTTTTTTTCTTGCTATGTCTTTATTTGGGTATCAACAAGCAGCCCTAGTATTGAAATCAAAAGAAGTGGAAATCCAGGTTGGGCTGTGAGAACCTGAATGTGAAATCTTGATCTTGACATGAGCCTGACACTTATTCCAGGATCCAGAAGTACCTGAGAATTCTTTGGCTCTTCAGAAGGTTCTGGAGTCCCAGCAGGCCTTCTTTTCGCTCTGACCAGTTGGAGCTGGCGCAGTGGTTCAGGACCTCGGCCACGTCCTCCGTCTGCCGCAGGTAATGCGGGACCCCGCCGTTGCGGGAGCTGTAAGAACGCTCCGAACAGGCGCTGGACGCATCGCTGTTGGCGTCATCGTCCGAGTACATGCCAGGGGATTCGTACCTCCTCCGCATCGGCCTCCGCTACGACAAAGAAGACAATAAGACTCCATCCGTATAATCAGAACTTTCCATTTAGTACTGGTGCTCTACCACACATGCGTTCTCAGGATCTGTTGTGGATGTTGACAGGACAGAGGCATGCAGTGAGTTGATAATGAGTGCCAGCTTTTCTCTTCTGCCTCCAAAACACATTTGGGTCAGAGTGTTTTCAAAGCTTGTTAATCACTCCACAAGAGTGCATTTTTTCTTATAAGACACCGCTGCATCATTGTGTTTTGTAATGTCTCTCTTTACTGACAATGAAATCTGGGGATGAAGAAGTTATGGGTGGAAAAAGAAGAATCACGGCCATACAGCAACAAAACAACTACCTTATTCCTGGAGTCTCCTAAAAGCTGGTGAGTTTTAAGGACGGCAGAGAGGAAAAAGCAAAGACAACCACATATCAGGACTTTCAGAGGAGCACACAAATGTGTTATTAGCTGCTAAGTTGCTAACAGCTAAAATCAACCATGTGTCTGTTACCTCAATTAACTATAAAGGTCTTAAAATGGGCTGCTTTACCTCCTTAAACCCTAAGAGTTCATATTTGTCCATATACCGCAATCGCCTACAATTATACCTAGAAACGTATGACATGTTTCACAAGATAAATTAATAATTAATAGGCCCAATGCAGGGTTAAAATAGAAGCTGACTTATGACTTTGAGATCTCACCAGGGCATCAGCCACGGCTGCCTCGACCTCCATGCCGGTGT
Organism: Clupeocharax schoutedeni; assembly: GCA_037974565.1. Taxonomy (NCBI): domain Eukaryota; kingdom Metazoa; phylum Chordata; class Actinopteri; order Characiformes; family Alestidae; genus Clupeocharax; species Clupeocharax schoutedeni. Next base: position 1,346,150 of record JBBPDH010000036.1, on the reverse strand, counting down.
TGAGAATCCGCATGGCATTGACTGAGGCCGAGATGCGAGCCTGATGGATCAGACCAAAGCGATCTGAGAGAGGGAAGAGAGAAATAAAGAGTGTCAGACAGCGTGTAGTCTTATATTCACAAAAACATTCTTGTGCTAGGGCTGGCCCATATGGCTTTTACAGGCTTAGAATGTACATTGGTGTTTCCCAATCAGTGCTAGAATGCTCATTCTCAGAAAGACACTTAATAATATCATAATTTCATGTATTTTAGTTACTGCAGTTCAAAATATATCCAGTAGGTGGCAACATTGTATTAAAAATCAAGTGCTAAAGTGCTGCATGTCGCTATAAAAGTTGTGATTGTAGCCTCCAGTTCAGCTTAGAATGATAATTATAAAGTCATAAGCTTCCAAATACCAGATATAGATTCCAATACCAATGTAGTTAGTATATTCACTCACTCTAATTATTTGGGCCAGCCCTAACTTTAGCAATATTCTTTACGAACAATATTTAACCTAATAGCAAATTAAAGTAAGCAAAGAAAACAAAATACACACAAATAAAGAAAAACAAAAATAAATAACAGAAGAAAAAAACAAGAAATACCATCAAAACCATATCACATACAGAATCAAGAGGAGATTTGGTGCTTTATGCTACAGTCTTTAGTTTTATGAATGAACAGATTTATATTGAGCAGGAAATCACAGTATTCAGATCAGATCCAGCTACACTGATCTACTGACTGTAGCTTTAAAGCTTATGAATAAAGACAGTAAAAACATAATTCAGTCTTTTAAATACACATCAACTCAATCACAGTATAAAGATTACAAACTTAAAGACACAAAAGAACACAAAAACTTGTATCCTACAATAATCAATAATTTACAAAACACAAAAAAGTTCACCGTTCACACCTCCCAGAGCACATCTCAACTGACACTGTAATCACGACGTAAATATCAGTCAAACACTGAAATATATATAAAGGAGACACAGTTTAAACAGACGAAATACGTCACCTTAGACTTAACTGCATCATCTATAAACCCCTGAGGCTGTGAGCCATTCTGTAGTCAAGGTTTAATAGGGAATTATGGGTCGAGATTATTTTTTCTGTATGGAAAAATCACTGCTATTACAGCATTTGGGTAAATAAAACTGTTCCAAAAGGTTATTTCCATTACTAAATGGCCTCCTAATTCAGAGGACCCTGCGACAATCGGGGGGGAGGATTGGATGTATCAACATCGGAAAGTGCTACCATAAAGTATGACAACAGCGAATGTAAAAATATTATTTATATTTCACGTTAATTACACGTGCAGAGGTCAGTGAGTTTGCGTTCCCTAGGTGTGAAATGTGAGTATCTTAGGTCTTTGGCTCCCCCTGTTGGTTGGAACAGAACAGTGTCGCAGTCACATGCTGGAGAGACCCGGTGGGACATGCAGGTCACCTGTCTGCAGGGTGTCGCCCGCCGTCAGGGCGCTGGTGGAGCGGGAGTGGCGCCGGGATGCTGGGCAGTGTTGAAGAGGGACAGCACATCCAAACACAATTCAGATTTACAGAGTTACACAAATCTGAAGGCCTAACCATCAAGCAATCACTAAAAGGACACAGCCCACCAAAAAACATACATGTATTCTGATGCGTTTAAGACTAATAAAAATACCTGCAACTAATACAAGCATTATATTCAGCAACACCAGACTTAATGTTTGTCAAAGCGTCTTTCTGGGTGTAAATGACAGGTTTTGCTTAAAATAATGATTTAGTGCAAAGTCAAATAATAGATTGGGTATCAACATTTTATTCACGGTACTGATAGAATTACTAATAAGTATTTAAAAAGAGGTTGGCGTCAATTAGACCCCCACTTCCAGCACCTCACTGATTTATTTTCTGCACTACACCCACTTATGCCTGTATTTAAAATAAGATCTCGAAAAAGAAAGATCAGAGATATCAGTACTGATGTAAAAATCATCACACTGTCACTGTTACATAACATTTATACCCCTCAACACACACACACACACACAGACACACACACACACACATATATATATATATATACATAGAGAGAGAGAAAGAGAGAAAGAGAGAGAGAGGGGTATGTAAAGGTTTGTGATGAAGTGGTACACAGATTATCTGGGAATACACTTAAAATCAGTGTAATGTCAGCAGTAGGTTGCACACATATGTGTCTGTGTCTGTCTCTGTGTGTACAAACCCACACATTTGATGGACAGTGTGTACATGCTAAGAACACTGCACTGCAAAATTCACTCACTTGACTCATAACACACCAACATACAGGCAGTCTGTTAAGAGTTATGACATGCAGGTGTAGGAGGAGGGAACAGAAAGGGGAAGTGAAGGAGAACAGTAATAGAAAGTGCAGTTCTAGCATTCAAAAGCATGATAATACTTTACAAACAAAGCTTATAAATAACAGACCCTAACTATGCATTCATCTATTCAGATGCACCCATTTCTTCACTCAGATTAAATAGAACTTCACTATCGTTTTTTTTTTTCAAATGTCTGTATAATTCAGTTCATATTTAATTGTTAGGATGTAATTCCAGCATATACTATAATACTATTCTATAATAATAATAACAATGATAATACTACTACTACTACTACTACTACTACTACTACTAATAATAATAATAATAATAATAATAATAACTTATTTTACTTATATTACATAATATATGTCCTTTTTTTCTTTGGACATCTGGTTCCTACAATACAGTTATACATTTCTGACTCGTGTTCAAATAGGTGTAATGTCCCTTCTCTCAGACTACAGTCCAGCTGTCTTTGGGCATTCTAATATATTTGGTGACTAGACAAATTCTGGACAGAATTATAACTAGCAGGTCCCGCTGTTCTGTCTTTGTGTGTGTGTGTGTGTGTGTGTGTGTGTGTGTCTGTTTGTGTGTATGTATGTGAGTGTGTGTATGTGTATGTGTGTGTGTGTGACTTACCCAGCGGAGTGAAGCCCCGTGCCGGGCTGGTGTCTCTGCTGCTCTCTCTGCTGGTGTCACGACTGCAACCCTGACTCATACTAGGCCGCGGGATGCGACTGCCCCGCACTAACAACACCCAAAACACAGACACACACACACACACACATACACACGCAGCAGCAGGAGAGTAGCAGGAGAGAAAAAGGAAAGTGGTTATGACAACACAGAGGAGGACAGAGGGTAAGTGGTTTAAGAGTAGCACAGACAGAGAGGAGTAAACCACAGACAGAGGTAGAAAAAAGGCGCCTTCATGCACTGCAGCTGTTCATTAAACTGAAACATTATGTTAGCTCCATTCCATGCAAAATATAGATTGAAATGATGGGTTAAACTGTCTTCACCCATATAAGAAGGTGGGTGTGTTTGCTGTTGAAAAACATTGGTTCTTATCTCCCCAACAATGAGGTCAAAAAGCATTGACTTCCCGAGATAAAGTACATTGTGCAAATAAAAACAGATACTTGAATAAATAAATAAAAACAGATACTTGAATAAATAAATAAAAACAGATACTTGAATAAATAAATAAATAAACACAGATACTTGTATAAAACTAGAAACAAAAAGACAACAAAACTCGATACAAACATTAAAATACCTCACATTCAATATTAATGTGTTTTGATTTTCCTACACAGTACTCCATACACAGCCGGCCCAAATGCATTCGCCTCCTGGATTCCGAGTACTGACTTTACCTTACAGAAACAGTGTGTGTAGATCGATATAACCATTAAGTCAGAACTATGATCATTCCAATAAATCAACAATACTGGAGAACACCATGTAAAATTGCCAAAAATGAAACACTGTCAAATATGTTCATCCATTCTTAAACTGAAGTAAAGGTCTTCAGCTCAATTGTGCAGTAGAAACTCAAAGCCAGTTGAAACTAAACAACAATATTGCAGGGCTGAGGCAGAGCTTCCCAGAACTCCAAGCAGCTTTATCGGTTTCTATTATTTAGCCTTTATTTTCACTAGTCCATCACTTTTACATGCACATGAGCTTGTTAAAATACCCATAAACAAGTCGGTTTAACACATATTGAGTAATGACACACCGCTCCAACCCTAGAGTGTGGTGTATGTGTTCCCTTACCCTGCCCAGAGCGGTTGGGGCTGGTCTCTCGGCTGCAGCCCTGACTGCGGGGGATCTTACTGCGCTTCTCAGACGGGGTCACACTGCCTGTGGTACGAGGGATTTTTCCATACGACTGACCAATGAGCTTCCCAGGAGAGCTGGAGCGACTTCCAGCTGCAAACACACACACACACAACCTATCAAATTAAAGCAGTACACAATGAATGACATACTTCTAAATATAAAAATACTACAAAATACTAATTTCACAAACACCCCGGTTTTGGTGACATGCAAGAGAAGCCATAAAATAACAAAAAAGGGGACTGACCACATAAGCAGGAACAAATTCTACACTGGTGGACAACAAGGACACACATCATCAACATACACTACAGGTCAGCGGTTTGGTGTTCAGCCTTGGTTTAAAACAGACAAGTTATTTCCAAAAATTGCTGAAGAGGATGCGGTGAATCTGTGCTGCTGTAATGAAGACAAGGGAGGGTTATTTTGCTGAAACTACATAAACTTTCAGAACCACTGAATTGCACTTCCAGTGTATATAGTTATATTACACTTCCTTCATTTCTTGTAATGAACAGAAGCAGTAGCGTATAGTTTTTTTATTCAATTCAAAGGTGGGCCCATCCTTCTGGCCTGTAGTGTACAGACAAAATAGAAGAGAAGGCTTAAGGGAACAACTTGGCCTTTCTCCTAGAGGTAGACATGCTTTATAGCCTACAGTCACACATAGACGGCGGCATGCAAACAACAGGGTATGTGCTAGACTGGTCAGTAAGGCTGCTGTACCGTAAGTCTTACCACCTGCCGGGTTAGCTGATCTGGATCCTTATGTATGAGCAGCACACAGGGCAGTGAAGGGCATTCCGTTACGCAGAGTCATGAAAGTGAAACCGCATTACCCAGCATGCATTGGGCATGTCATAGAATTTGCACGACTAAACATCCGTTGTTGCTCATGGGCAACAACGCAAAGCATGCTGATGTTTACAGAGTGGCATAGAAAGAGCTCTGATCTTTCTAGGCACCATAGTAGGGTTCATAATTCATACGGCTTCCGTGGAAACAGTATGACTAACATGAAGTAAAACAAAACAGAATTCCACACTAAAAAAATTTCAAAGTCTCCGTCTAAAGTGAGATAAAGTGTAGTAGACTGTAGCGCATGCGTATTATGATTAAACTCACGTTGCGACTGAGAAACCACTTTGGCTCGGCTGCGCCCCCTACTGTCTATAACAGTCCCACCACTGACACCGCTGCCTGAACTCTGTCTCCGTGTGCGGACTCGACCTAGAGAGAGAGACAGAGAGAGAAACAGACAGAGAGAAAAAAGAGAGAGACGTAATGCATGAATCCATGGTGTTCAAATAATATAAACTATAAGGATAAACAAACTTCATCATCCTCTACACAGGAACAAACATCCATGCTTATGAAAACACGGATTCACACGACAGACACAGCATTAACTTTAACATCGACTGTGGAAGACAAGTGATACAAACCTACAGCTTACAGGCTAGAAAGACTGGTTTCATCCTCGATAACAACCCTCATCACCATGACTTCAGATTGCAACTGTCTACACAGAGGTTACACGTAAGTACTGCTAAAAAATACTGACTCATTCATAACCACCAGTTGTTTTGCACTGTTTATAGGTTGTATTGTTTATACTTATTGGTAGCACATTGCTATAACAAAACCACTAACGACAAATAACCCCTAATAACCCCTAACCACTGATTGCTTAGTTCATTTAAGGTCCATCCATTTGGTGCACATGCAATTGGTGCCAAGGGCAGTACTGTATTTAAGGGCTAGTATCAAATACTGACGCAGTACTGGTATCAGTATCGATGGAACACTAAGAATATTTCAGGTGTAACTGATCTACACCCAGTGCAGTCAGTTCGAGGATCATCAGAAGACTCCATGCGGGTAGTCCATGCACAGTCTCACAAATGTAGTCTTATCAGTCGCAGTAGAGATGCCCAGCTTCAGTATTTTCCCTGCTGTAACACACCTGATTCATCTCAGTATTGATGGAATACTCCAGTATTTTCAGTCTAATTCCTATCCACCGCATCCGTACTATACTGTTGATTACCATGGACAATAATTTCGGTTTATTTCCCAAGACTTAGGAACGAACATGATTCCTTATTTACAATAGAAGTCAGTGGAGAGTTGCAAAATTCCATAAATAAACATTTGAAATTAGTGACTATATAATGCAAAAACAGAAAACTGCAGGTCTTCAGAAACAGACCAGCAGAGAGAATGTCTTATCAAAGCTTACACTTTCATTCAGCTGTCAAACACTAGAGCTCTACAGTATAATGACAATCACGGCCAGATCCTATTCTTAATATGTTTCAAGTCAATAGTGTTTGTTGTTCTTTTCTATGGACAGTGAAATGTGTTAGTTGTTGCTGAACATAATCAACCATACAGTACAGATGCAGCAGACGGAGTTTAAAATAAGAACACAACCAGTAGCTGTAGAGGTGAATCAGGTGTGTTGGAACACACTCCAGGACTGGAGTTGGGCATCCTGTATTGTTTACAGTGAAGAACACAGAATGAAAGACAGGGAGGAGGACTACAACATAGAGACCTCCGGTCTACACACACACACACACACACACCACGCAGACTTGGTGTGCACATTTACACACAGACCTTACCCTCCAGATTACCAGGAGTAGCATCTTAAGCCAAATAAATGCAGGAGAACCAAAGGAAAGGCATAATAGGAGGATATTAGCGTTAGGGCTAGAAGAAAGTGATGGATAGGTTTTAACAGGGAAATCACAGCTGAAAGGTAAAACGAAAGGTATTATTCTAAATTAAAAAAGGAATTGCTAGGTACTCAGCATTTATCAATTAGGAGCACAGTGGGTCTTGCAGTGTTTCAATATCAGGAGTTCATAATACACAAAAACCCCTTTAGCGAACCAGGGTTTCTCCATGATAGACCGAACAGACACTTCCAGTAAATAATCAGCTTTGTTGATCAGGCTAAGAAGGAGGGCTTATTCATTACTGGAAGTGTCAGTTTGGTATCAATACTGCAATCCTTAATGGATGGAATGAGTATTCTTTCTGTTTGTACAGCCATAGTGAGTTTACCCAGTGATGCGTAGGAGCCGGGGGGCAGTGCTGTGGCTGAGCTGAAGGGGGAAGCGGCGGGTACAGATGGCATTCTTGATTTAGCACTGGCAGCGGCGTTTACATCAACATCACTGCGGGATCGTTGCAGCGAGCCAGACGTGGACGATGCTTTAGATGTAACTACTTTAGCTGAGAGAATGAGAGAGAGTGAGAGTGAGAGGGGAGAGGGAGACAAACATGGGGAGTCCTTTTAAAAATGAACAAATAGTTGGACCAGCAGATGAGTGACCATCAACGTACTGGTATAGAAAGATAATGCATTCTTACTTCTGGTTACACTACTTCCTACAGGGACTTTTGCAGATGGTGGTCGACTGTCAGAGAGAGAGAGAGAGAGGGAGAGAGAGAAGAAGGGGAAAGAGATATATATAGAGAGAGTTTTAAAAAGGTTGTAAGTATTAAGAGTTCATCAGTATCACCACTATTACATGAAAGATCACTGATCAGTTGAATCTGAATGATTGGTCTTACTTGAGGCTCTCCTGGGAGCTGGAGGAGGAGCGGTCAGATTGTGGGAGGGACATAATGCTGTCGGAACTTTTCAAGTGAGACTGCAGGGCCTTCTGATAGGTCAGCTCAAGAGCCTGAAACAGCTGCTCAGCCTCCTTACTGAAGTGGCCATGCAAGCCCCAGTAACACCTGGAAAGGGGCAGTAGGGAAGGCATGATGGGCACAATTTCATCAACCCACACTCTAACCACCAACACGGGTCCTGGAGATCCACCTTCCTGAAATGTTTAGTTCCAGTCTCAATCTGCTATTGAATTTTAACTACATATATATATTTTCAATATATTTTTTAAATTAATAAATTAATGATAAAAAAAATGTTAATTTAACACATAAATAAGTAGGTAAATAAATGTGCATAAAATAGATGAATGAAAAAGAGAATGCATTCACCAAATAACGTGTTTCCAAAAGAGATTTTCTAAGTAGCTCTAACAAATTAATTAATATCAATTTGTTGGTGATTTTATTCCATAATATATATTTCATTCACTATGTCTATCCATTATACTATTGCGGGAGAGTCAGGAAGGAACCAATGCCTAGTAATGGGTTTCTTGTCATACTACTACAGTAATCGCTACAGTAATCCCCCGCTTTTCACGGGGGTCACGTTCCAAGAGCAACCACATATAGTGAAAAAACGCCCTATTTTTTATAGCATAAACCCTAAATATGCCCCCAAATATGCTCCCAGGACAATTTCATTTCATTTTAAACTCGTTAAACCCGTATTCCCTGTGTAGATATGCGACTCGTTGGACAAAAGTATTGGGACAAAGAATAACCCCTGATCTACTCGAGCTAAAATTACAAATGAGGGTTCGTTTGAAATGTCTCCTGGAGATCTAACAAACTGTGGAGTGTCTGAGTGCTTGCACTACGGAGACATCAAGCTTCGAAAAAAGTGCTTCCAGGTGGGCTACAGCCTGCCCTGAGTTCACTTGTGTGAAAACATCCAAAAATATATATATACCTATTGCCACAAAAAAGTGTGTGTGACTGAATCCGTGTAAAACTGGGGGCATAAAAGTGTTCATTAATATGACTGCATTTTAATAGATATTCTGTAAGT
>JBBPDH010000036.1:1291796-1306564 GCA_037974565.1 Clupeocharax schoutedeni | reverse complement strand
AAGTAGTGCTACATATTTTTGTCCATTTAATAAATATCATGCTATGCAGGGTAGCACATAAATAAGTCCAAATATGATTACTTACCCACTGGACATGGTTTACCGTCAGTGTGTTTTGATTTAGGTGTGTAAGTGTTGCAAAACAAGCGTTCATTACTTTATTTATACTTGTGTATACAAGTTCATTCTGGTCTTATAGTTCCAGCGTAAAGCTAGAAGCTTCTGGAGCCAGACATCCTCCCTGATCCTCCCCTACATTTGGGATAAATGGGTGGGGGGGATAAACTTTAACGGTCAAGTTCTGCACGGCCCTCTCGAATTCATCACTTGCACACAAGCTGCTGCACTATTTCATGATTAACAGGCACTTCAGCGGTTCAGCCAGCACTAGCTGTTACTAAGCAGTCTCTAAATGGCCTGTTCCACAGCACTAGCGGCATCAATCACATGTCCAGTATGAGTGCACATAAGTAAAAGTCATGCAGGATGGTGTCTGTAGCTGCAACAGATGGATAAAAGAGCTTGGAAAGATTAGGCATTTGTAGCCTCCTGTATCTGCAGGGGCCATCCTGAGGTCTGTGCTGCACAAATGAGCGAGTCATCAGTCTAATGTACCCCCGTTCCACACATGCAGGCTACGTCAGACCAAGCCCAGCCTTTACACACAAACACACACACACACACACACACACAGAGAGAGAGAGAGAGAGAGAGAAGCACAGGTGCTCCATTCAGCACATCAGTGAATAAACAGATGTCTGGGGAGCAGAGCCTTGAAAGAAATCAAGCAAGTCATGGCCTGTGAAAAACTTGGCCTGTGAAAAAGCATTAATAAAATACATTATTACAGACATATGAACACAGTCATTTTTGATACTATCAAACTACGTAAGCCAACACCACAGAACTACAAATATGACACGGTTAAACATTGGCCTCCATTAGACCAAAATGATTTACCGGTGTCAGAGGACATAAAAGGCTTCACATTTCATCCTAAAAACCCACAGAAACTCATCTAGGACATGTCCAAACGTGTCAAGACACTCAATGTAGAATAAAAAACCTTTACAGAGGGATTCTTTACACATTACACGACCTGGCGCTATCACGACACGTAGGCTTACATTGTGCTAACAGTTAAGAAGCATCATCTTCTATCGCTATAGATGAAATCAGGGGCCTACGAGTTTCTCCAGTGTTGACATCATCCTGGTTGGTAATCCACTTCTCCCCTTACAAAACTGAGAGACCGTGAAACCATAGTGGTCACTCCAATTAAACACTCATCACGATCCGAAAGGAAGCACCAGTGGTGAGAAGGAGAATGCACGAGACTGCATAAGCACTACTCCAGCCAGTCTGAGCTATAGTCTGTGTGCAGGTTCATACCGAGCTCTATTAAGATGGGGCAATCTTACAGTCTGCTGAAAGCTGCTGCCAAAAGTCCACAAAAACCTCCAAATGCATTTTCCAGGCAGTATTTCTTACTCCTAGAATACTTTCCACTGTACTCATAACATTCACTCCAGCCGTGGCCATGACACATTCGGAGGTCGCAGAGTTTATGATGGAAATCCAAAAGCAGGCAGTCTCGATTCAAGGCGCACAGCTTAAAATTCTATAAAACTCCAAATAATCTGTAGTCTGCCTGCTTGTGCAGGATTCATAGCACTTAAAACTGCACAGAGCACTATTATGAACTGATTTTTGTATTTATAATCTGTATCTGTTACAAAACCAATGCCAGGCAATTAAAACCAATATTAAAGACAAACCGTGGAGCGTCCACCTGTGTCAAAATGACTGAAAACAGCTTTCAAAGCACCAAAAGAAACATTATGTTCTGAACCCCAATTAATATGGGACAGATCCAGAAAGAATCAGTTGATGACTAGGCTTTAAAGCAGGCCCTGTTGAATCCCATTATATAAGGAAGCTCCCTGCTCCCTTTCCAGGAAAGAGAGCAGCTGCTTTTAGCATTCTCAAAATCAATACCCATTTTCATCTTAATGATCTGCTCCATTTCTATGTGATGTCTAAATGAGGTGCACCAGCACTGTAAATCTACATATAAATGCAGAGCGAATACGCTGTTCTAGCGGGCGCTGAGCATTTCGAGCATCCCGAGGTTCTACCAATGACACTAAACCACTCAATAAATAAAGAAAAACGTGAGAACACTCTTCTTATTCACCTTGAAGTTGCTGGAGTTGACCCATGACATAGCCAGACCGTCCACCATCCTGTCCAGCATGGTCTGATCGTGCTCCAGATCATGTGACTTCTGCCTGTCCAGGATGTAGTCTATGATCTCCTGTCCAACCTGGAGTCGTCGCCCCAAGTCTTTCTGTGTCACCTGCCCTACAATATACTCCATACTGGGCTCCATGTTTCTTTAGGTTTGGACCAGCTAGAGACCAGAACTTAGGGCAATGCATAAAAAAAAGCAGCCAAACGCAATAAAAGCGATGAGCGAAGGTGCAAGGAACTTGGAACTTTATTCCCAAAAGTTTCTCCCTTTATTTGAAAGCCACTGTATGGGAACACGAGTCTGAGGCTGGCAAGTGCCCACCATATGTTGGCTGAGAGTTATTACAGCAAACAGTTCAAACACTGGCATTGGAAACACTTCGGCAAGTCGTCTGTGAAGGGAGGCAAATCCAGCGTTGAGTTCCTCATTCTTCTGCAGTTTTACCTTCCTGCAAGAAAGCCCAATTGTAAAAAATGAAGAAAGAGGTACTAAATGGCAAAAAGACAACAAACCAAATGTTTTCAGGCTATAGTAACTTTTCAATCCGCTTAAACACACCACATTATTCCTCTGCTCTGTTTAAAATAAAGACAGAACCCAATGTGGGAAGCAGAATAGATCCATTCTGTAGCTTCAAGTGTAAACAGGATGGCCACATGTGACACAACAGCAACGGCTTTCAAAAGCAAACCCATAAGAACAACTTGGAACTCATATTCAAGGATTTGGGAGAGGAGTCAATAATCTCATGGTATTAGGACACATGTATTAAGTTTTGCAGTCACATGCAGTACGTGTGCAGCTTTTCTAACCAGCTAAGTTACCTCAGTCCTCAAAAACACTACACTAATAACATACCACTTAAAAAAAAACTATTTTAACCAACAACACTAGTTTCTATGAAGATAAGAATATTTATTCTGACTACACTGCAACGTCTCAGTGTAATCTTAGTATCTTGGGAACAGTCTCAGCCTGAAGCTAAATGTGTAGCTGTTTTTTTTTTTATTCAAGTTGGACACCAACCATGTCATTTAAAAGCAATTTACTTTCTGACACAAAATCCTTCCAACTACTGCAGCCCAAACCAACCAGTTAAAACACAAATCATCCTGTCCTGTCCTGTCCTCTCATCTCCTGTCCTGTCCTGTCCTGTCCTGCATGTTCCTGTTCAGACCTCCATTTATTTTGTATTATGAAATAACACTGATTTGCTCACACAAGCACATGCAAGCTTGAAAACACAGCCTGATTATCAGATAGGGGGGCAATATCTACATAAAAAAGGTGAAACAATATTTAGCTTGTGCTGGAGTGGATGCAGACCACACTGCAATGTCAAGTAAAAGTCCTGCACATATATATTTTAATATATGAAGCTAGCTTTTCTGCAGAGCCTGTTGCAACAACAACTATTTTTATTGATTATCAAAGCACGGACTAACTCGAAACAAGGTGCTATCAGAAATGAACTATGCGGGCCAGTGAATGTAGCAATGCAGCTAGTTTCAGAATTGCATTCTTATTCTGGTACCTCGTTCCACCTTAAATAGTCTGGAGGTTACGCCGGAGCCTCTATAGGGTTCCCTGCAGGAGGAGCAATGAAACGGCTGCAAAATTTAAGGTGGAACGGAAAAATATGAACAAGGAGCCAACTTTAGCTTCGAAACAGACACAAAAGAGAAGCAAAAAGATGACCGCTTGTAAATACACATACCTGCCGTGTTGTGAGTCCCGCTCCAAGCTATGTCCGCTGATTTTTGTATGAAAGAGTAGCCCTGCACTCCGCCCCGAAGCTTCTGCTCCGAATAAAGACAGCACTACGCATGCGCCTGTAGTAACGCCTCTGTAGAGACAGCGCCTTCTCCTGACACACTACACAACATGAACAAAAGTATTGGGACACCTGTTTATGAGGCCTTGGGCTAGGCCCCTTTCTTCCAGTGAAGGACAATCTTAATGCTTCAGCATACCTGGACATTTTGGACGAAGCCACCATGCATCTAACTTTGTGGACACAGTTTGGGGAAGAACCATTTCTATTCCAGCATGACTTTGCCCCAGTGCACAAAGGGAAGACTTAGTTGGTGTTTCCCCAAATTGTGGCCTTCTCCAATAAATAGTTCATTACTAAAAGTAAGGACACTGATCCGGTTATAAATTGGGTAGATTTACCATTACATTGAGGTTGTGTCACAAATAAAACCCTTGTTCTTTACACAGTAAACTATGTTTAGTATTTTTTCTAGGATGGCCCAAATGTAATGAGTAAATGTGAACCATTCTTGATCATGAACTCAACACTGCACAGCACGAAATTCAACCTATGCATTTAACCCATTCACCAAGTGAAGCAGGTGGCAGCCAGGACCACGGCACCCAGGGCGCAGGGTGTGGAGACGGTGCCTAGCGGTCTTGGGAATTGAACCTGGCCTTTCTGATCGCAGGGCGAATGCCTTATCCACTAGGCTACCAGCTGTCCCGATTTAGCGTGCCCCACACTATAAAACAACAATCCAATCACTGATTTCTCCAAATTATCTGAAATAATTTCTAAAGCATTTCTAATTACGTGTTTGCTGTTATATTTTCAAATCAGTTGTACATTTGGCTTAAAACAGGTTTACTGCTGTACAGTAATATATAAGGTCATGCTGCATATATAAGGTCATGCTGCTTCTACTTTTTTCTTTTGTTCTGTCCACTTTGCTGCAGTGCACATTTCCCACCTGTTATCATATGGTACATGTAAGTAAGATGATTAGGCTGAGTCTCACAGGGCCACGAAAATTCAGTTTTAGTTTTCGCGCTGATTTGAAATGTATTGTGATAAACACAAATGATCATTTGGAAACATTCCGAACAACTCGGACAGCTGGAATTTACAACTTCCGAACAGGACAAGTGTAACATGGACACTGAGGTGTTCTTGTCATATCCGTCATAATTCAATCCTGACTGTAGACTTCAGAGCCGCTGTTAACAGTAACTATTCCATTTTTCCACTGAACTCCAGTGATAGCCTTTCTATGATGTTATGAATTAAAAAAACACTTTATTCCAGTTATAACAATAATAACTGTTATCAGTTCAGCCAGCTGCCGATGCCATTCATTTATTACCCATGAACACAGGGGGCAAAATTAAACTTGCAACAGAGTATAGACGCCACCTGGTGGTGGTAATGGACTGTAATCTGAGTTCTTGTGCCTCTTGTCATGAACTGCAGTACATGGTTTATCCATAGAGACATTCAGAAGTAGAAGAGAGGCGAGAGGGCCCATAAGTATCACTGATATATTCAGTTAATATATGAGATACATTCAGTTTAAACGGTCTAATAACATACTGAGGTGATGGTGGAGTGTAGTTACTTCACTGCTTGAATCACTACCCTCTGGAGAGTCCTGTATGGATGGATGGATGGAGGGATGGATAAATGGATGGCCTGTTGGATGGATGGACGGATGCTGTCACTCAGAAGGCTCTGGCAATGACAAGATGAAATAACCTTGGAAGCTCATCCAGAGAGAAAGAGAATAGCACAAACAAAATCTACACCAGAGGACATGCATGTGCAGTCTTAACCAAAAGCACTCCCAATCAGATTAAAAGTCATTCGAACTTTAGTGATGGCCGTTGAGGGTTAGAGCGGTGGTTCTCATCTCCAGTCCTGGGGACCCACAGTCCTGCAGAGTGTAATGTATATGAGTTTGGTTTGGTGGGTTGTGGCAGGTAAAACTTTAACTGTGGAAGTGGATTCCCAAAAATGGAGTGCATAGGAAAACATTAGTGCAACCTTTGGTATGTACACACAGGTACAAGGAGGTACAAGGAGTACAAAAGTAGTTAAAAATGCAGTGTTTAAAAATGCAGAAATACTGCTGTGCCTCATAGCAGAGCCATAAACACACTACCATTCTGGGGTCACTGCTGCGCTGAGAATGGTCCATCACTCAAGTGTGATGGTGGTCCCGTTCCACGGATGGATGGGGTAAAGAGTGAATGATAAATTATGCAGCAAGAGACGGGCTACAGTCAGTGCAATGTACATCTGTGTGATGATCTGTATGACCTGGTAAAATGACAGGTGTAGGTACAACATGGCTGTACCTAATAGCAGACTGAATAGTACACCTAATATAGTAATATTATTATGGTTATAAGTAAAAATATATATCTATTACTAGTTACATATAATTATTGATATAACCATTAATATACACCAGTAATAACATTTATGTAATAATAGTATAGTAGTACATTATATAAATTAAACTAGAAGAAATGTTTTAGGGCTGCTAGGTGTCTGCAGTCTCACTATGAGCTGCTGGACACATTTCTCCAGAGAGAGAAGAGAGAGAGAGAGGCAGGGGTTCAGGATCCATAGAAGTATGATCCTGTCCACCAAAGATCTCATCCAAAGGGAGCAGTGCTTCATCCTGAGAGAGAGGACAAAGCTGTTATGAGCTGAAAGAACAAAACAACAATGCAAAAGAAAATACACTGTGAAGTTTCTTTGTCCCTTTCAAAAGTCATTAACAAAAATAGTTCTTGTTCTTAGGAAACTAAAAACATTTTTCTATGGCATTGCTCTAGGGAAAGAATCTTAGAGTGTACTTTTCACATCAGTTCAATGCAAATAGTGTCACAATGCATTCTAAGCAATATCCAGGTAATCATACGCCTCACTGAGGACTGGAACCGCATATAGAAGAGAGAGGCTTGTTTCTTATTCATAAGATCAGACGGAACACAATTCAGGGTTTTTTTACATGAACGTTTTATGTTACCTTTGCATTTCAATCAGCCAGTCCTCCAAGAATGTCCCTGCTGGACACTCTGGCATATTTGGAATGATGGCTGTTGCTCATTATGATCTGCAGAGTGAAACCAAGAAACCACTGTCAGGAAAGAACAACTGAAAATGCACTGGTGTGTGAAGACAGAGGCTCATTTAGTAGACTTACAGTAAAAACATGATGCAAGGCTGAAGGAAGAGGAAAGAGGAAACTTGGGAGTCCTCTGGATGAAAAAGTAGTAACTGGGACAACGAAAGAAATGTTACATATGTACACACTAAGCAAATATCTTTCAAAGAAAACAATATCTATTATTTAATATTATTAAGCTAATCAGTTCTATCTGATACAGCAAAAGGGTGAAAACTTGGGTGCTTACTATAAAACAAGATCCTGGTAAGCTTCAGGAGGGACAGCATTATCTTCAGCCGTTTATACAGTCAAATATGCAGAGCTTGGTACTGACAACTAAAACTCATGAAATGTCAGACCTGAATAGAGCAGAGCTCACAGCCTCACCCAAGAGCTCCCTCGCTAGTGGGAGCAGGCTGTGTCAGAGGCTCGGATGCTGTCTGAGGTGAAGGTGACAGCAGTTGAGCCTTGGTAGGTGCTGTAAGTTGGCTCAGATCCATCTCCAGTCACCTATGAAGCAGTAGTTTAAATAGGACAGTATGTTAATACAGAAAACATAGAGAGCAGAAGAAATTATTAAAACCTGAATGACACCATTTTCCTGTTTCTCGGTTACTATCTGAATAAGTATCTAAAAAAAATCTCCTGTCTATTTATTACTCACAAATTTAACTGATTTAAAGAAAACTGATGTAGATCTGAGAGCAGCAGGCACAGCCTTACCCCAAATTCACTCCGGAAAGTGAGAGCTGTCTGCGGCTGAGGCTCATTTGGGTTAAAGGGTGTTGAGTCTAGTTGAGTCTCAGGCAGGGTCGGAGGGGGAGTCGCTAATGATTGTTCTGCAGAGATACAGATTCTCCAGTTGCCTATAATCGGGTGAGTTCTACAGAAAAGGGATGAATTATAGATTCAGTCCTGCATGTTGAGGCAATTATTATTTTTTTTTAAATTACTCATAACGTAAATGATGTATTTTAGAAACAATCCCAGACAATCTCAATCAGTAACATCTAGAATGTTATATAGTTGAGGTATTATTGCTTATTTAATGCTTTCTTGAACAGCTGCATTTGTGCTGTGAGGCCCAGTGGCCTAATGGATAAGGTATCAGCCTCCGGAGCTGGAGATTGTGGGTTCGAGTCCCATCTGGGTCGTTCTTTAATTTCCCAAAAAAAGATGTGGCGGTCAAACTTGCAAAAGAGGTACAATAAATGGGCGAATGCATTGGGATGCATTTCTGAAATGGGACAATGAGTTGGTTATTATAGAAAACGCAGGATGTAGATGAATAACCCAGTCATTGTTTGGTCTCTGGTGTCCCAGGTGGAGAAGGTGCTGGTGGTTGGCTCTGGAGAGTTGCCTGTAATGTCAAATATTCAGTCAGTACACTACACTCTCCATTAACAACATACAAAACCAGTTAACAAGATAAGTCTAAGATAAGTGTACTGGCCAGAAGAAGGTAGGTATTTTTGAGGGTCAGATGGTGTATGAGTTGGAGAAGATGGCCTTGAAGTGATTAGTGGGCTCTCAGGAGCGGGGCCAGGCTCATACTGAGACCATGTAGGGACAGTAGCTATGAATCCAATAGGAGAATATTGCATAACTCAGAGGATCAAAATACAATTAAACACCAGAACACATGTCCAGATGCCAGGCCTCCTTCATGAAATGTGATCATGACTTCACTTGTGTAATACACTTCATATAAAACTCTTTTTGTGCTTTTCTATATTAAAGGCTTTGGACATCTGATTTCTTACACCACTGCTCTAAAAATCTGAATACCTTGAATAATTGGGCTATTTTATGTGTTTTTATCAAGAGTAATGCTATACACAGTTTATTGCGATCTGTTTAAGTCTTTTATTGTGTTTTTTCTCCGCATATTGGTTGTTCTGCTGCTCTGCTTGTTCCTCCTCTTGTAAAAAGTATTAAAGGCCGCAAACAGCAGGGGGCGCCAGTTCAGTCCGAGAGAGCTGCGTTTATTTATTTGCTTGTTTGTTTGTTTGTTGATTTTTTTTTTTTATCCCGAGGGAAATTATTTTGCCTTTCGTGAGCTCAATGCAACAGGGAAGAACCAAGGATAATAAGACAAAACAAAAAAATAATACAGACAATAAACAATAGTGCAACATAATGACAAGAACATTCATGCAACAAATAACAGTGTAACACTGACATTGCTGTGTGTAAAGTCTGTGTGAGCTGTAAAGGCAAATCAGTAGTGCGAAGTGGCTTAGTGTCAATGCAGTATAAATTAATGGAATAAAATGGCTGCAGATGATAACGTAATGAGATTAACATTTAATAACATTAAGTCACTCCACAGATGAAACAGCTGAGTATATTCGTATGAGTTGTACATTAGTATAACAATCGTAAAAACATAAACGTTTCCTACAGAACAGGGATAAATTATACAGTCTTATTTATTCAGTCATTTTGAGGCATTTTGAGTCAATTATTTAAATTTTTTCAAAAATGACTCATAACGTAAATGTATTTTAGAAACTTTCTTGAACAGGTGCATTTGTGCTGTGAGGCCCAGTGGCCTAATGGATAAGGCATCAGCCTCCGGAGCTGGAGATTGTGGGTTCGAGTCCCATCTGGGTCGTTCCTTAAGTTCCCAATAAAAATGTGGTAGTCAAACTTGGAAAAGAAGTACAATAAATGGGCGCAAGCATTGGGGTACATTTCTGTATTGTTGACTAAGACACTTTGCACAATGCCACTTTATGGGCACAGTTTGATGAAGAACCTTTTCTATTCCAGCATGACTGTGTCCCAGTGCACAAAGCAGCTCCACAAAACAAGTTCAGTGTGGAAGAACTTGACTGGCCACACAGAGTCCTGACATCAACCCCATCCAGCACCTTTGGGATGAACTGGAACAGAGATTGTGAACCAGACCTCATCCAACATCAGTGTCTGACTTCATAAATGCTCTACAGAATGGGCAAATTCCCACAGAAACTCGTTAGAAAAATGTTTTTAGAGATTACAGATCTCTGCTGTTACATTTTTTCTCCAGAGACACAAAGCAGAGAATTGTTCATCTGCATTCAGGGTTGCCAGTCTGCAGTCCGACACTGAAAATGTCCAAATATCCATTCATTCATTCATTTCCTGTGCAGTCTAGGCCTTGTTTTACACCACAGGAGTCATTGATGCTGGAGACCCTTGTCCCCGTCAAGAAGTACAAACACTGCTCTCTTTCTCACTCCCTCCCTCTCATCATCATAAGAAAGAGTATTTATTTTTCCACTTTCCCTGCACTAAAAGCTACTGTAAGCACAACAAAGAGAAAGAAAGATAGAAAGATAGAAAGATAGAATGACATTTGGACATTTGGATCTGTTGCAAAAACTGCATACCTGGCAACCCTGAATGGAGATGACAATTCTCTGCATATACATTTTTTCTGAAATCTCTAAAAACATGTTTTTTTATGGTTAGCCTTCGGATTATGTATCATTTTTAGAAACAGTGATGGGAAGTATAAGAAAATGTTTGAATTGTTTTACTTTTTTCTCACTGTTTGCATTATAATGTGTGATGACAACTGCTTCCGTTCAGTTTGTTGTACTATGTACAGATAAAACACATGAAGTTTCTGTAGAATTTTTAAAAGAAAGTTAATTCCTTCACATTTCTTAACTCATTTATCTTAATTTCTTTGATGTATTTAAGGACTGGGAACATATAACTTTTCTTAAATTATTTAACTTAACCTCTTTCATGTATTTACCCTATTGTACATATTTGCTTATGTTATGTGTGTATTTTCAGGGGATTTTCCCCTGTATTTGAGACTCTTCAGGCTTGGCAGCCAGCTACCTGGCCACTTATCCGTTCCTGCCATCCATTCCACCAGTCTAATTACTAAATTATTTAATATAATGTTAATTTCCTGAAAGTATCAAATAAAACCTGTAGATTTTAGCAGCATGTTTAAATTATTAAATAATATATTTAGAAACGCAGTGCCTGGTCCGACCCTCATTCCTCATTTGCTCTCCTAGTAAAGTGAACTTGGTTAGTCAACACTGTGTTCAATATTGTCAAAAGATAAGCTGAACTCAAGGACTGGTCGTATTCCTTCAAGCTAACGAAAAAAGATTCAGCATTTTTTAAACATGACTGGACAAATGACAAACGAGAGACTAAACGGACAAAAGTATTAGGACAAAACTCTTAAATGATTGAACTCAGGCGGTCTCGAGAAAGAAAGTATATTTATTTCAAATAACATTACATTTTATACTTTTCATTATTAGTATCAAACAAAAAACAAAGTGCTGTATCACACTGATAGTTGGTGTGATCAGAAATCTGAGATGATTTCTTAAAATGATGCGAAATGAAGTTCACTGTAAAACGTATAGACCCTCCTTCAAAATCTCGAGAAGCTTCTCTTACTGTGATTGGTTAAAAAGTTCCCATCCTGCGCTGCGATTGGTTAAGAATTTCTTACCCGGCTATTGGATTGGTTAACAGTTTCTCGTTCTGCGCTGTGATTGGGTAACTGTTTCACTTCCTGTACTGGTATTGGTTAACAGTTTCTCGTCCTGCGCTGTGATTGGTGCAGGGAATAGGGCATGTTGTAATATGGGGAATAACGCGTTCGCGACAGCAGCAGACAGCGTCACTCTAAAACTAGGAGCTTAGCACTTTCGTAACCTAAAAAAGGACTAGGAATACACCAAAATAACTGACTGGAGAGGGAGAAATACATTTAACATGCTCTGACCGCCACAAAGAGCGTCCAAACCTGCTGAAGTGAGTTTACTGGAAATTTATTTTTTAGCCTGAGTGTGGTTTTAAAATGACTGTGGGTCTGACCTGTTCTACCTAGAAGAGGTTCACAGATGATTCTTCGCTGAGGTGCTCAGGTGCTGCTGCAGGTAAGATAAACTCCAGCTTTCTGCTTTTGCTGATGTTGCAAACCGATCCCAGACACCTACACGAATCCAGAAACAACGCTGTCTGTGATCCACACACCCAAAACTAAAATCCTAAAATAATTATTTTCTTCAAGCTGTCTAATTAAGTTGTCTTAATTAATGAATTATGTAATTCAGCCGGATATAGTCCTGGTCTAATGAATTCATCAAAGGGACATAAAGCACTACGAACTGGCACGTGACCAGTGACAGTCATGTATCCACACTGATCAGCCTCAAAGTTAAAACCACTTTCAGGTGAGAAGAAATAACAAGCTAACCAGCCACAGGGTCCTGGGTGTTCAGGGCTCCCTGATGCTTGTCGGGACTTAAGGGTACCTCGTCTGGAAGAGCTGCTGAAGCTCAAATTGCTGAGAAAGTTCTTGTCGGCTCTGATTGAAAGGGGTCAGAGCACTCCACACAGGGAGGTTTAGACTTTTGCAAAAAATGTGGATGATAAACAAAAGACATCCTCGTTTATGATTTATTTTCTCTCTGTGAAATGTGTGTTGAGATGGGCTGGGATGTTTTCCCTTTATTCTATTTGAGCGATGAAAAATAAGAAAGAAAAAACTTTACTGATCCTGTAGGAAACTCAGAAATACTCAGAAAATGCTTCGTACTGAATATGTCATGCTGCGAAAGACTGAAAGCTGAATGTTAGTCATCAGCGGTTTATTTATTATCTTTTATTCAGCTCAGTGGAGCGAAGCTGAGGAACTGAGTTGAACTGGAACACAGACCACTGTTTAACTGGAATTCTCTTGCCTAACTCCAGTGCCTCCCCCAGGCTACCCACAGACAGGGGCAGAAATTGATGAGTCCGTGACTCATCAGTCTCTGCCCCTAAATTATGTCACATTAAGATGACGCTTTTTCCTGAACATGATGACTTTGGATCACTCACTACACTCCCTCAGAACCACATGGTCAAGTTCCCACTTTCCGAAGAAAAATGTGTCATATTGCAAACTACTGTCTGCAGAAACCATCAATATCTTAAAGAAAAAGACTAAAGAGAAAGAAATCAGGAGTACTTGCTTCCTGAGAGCAGGGAGCATCGGAATGGTGGCTTCAGTAAAGCACCTTCTGTCTGCATTAGATGGGCCATTTCTCCGAATGGGTGCCATTTGCTTGTTGTAACTCTTCCAAATGAAACTTCATTTTTTAAAATCTTTTTTCAACTTTGTATCTAATAGCACATATATTTGACTATTCAAAACAAGTATTGGTCAATCTCAGGCAGCTTTATTTAATCTTTTACAAGGTTTCTAAGCCGAAGATGGTTATAATTTTCTCAGTCCTGTTACCAAAACCCATGTGACGTTTAAAAAGCATGTTTAAAAGCATGTCAACTAATTCTGTTGTGGTTCCCTCAAGAAAGTGTTTATTTTAAAGAAATGGTTGACTACATGTTCAAATAATCTATATCTATGACTAAAAAATCACTATGTGCTGCACGTTGTTTTTTTCTTAAAGATGCAAAGCCATTTTTATCTTTTCAAGAAAACCCAATCCTGAAATGTATAAAATATTTTATCATGTAATTTATTAAACAAATGGATAAATGATGGACCAAACATAATTGGATGAAAAGTGGTTTACCTTTATTTTTTTAAAGAAAAATAATAAAGTAACAGGAATGAACACTCGGTTTTACACATACGGTCCTTTTTGCGTCGTCTGCGCTTTTCTCTCTCACTTAGATTATTGATAAGCACATACAACAGTCAGGAGTCGTCCCCCCACCCTAAAGCGAAGAGAGGCCAGCCTCTTGTCCACTGGG
Source organism: Clupeocharax schoutedeni (assembly GCA_037974565.1). NCBI lineage: Eukaryota > Metazoa > Chordata > Actinopteri > Characiformes > Alestidae > Clupeocharax > Clupeocharax schoutedeni. The sequence continues at coordinate 1,292,644 of JBBPDH010000036.1, read as the reverse complement.
GTAAACCCCAATATACAGGCACCAAGCTGGCAATAAGTATGCCCACACCTGCTTGATACCTCTCACCATGAGCAACTCCAGAGTGGAAGAGAGTCCAACTCTTCTCGAAGAGACTGATTTCAGAGCCCAGGCCATGCGTCGAGGTGAGTCCAACTATATCTAGTTGGAATCTCTCTACCTCGGGCACCAGCTCAGGCTCCTTCCCCTCCAGAGATGACACTCCACGTCCCTAGAGCTAGCTTCTGCAGTCGAGGATCGGACCCTGATTTTGGCTGCCACCCAACTCACACTGCACCCGAAATCCTTGGCCCCTCCTGCAGGTGGTGAGCCCCATGGGAATAGTCCCGGCCACCAGGTGCTCGCCATTAAAAGTTAAATAATATTACACTGACTAATATTCACACTAATAAATCAATAAACCAGGGGACTCTGCTCACTCCTCACTACTGGCACTCAGTTCTGTTACTCTTTATATGAGTAACAGGACTGAAAGTAACAGGACTGAGTTTTTTTTTAATAGAATTGGCAAAAACATGAAATATAGCTACATGATGGCTATGCTAATAGCACGAGAACAATGAGCACATTTTAGTAATCTACTAAAATTTTGTATTTTAAAAATAAACAGATAATATCCAAGAATTAATTTAGGCAACAGGACAGAACATTGAGATTGACCTTCCCAGTCATAGTTAAAATTTGATCAAATTCCAAAAAAGGAGTGAACTAATTTTGGTCTACCCGTGGCCTTCAGAAGATCCAACTGATGCAACTTCCTGTTGAACATGTGACCTGTGGAATGTTCCTGATTTTTCAGATGGGGTAATGTGTTCGGGTAACAGGACTGA